>CM077643.1:213582604-213807604 GCA_039707465.1 Rhabdophis nuchalis
GTTCCCTCCCGTAGGGACATCAGGGCTTGGGTATGTCTCATGTATGGATGCTATCTCCACCTGTATTGAGAAAGGGCGTTGATACTTAACTGATACGCTTCTTCTAATAGGGTGGAGGTAGCATTCATCCCCTCCCTTCTTTGACTGATCTGGTTGATGTAAGAATACGCTTTCATGCTTTGAGTTACAAAGGTTTAACATATTACTGTAAATACATGGTTCATTTCTCTGGTTTGAGACGTTTGTTTACTAAAATGACATGTTGAGTCTGTCTAAGTTCTTTGCTGAAAAGCTGGGTAAGGCTAGCAACAAGGGGCGTGCCTTAACTAACTTTAATCAGACTCCGTCCAATCAGAAGGCGGACAATGTCAACCCATGTATGGATGCTATCTGTTTCAGGTAAGTACCAACACTTTTTTTCTATGAGGTTGTTTCAGTCATCCCTCATTCCCACCCCCCACCCCCGATTCCATTCAGATATGCTTTCTAGGAAGCTGTTATCTGGAGAAAGCATTGTATGATTCTTGAAGAGTACTCTCAGGATCCCTTTCACTCTTCTGTTCCAGGATTAAATATAGCTATTTCTCAGCATCTCTTGATAGAACATACTTTCCAGTTCTTTGAGTATTCAATATGCAAAATGTAGCCAATATAGACCTTGGCTGCATCAACAGAGAGATAGTATCAAGATCACAAGAGGTGATAGTACTGTTGTATACTGCATATTTGGAATACTGTATCCAGTTGTCACCACAATACAAAAAGAGGCCGTGAATTTAGAAAGAATGCACAGAAGAGCAATAAATATGACAAGGGTCTGGAGGCTGAACCCTATGATGTATGCTTAAGGCAATTAGGAATGTCTAGTCTAACAAAGACAAGGATTATGGGTGACATACAGATGCCTTCTAGTTGAGCAAGCAATCACAGAGACAAGGGGGCAGGCAGATTTATTCTGAGAATAGGCCAAGAAATAAAGGTCCAACCTGGAACTAAGAAATTTCCTGACAATAAGAATAATTTATCAATGAAACAGTTTGCCTCCAGGAGTTGGCTTCACTTCATATTGCCTCACATTCATGTTTTGATCAGTTACTATTCCAAGATTTTTTTCAAAAATAGTATAGTCAAGCTAGGTATTCCAAATACTATATTTTTCAGAGTATAAGGCGCACCTTTTTTCCTCTAAAAAGAGGCTGAAAATCTGGGTGCGTCTTATACTTCGAACACCGCATTTTTTGCCTCCTGGAACCCCGCCCCCTTCACCAAACTGGCTGTGCATAGCCTTATGGAGGCTTCCAGAGAGTTCCTGGGGGCTGGGGAGGACAGAAATTAGCCTAAAACGGGCCGGTATTTGCCCCCCCCCCAACCCCCAGCAGAACTTTATAAGCCTCCTTAGGGCTATGCATGCAATTTATTTGACACAAAAATGGCTCGTTTTCACGATAAATGGCCTGTTTTTTGCTCATTTTTGACCCCCCCGCAGGAGCACTCTGCAAGCCTCCCCAAGGCTATTCATACTTTTTATTTGAAGAAAAACGGCCCTGTTTGCGTGGAGAAACAGGCTGTTTGGGGGAGGCTTGCAGACTGCAAAAACACTCTAAGCTCTAACTGTTTCTGTGCCAGCAGAAACAAAGTCTTAAGGTTTGTCAGCGATTTCCTTCTCCAGGACATGGATAAATACACCTGGAAACATCAACCTACCTACCTACTCTCTCTCTCTCTCTCTCCCCCCCCCCTACATTCTCTCTTTCTACCTACCTACCAACCTACACACAAACACACACTCTCCCTCCCTCCCTCCCTACTGTATTTCTCTCCCTCTCCCTACTGTATTCCTCTCTATCCTACCTACCTACCTACACACACACACTCTACCTACCTACCTACTGTATTTCTCTTTCTATTTCTCTATCCTTCTACCTATCTACCTACACACACTCTCTTTCACTCCCCGCCTACCTACTGTATTTCTCCCCCTTTACCTACCTACCTACCTACACACACACACACACTCCATACCTACTGTATTTCTCTCTATTTCTCTCTCTATCCTTCTCTCTTCCTACCTATCTACCTACACACATTCTCTCTCTCTCCCTACCTACCTTCTGTATTTCTCTATGTATCTCTCTATCCCTTTATCTACCTACCTACTCTCTCTACCTACCTACCTACTGTATTTTTCTTTCTTTCTCTCCCTCTCTATCTCTCTATCCACCTAGTTACTTTTAAAAAAAATTGCCTCTTCAAAATCTTGGTATGTCTTATACTCCGGTGCATCTTATACTCCGAAAAATATGGTAGTCTTGGAAATTAATATAATAATAAATCTATATAAATAAAAATGTAACAAGAGTTTGTTCAAAACTGCTAATCTCCGAAAGTACTGCACTGAACGCTTCCAAATTTCCACAAAATGTTCCTTTCGAGTACAGCACCAATGATATATATATAGATTGTGTAGATGTCACACCTGCGCCAGGTACACGCTATGGAAATGTAAAAAATTGTAAAAAGGTAGGTAGATGGATACAGAGAGAGCAGTGGGCCACAGGTATGTCATCCTTTATGACATAAAATACTCTGTCCATAGGTAGGTAGGTAGAGGGGGAGAGAGAGAGGGAGAAATGCAGTAGGTAGGTAGGTAGGTAGGTAGAGGGATAAAGAGAAGGAGAAATACAGTAGGTAGGTAGGTGAATGAATAAATGAATGCTATTCATCTGGAAATTAGAACTCAATCAGGAAATATGGAATAAATACTATTTCTGTAAAAAGCTACTGTTATTCCTTAATATTGCATAATAATAATAATGTTTATTGTCGCACTTGTTTACAACAAAATTGGTTATATTATTTTGTTAGAACAACTAAATGTATTTACATACTTAAATACATTTCACACAAAAATTTAAAGTATATTTGATATACTTGAAAAAATGGATGTAATTTATGCCTGAAAGGAAAGGTTTCTAATAAAAATGTAATTTAAGGCAAGATTAATTAGAAAACTGGTTGGAAAATATTTTGTTTAACTATGGAAATACTGCATTTATTTAATATTCTGTCTTAATTTTTAGTTCACCATTTGGAATCAGAAAATCGGTGTCAGAAATGTTATTGTCACACAATAATGAAGTACCTTTACTGCACTTAGTGAGTTGGAGCTTGGGTTTTTTGCATATTTATTTTATTTCTTTGAGTTTGTGTCTTTTGGTGAGGTATTTTGAAAGCAAAAACAACACATTTTTAGCATCCATACCTCAAAGCATATATGTATTGTGTAATATATATTGTTATATTTTGAACATGAATATAATACATTTTACTAATATATATTAATTCATTTTTCTTTCAAATTGTTCAGTTTCTAAAGTAATATTCAAGGGATGAAATTTAATTAGTAAAAGCAATTCAAGTTTCTATTGTGATAATTCTGAGGAAAATCTCAGAAAAATATTATGTAAGCCAAAGAACTACAGTAAACTGAAAACAAAATTCAGCATATACTTTTTAATAGATTACATCTGAAAAGAATGAAAACAATGATTCTCATCAGTACCTTTCCAAGATGGAGAAAGAAAACAGTCTTGAAGAGAAAAGTAAGTTCAACTTCTTTCTTTAAATTGTACTTGGAGCTAAACCAATATTCAGTGCATGTCCTACAATGTAGATGAAATATGTGCTCAAACATCAAGAGCCAGTTAAAACATAGATTTCTGCCTTCTGGAGCAATTGTAATTTCAGAATATTCTTTACATGTATCCCTGTGTAAAGTGTTTCATAGTATTACAGTAATCTTTCTAAGTGGTAGTAGAATACATGTTGCTGTCACCAGGTTTTCTGTAGGTTAGGAAATAGCCATGCTGCACCCCTCTGGCCACTGCCTACTCCTATTGCTAAAGCAGGAGTCATGAGTCCAAATCCTCAAATCATAAACCTGATCTTGAATAGGTAGCGTCTCTATCCAGAAATATAGTGGTGCTGAAGGAGAGACTCATTGTACCAACCTGTGTTGCTTGGGTGCAATTGTTTCAATAGTGAAATGGGAGGGGACTTCCGGTTCCGGCTCCAGCGGCGACGGGCGAGCCTAGCGCTCGCTCGCCGCTTTGTTTCTTTTTCTGCCCCCCCACGGGGGCGAGACGCCCCTTGTTTGGGGGTCTCCCGTAAAGCCGGCTCGACGGGGACGCTCCCCCTCACGGCGGTGGGGGAAGCGACCCTCGTCGCGGCTTAGGTGAAGGAGAACATGCTGCGGGGGGTTCTCCCTTCGCCTAAGGAAGACGGCACCATTCGCATTCATGTAGAGGGCTAATCGTCGATGTCGGAAGGCTTCCCGAGGCTTCAGCTGCAAGGGGAGAGTGAGTGTTCAAAAACTTTTTTTTTCTACTGTCAGCCGGGCTGAAAGGACTGGGAGGGGGGTGTTTGTTTTTAAAAAAAAACCCTCGGACTTAAGCGGCACCTGGAAATGGTTCCTCGCGGCGAGGAGCGGAAATCTTTAATCCTGACTGTTTGCGCTAAGGGAAAGTGGTCTGCGGTTTGCTTGCAACAATGTCTCTAGGTCTGGCTGAAACAATTTTTCTCACTACTCTCTCCTGTGGGCTCTGAGCTGGGCGGTGGAAGATGGCCTCTCTTTGTTCCTGATTGACTATTTTGTTTATGGAAAATTCCCAGCGTCTCTTTGCAATTTGGACTCTCTCTGGCTTTTAATGAAGAATTTTTTCCTTTTGGATTTGTGATTTCTTTTCTGGAGTACCTTCGCTATTACATCTATTGAGCTGGAAAATTGTTTCTCTCTTGGTTCCTGAATTTTACAACGTTACAACCCTGATCAGAACTTTTGGCTCCCGGTCAGCCTCACCAATCCCACCCTGAAAACGTCATTTTAGTGGCATTGACTTTAACAGTTAATTATGGCTCAAGAAACAGCACTGGCAAGTTTAGAAAAAAGGATGGCTGCTCTTGAAACTGTTATACAGACTTTGGTACAAGAGATTCAAGCCCAGAGGGCAGAAAATATCAATTTCAAGAAGGAGTTATTGGACACACGGAAGCAAGTGCTGGAAAATACACAGAAGAATAAAGAATTGGAAGGGGGGCTGGTGGGGGTTAAGGGAGAGATTAAAAATGTTACTAATGAGGTTGGGGAAATAAATGGGCATGTGTCTAGGATTGATGTGGAAAGAATGACATATTTTTTGAGATTTCAGAACGTTTCTGAGGAATCTGGTGAATGCCTCCCTGATCTTATGAGCACGATTATAGCAGACTATTTACAAAAACCTAAGGATGAGATCAGGGGGGACATTGACCTAGCTTATAGAATAAACTCAGCATATGCCAGGATAAATGAAGTGCCTAGAGAGATACATGTGAAATTTGTTAGAAGGTCAACCAGAGAGGAAATCCTGAAAGTGCAGAGAGAAAGTCCGTTAATCTACCAACAAAAAACGGTTGCTATCTTGAAGCAGATCCCTAGAAAGATTAGAGATGCAAGAAGGAAATTTTCCTTCTTGTCTAAAACATTGTTTGACCATGGGATTTGGTTCAAGTGGGTGACACCTGAAGGGATGCTGGTGTTCTGGGAAGGAGGAAGAGTGAGGATTAAAACAGTTGTGGAGGCGGAAGCCTTTCTTAAAAAACATTCCTCTATCCTGGGGGAAGATCCAGGGGGGACGGAAGGGGCCACGGCCCCGCCCACTGGGGGCCTGGGAGGAGAACAAGAAGATACAATTGCCAAGAGACTTAGATCAAAAAAATAACTTTGCCTTGACTTTTTTTTTGAACAATTTTGCATAATATTTGTATTTGGATTTTTTGTAAAGGACTGACTGTATAGAAATGAGAATTTAGGTATATGTACATGCTTTCACTTTGTAGTGTTATGAAAAATGTTTTTTTTTTTATTGTTATCAATGTATTTTGAGGTCCCGGAAGAGCCGACGACTTCGACGTGAATGCTCTCAAAATTTCTTTGTATCCCTTACCCTACCCTATAGAAAAATGTAAAACCAATAAAACTTTTTCAATATAATAGTGAAATGGGAGGCATATGAATTTAATAAATAAATAAGCAAAGCAAATAGCAATAGCTCTTAGACTTATATACCGCTTCAAAGTGCTTTTACAGTCCTCTCTAAGCAGTTTACAGAGTCAACATATTGCCACCAACAATCTGGGTCCTCATTTTACCCACCTCAGAAGGATGGAAGGCTGAATCAAGGTTGAGCTGGTGAGATTTGAAGTGCCGAACTCTAGCTAGCAATCAGCTAGCTAGGGATGAGGGATTTTTTAATCATGAGAGGTGGGCGAAACGCAGTCTGAGGGGTTTTTTAAGGAAATTTCTTATTCGGTTTTTAGGGAGTTCCAGGGAGGGGGGTGGGATTAGTCAGGCTGAGGGCGGGACCAAAACCAAGCTGATGGGCAGAAGTAAAAAGGCAGCGGATGGGTCTATTAAGGAGAGGGGGACTAGGGACGTTCCGGAAGAAGGTCATTTTATTCCAACGGTCGTGGGGAGGGGCGGGTGCGATGGTAGACAAGGATTCCATCACCGGTTGGGCAAACGTGGCCGATGGCTACAAGCGGTCACATGTCCCAACCCCCGCAATCTAGGTGGTCAGGGCTTACAGAGCCAGGGCTTGAGACTGATGCTATGCAACGCCAGGTCCGTTGTCAACAAAGCCCCCCTCATTAACGATCTTGTGTGGGAGGGGGAGCCGGATCTGGCGGGAATTACGGAGACCTGGTTGGGTCACGAGGGAGGACTTCCTCTCGTAGAAATGTGCCCACCAGGTTACCGTGCGTTCCATCAGTCACGGGCCCTAGGCAGGGGTGGGGGGGTGGCGGTCATTGTCAAGGAAGGTCTTGAGCCGAGAGAGACCACTGTGCCACAGATAACCGGTTGTGAGTCCCTCTGCATGAAGTGGGGCCCAGGGAGGCAGTTGGGCATGCTGATTGTGTACCTGGCTCCCCGCTACGTATCAGCAGCCCTGCCCGAGCTCCTCGAGATGATCGCTGAGAAGGCGGTTGAGACCCCCAAACTGTTAGTCATGGGGGACTTTAACCTGCCATCGGTAGGCGAGAATTCTGAGGCCGCTCGGGAGTTCATGGCCTCCATGACGGCCATGGACCTGACCCAAGTAATTCAGGGCCCTACACACGAGGGAGGACACACACTGGATCTCATTTTTGTCTCTGGCCAGTGGATGAGTGATCTGGGAGTCGGGGATTTAGTCATCACACCCCTGTCATGGTCAGATCACTCACTTCTCCGGCTCAACTTTCCCACCGCCACACCCCACCGCGGGGAGGCGGAAACGGAACACCCAAGATGGTTCCGCCCCAGGCGCCTGATGGAACCTGAAAGGTTCCAGATGGAGCTTGGGCCACTACCTGTAGCCCTGACCCGCGCCCGGATGGAGGACCTAGTGGCTGCATGGAATAGTGCGGCCACTGGGGCCTTGGACCGGGTTGCACCTTTGCGGCCTCTCTTGCGGCAGCGAACCACCCTGGCTCCCTGGTTCTCCGAGGAGCTGAGGGTGATGAAGTGCCACAAGAGACGCCTAGAGAGGAGATGGAGATCCACGCGCTCTGAATCTGACCGAACACAGGTAAGAGCCCATTTGAGGACTTACATTGGGGCGATAAGAGTGGCCAAACGTCGGTATTGTGCCACTCTTATCGCGTCCGCAGATAACCGCCCTGACGCCCTGTTTGGGGTGACCCGCTCCCTCCTTCACCAGAGGCCGCGGGAAGCCCCTCTGCAGGGACGAGCAGAGGAATTTGGAGAGTATCTGCAGGGCAAAATCGCTCAGATCCGGAGCGAGTTGGCCTCCACCGAAAGTGGTCCGGAGGAGACGTCGGAAGCGGGTCTTGAGGTACATTCTGGGAGGAGTTTGACTCTGTTACTTCCGATGATATGGACAGGTTGCGTAGGAGACTGAGGGCCACCACATGTTTATTGGACCCGTGTCCCTCCTGGCTTGTACTGGCATCCTGGGAGGTGTCACGAGGCTGGCTCCAGGAGGTTGTCAACGTTTCTTTGAGTGAGGGGTTCTTGCCGGCCGTCTTGAAAGAGGCGGTGGTGAGGCCCCTCCTCAAGAAGCCTTCCCTGGACCCAGCATTGTTAGCTAATTATCGTCCCGTCTCCAACCTTTGCTTTTTGGCAAAGGTTGTAGAGAGTGTGGTGGCACAACAGTTTCCACGTCATCTGGAGGAAATTGATTATCTGGACCCGCGCCAGTCCGGCTTCCGGCCCGGTCATAGCACCGAGACGGCATTGGTCGCGTTGGTGGATGATCTCTGGAGGGCCAGAGATGGGGGTTGTTCCTCCATCCTGGTCCTATTAGACCTCTCAGCGGCTTTTGATACCATCGACCATGGTATCCTATTGCACCGACTGGAGGGGTTGGGGGTGAGGGGCACCGTTTTGGTTCTCCTCCTACCTCTCTGGTCGGTCGCAATTTGTATTGACGGGGGCAGAGGTCGACCGCGAGGCCTCTCACGTGTGGGGTGCCTCAGGGGTCGGTCCTCTCGCCTCTCCTGTTCAATACATATATGAAGCTGCTGGGCGAGATCATACGTGAGTTTGGGGTAGATTACCATCTGTATGCGGATGACACCCAGCTGTACATCTCTACCCCAAACCACCCCAACGATGCCGTCGAAGTAATGTCCCGGTGTCTGGAAGCCGTGCGGATCTGGATGGGAAGAAACAGACTCAGGCTCAACCCGTCCAAGACTGAGTGGCTGTGGCTACCGGCGCCCCGGTTCAACCAGTTGATGCCATCACTGGCCATAGGGGGCGAACATCTAGCCCCCGTGGAGCGGGCACGCAACTTAGGCGTCCTCCTGGATTCCCGGCTGTGTATAGAAGACCATGTGACAGCTGTGGCCAGGGGGGCATTTTACCAGGTTCGCCTGGTACGCCAGTTGCGGTCACTCATGCGCTTGTGACGTCTCGGCTGGACTACTGTAATGCTCTCTACATGGGGCTCCCCTTGAGATGTACCCGGAGACTACAGCTGGTCCAGAACGCGGCCGCGCGGGCAGTTATGGGAGTCACTAGATACTCCCATGTAACACCACTCCTGCGCGGGCTGCACTGGCTACCTGTGGTCTTTCGGGTGCGTTTCAAGGTGTTGATTATCATCTTTAAAGCGCTCCATGGCACGGGACCTAGCTATTTGCGGGATCGTATCCTGCCCCATACATTCCTTCGGCCGATTCGCTCACACAGAGAGGGACTTCTCCGGGTGCCGTCCACTAGGCAATGCCAGCGGGCGACGCCCAGGGGAAGGGCCTTCTCTGTGATGGGCCCAACTCTCTGGAACGACCTACCCCCGGATATTAGAACGACTACGGACCTCTGCGCCTTCTGCCAAAAAGTAAAATCTATTTGTTTCATCAGGCCGGCTTGGCCTAATCTACGCTTCTCGCCCCAGTCTGTTTTCTCAAATTGTTTATTGGGTTTTAATGGGTGGTAATTTTAATGGTTTTTAAATTTTGTACAGGGTACTTTAGTTCGTTTTTAAATTTGTGTGTATTGTATGTTTTTAGTTGGTTTTTAATTTTCCTGTACACCGCCCCGAGTCCCTTCGGGGAGAGTGGGCAGTTTATAAATATAATAAATTATTAATAAATTATTATTAGCTGAAGTAGCCTGCAATACTGCACCCTAAACCACTGCACCACCTCGGCTCTTAAAATAAATATTTCTGAAAATAAATATATGCTCACAGATTCACATATTCAGTCAGTGCAGTAGCCATGAAAGGCAAGTGCCCAGTGGGGAAGGTGAACTACTTAATACCTTATTTGCCTCTGTGTCCATGCAAAGAAAAAAAATAGTCTGACCTACCAAAAGCAGCACAGTGGGAAACAGAATAGGAATTTAGGTCAAAATAGAGAAATGGTTAAAAAAATACCCACCTATCCACTCTACACAAGTTCAAATCACCAAGATCAGATGGTTTACATCCCAGGGTTCTGAAGGCCCTGGCAGATGTGATTTCAGAAGCACTGAGCAAAATCTTTAAAAACTTCTGGAGCAGAAGGGAACTACAAATGACTGAAAAAGAGCTGATGTGGTTCCTGTGTACAAAAAAGGAGATCAGGGAGTCTACCAATTAACTTGACATTAATACTTACAGAAATCCTGGAAAAGATAAGCAGGTTTGGGAATATCTAGAAATGAACAAAGATATTAACAGAAAGCAGCACGGATTTGTTAAAAACAGACCATGCCAGATAAACCTTATTATACTATATCCATAGTACTTTATCAAAGGAGGCAATAACAGAATCATGGAAGGGACTTTGGAGATCTTCTAGTTCAACCCTCTGCTGAAGCAGGAAAGCCTATACTATTTCAGACAAACGGCTGTTCAATCTCTTTTTAAAAACCTCCAGTTTTAATATTGCCTCCCCAGCTTTGCATCATCTGCAAATATGATGAACATTCTTTCAAACCCATCATCTAGGTTGTTTATGAAGATGTTCAAGAGCATTGGGCCCAAAGAGAACACTAAGGTACTCACCTGTACCCTTCCCTCCATATAGTTGTAGTTCCATTGAGAGCCATACTCTTTAACTGTGGTTATTCAGGTAGAGTATTTTTCGGAGTATAAGACGCACCTTTTCCCCCCCCAAAAGAGGGTGAAAATCTGGGTGTGTCTTATACTCCAAATGTAGCTCTGCCCACCCTCTCACATGTCACATTTTCTAGTGGTTTCAGGCAGTGGGGATCCTCCTTCCACATGAAGCCTGATTCCTGAAGCGACCCAGAAAACTGCGTTGAAAACACGCACTGCCACCTGGAAATGCTTTCCTCCCAGGTTCCTTGATTCACATCGCACCCTTGTCCTCCTCCACAGACTTGCCTTGTCTTTTCTCCTGGCCAGCACTGTCGGCCAGGGGAGGTGGGGAGAAAAGCGAGCGGGCAGCATGGTCCAGCAAGGGTGCAGGAGCTGGGCACAGGGCAGGCAGAACAGAGGCAGCTGGCTGATTGCTAGCTTGCCGGCTCTGCTGCTGGTTGCATGGAGCATGCAGACAGTAAAGGAAACCCGCATCATGGCATCCTCCTGCCTCTGCATATTGAGGAGGCCGAGCAGCAGCAGTGAGGAGACCACGGACCTCCTGAGCCATGAGAAGCAGCTTTTAGCGATGCCCACAGGGTTTTGAGTGGGGAAGGCTCGACCCCCACAGGAGCTGCTGCCTGAAAAGCAATCATGAAGGAAAGAGCACCCTCCTCCTCCTCCGCAGACTTCACCTCTTTTTTTCTTGCCAGATCTGCTGCCTGAAACGGATCTGGCCAGGAGAAAAGGCAAGTCTGTGAAGGGAGGTCGCTGCAGGAGAACGTGCAGGAGCTGAATCCCCTTTCCGCCCGCTTGCCCGCAGGCAGAGACAGCACACACACACCATCTTGAATCAGTCCCAATTTTTGGGGCGACAGCACGCGGAAAGGTTGTTCAGCTCCTGCACATTTCTTTCTTTACTTGCAAACCAGAGAGCCCAGGTGTGAAAGGGGTGGGTGGGCAGGGAAGGCTGGAGCATCTCCAGGAGATTTACCCCCCTTCACCCCAAAGGCCAGCTGTAGCTTGGCGATGGTGATGGCCAAGATGATCCCCAGCATGAACCAGTCCCTCCTTCCCACCCTGCCTCCAAATTTGCAGCAACTGTTGCTCCTCATCTCTCCTGCCCACTTTGTGGAGCCGGGCGCCCTTTCCTTCTTTCCCATGTTCATGCTTCTGCTGCCACTGGAGAGTAGCAGTGATGGCAAGAGCCCCGCCAGTGCCAGCAGCAACAGGACATGCTTGGGGAAGGGAGAGCTGGCGCTGGCAGCCCAGGGTTGTGCTCACGCTGCCACTACTTCTGCTGCTGCGGCCACCAGAGACTCCTTCCCCACCACAACTCTCCTCTCCCTTTCCTCAGCCTACACGGTGTTAGGTGGGGGTGGGGGAGCAAGCAGCTGCCAGGCAGGAAGACCCTCACACTTCCCCCAAGGGTGGGAGGTTGAAGGGGCGACCGCAAGCGAAGAGCGGGGAGTGGTTTTGGCAACGCAAGAGAAAGACTTCAAAGTCAGTGGGGGTGGTGTGCGACTGGTGTGCCTTGTTCTGACTTTCCCCGGGTGCAAAATGCTTTTAAAAAGTTTTATTTTGGTTTTTTTTAAAAAGGGTTAGGGGTACAGTTTTAAGACTTGTGCACTTCAAGTGCCAGAGTTGAAGAGTTGTAAAAAGTATATATGGTTGTAAAAATTATTCTGCTATGGTGGTATTTTATTAAATAATATATTACTACACCATTTGCTTCAGAATACTTTTTTCTTTGCTTTCCTCCTCTAAAATAGTCCAGTGTGTCTTATAGTCTGAAAAATACAGTAATTGCAGACCTATATAGTAATTTTACTGTCTCTCACATTGTTTTTACTGTAATTTTACTGTCTCTCTGTGGGAGCGGATCGGTCGAAGGGATGTATGGGGCAGAAGACGGTCTCGCATATAACTTTAATGTCTTACTAAAATCTATGTTGTTAGTTGTGAAGTCGTGTCCGGCCCATCATCATCACATAGACAACGCTCCTCCAGACCTTCCTGTCCTCTACCTTCCTCTGGAGTTCATTTAAGCTCACACATTCAGTGACTTCATCCAGCCGCCTCATTCTCTGTCGTCACCTTCTTCTTTTGCCCTCAATCTTTCCCAGCATTAGGCTCTTCTCCAGTGAGTCCATCCTTCTTCATTAGGTAGCCAAAGTGTTTGAGTCTCATCTTCAGGATCTGGCCTTCTAAAGAACAGTCAGGGTTGATCTCCTCTAGGACTTACCGGTTTGATTGCCTTGCAGTCCAAGGAACTCGCAGGAGTCTTCTCCAGCACCATAGTTCAAAGGCGTAAATTCTTTGGCACTCAGCCTTTTTATGGTCCAAACTTTCACAGCCATACATTGCATCTGGTAAAACCATAGTCTTGCCTATATGCACTTTTGTTTTGCAGGGTGATGTCTCTGCTTTGTAGTATGCTGTCTAGCTTTCCTCCCCAGAAGCAAGCATCTTTTAATTTCTTGGCTGCATTCCCCATCTGTGGTGATCTTGGACCCCAGGAAAATAAAATCTGTCACTACCTCCATTTCTTCCCCATCTATTTCTCAGTAATTGAGAGGGCCGGATGCTGTGATCTTAATTTTCTTAATGTTGAGTTTCAAGCCAATGTTTCCACTCTCCTCCTTCACCGGCATCAAGAGGTTCTTTAGTTCCTCTTCACTTTCTATTATTAGAGTGGTATCATCTGCATATCTGATGTTGTTGATATTTCTCCTGGCAATCTTAATTTCCACTTTTGATTCATCTAGCCTCGCCTTTCTCATGATGTGCTTTGCATATAAATTAAATAGGCAGTGTGACAGTATCCAGCCTTGCTGAACTCCTTTCCCAATTTTGAACTAATCAGTGGTTCTGTATCCAGTTCTCAATTGCTTCTTGATCAGCATATAGTTTTTTCAAGAGATAAATAAGATAAGATAAAGAGATAAGATCTCTTTAAGAACTTGCCACAATTTGTTGTGATCCGCACAATCAAAGGATTTAGCATAGTCAATGAAGCAGAAGTAGGTGTTTTTCTGGAACTCTCTAGCTTTCTCCATAATCCAGTGTAAGTTGGCAATTTGATCCACATACTGCTGGAGCCTAGTTTGTAGGATTTTGATCATAACTTTACTAGCATGAAATGAGTGCAATGGTGCAATAGTTTGAGCATTCTTTGGCATTGCCTTTCTTTGGAATTGGAATGTAAACTTATGTTTTCCAATCCTGTGGCCACTGTTGAGTTTTCCAAATTTTCTGGCAAATTGAGTGTAACACTTTTACTGCATTGTATTTTAAGATTTTGAATAGCTTAGGTGGAATACTTTCACTTCCACTAACTTTGTTGTCCCTCCGATTTCCTAAAGCTAATTTGACTTCACATTCTAGGATGTCTGGCTCTAGGTCAGTGACCGCTCCATTGTGGTTATCAAGGATGTTAAACTCGTTCTTGTATAATTCTTCTGTGTAATTTTGCTACCTCTTCTTAATCTCTTCTGCACCCATCTTTGCATGAAACGTTCCCTTCATATCTCTAATTTTCTTGAAGAGATCTCTTGTCCTCCCTTTTCTATTGTTTTCTTCTATTACTTTTCACAGTTCGTTTAAGAAGGCATCTCTTTAGCTATTCTCTGGAATTTTGCATTCAATTGCAGAATTCAATTGCATGCTATTGAATTCTATTTTGCATTCAACTGCATTCAATCTTTCTCCCTTGCCTTTTGCTTCCGTTCTTTACTCAGCTATTTACAAAGCTTCCTCAGACAGCCATTTTGCTTTCTTGCATTTCTTTTTCTTTGGGATGGTTTTAGTTGCTACCTCTTGTACGATGTTGCAAACCTCTGTCCATAGTTCTTCAATCCTTTTTGTCTTTTAATAATAATAATAATAATAATAATAATAATAATAATAATAATAATAATAATAATAATAATAATAATAATAATAAATTTTTTTATTTATAGACCGCTTCCTCTCCCCAAAGGGACTCGGAGCGGTGCACAGGGAAATTAAAAATACCAATAAATATACATAAATAGATTAATAAAAGGCAAATTAAACAATGATTATCCCTGCGCTAAAATCCCCAATTTTAAAATTAACTAAAATCCCCTAAGCCCTATTAAAAGACGGAAGACTAACCTAGGCCGGCCAAGCAGAAAAAGTGTGTTTTAAGTTTTTGACGGAAGGAGCGGAGGTCCGTAGTTGTTCTAATTTTGGGGGGAAGGTCGTTCCAGAGGGCTGGGCCCGCCACAGAGAAGGCCCTTCCCCTGGGCGTTGCCTTGGGCGTCGTTTTAATACTGTCCATGGGGTTTTCATGGCATTGATACTGGAGTTGGTTGCCATTTCCTTCTCCAGTTTTGTCAGAGCTTTCGGCTATGACTTGTCCGTCTTGGGTGGCCCTGTACGGCAGAGCTCATAGCTCAATTGAGCTATGCAAGCCCTTTCGCCATGAAAAGGCAATAATCCATGAAGGGGACTAAAAACTATATCCACAGTATTTCCTTGATCCTAGTTATTTTATCAAAGAACACAATACAGTTTGTTTTGCATTGCCTGTTCTTAACAAACCCATGCTTGCTTCAGTTAATCATCTTGATTATTTGTAGATGCTTACAAATCTGCTGCTTGATTACGTTTTACAGAATTTTCCCAGGTATCAATGTCAAGCTGTTGGTCTGTAGTTTCCTGGATCCACCCCCCACTTTTTTTGGAAGATTGGAAGCACATCAGCTTTTTTCCAGTCCTCTGGCAATTTCCTTGTGCTACGGGAGCTCTCAAAAGATTTCATTCAGTAGTTCTGAGATCACATCTGCCACTCCTTCCGTACCTTGGGGTGTAAACCATCCAATCCAGCATACTTGAACTCATTCTATGTGTTCTCTTACCAATTCCTCACCTATTCAGTTAGGATCAACACCCAGAAAGAGGTTGCATGGGAGCAATAAGAATGACAGAGAGTTCGGGGAGAAGGCGGAGCCTCCCGCGCCAACACAACCGGGCTCCCTAAGCTGCAGGGACCCGGCTGGAATTTGCCTCCCCCGTGATTCTTTAAAGAATCTAAGCCACCCTGGAGGGGTGGTGATTAGGAGATAAATCTTCGCTGGGTGCAGGGATCACGCAAGAGCCCTGCCCGATATGAAGCAAAATCTCTGAAGGGAGGCGAAATCGCATCCCCCCCCCTTTTCTGGAGGGTGGACCGAAGGCTAAGGGAGAATCTCTGGAAGAAAGGAATTCCGGGAAAGAGATGATAACATCGGGAAGGTATTTTGTTTTTGTATTTAAAACACATTGCTAAGAACCCTTTTTTTCTACCAAAACTTTGAATCTAAAGACAAGCGGCGAATCTTAATTGAATTGTGAGATTTCTCTGGTCTACACAATGCTTTGAAATGGCCGATTGAACTGTAACAAAGAAATAGCCACTTTGGGATCGGATTATGACTGACTTTTCTAATTCTTTTTTTTTTCTGTCTTTTTAATTCATTTCACTCAAAACTTTGAAACTTGGAGCATTTCTACAATCCTACAATTATTCGGACACACTATTGCGCATTTTTAAACTTAAATAAGGACCATATCTTTATTTATTTATTTTTGTTTCTGTTCTCCTTCCAACAAAAAGGACTGAAATACTTTCAAACTATTTACCGTATTTGCCGGCGTATAAGACGACTTTTTTGCCCTGAAAAACATGCCTCCAAGTGGGGGGGTCGTCTTATACGCCGGGTCATCCGCGAGGTCCCCTTCACGTTCCTCGTTTCCCCAGATGCCGTCCAGAGCCATCCGCAGCCACGGAGAGACTTGCTGCTTTTCCACGCCGTGCAAAAAATAGGCACGCGCATACGTGGAAAAGCGGCAAGTCTCCGCGGGGCTGCGGATGGTTTCCTCCTCCCCCCCGTCTCTTTCCCCTCCGCGCAAGTCTCTCGCGCGATGGTTTCCTCCTCCCCCCCTGTCTCTTTCTCCTCCGCGCAAGTCTCTCGCGCGATGGTTTCCTCTTCCCCCCCTGTATCTTTCTCCTCCGCGCAAGTCTCTCGCGCGATGGTTTCCTCTTCCCCCCCTGTCTCTTTCTCCTCCGCGCAAGTCTCTCGCGCGATGGTTTCCTCCCCCCCGTCTCTTTCCCCTCCACGCAAGTCTCTCGCGCGATGGTTTCCTCCTCCCCCCCTGTCTCTTACCCCTCCGCGCAAGTCTCTCGCGCGATGGTTTCCTCCTCCCCGTCTCTTTCTCCTCCGCGCAAGTCTCTCGCAAGATGGTTTCCTCCTCCCCCCTGTCTCTTTCCCCTCTGCACAAGTCTCCTCCTCCCCCCCTGTCTCTTTCTCCTCCGCGCAAGTCTCTCGCGCGATGGTTTCCTCCCAACCCCGTCTCTTTCCCCTCCGCGCAAGTCTCCTCCTCCCCCCTGTCTCTTTCCCCTTCGTGCAAGTCTCTCGCGCGATGGTTTCCTCCTCCCCCCCTGTCTCTTTCCCCTCCGCGCAAGTCTCCTCCTCCCCTCCTGTCTCTTTCCCCTTCGTGCAAGTCTCTCGCGCGATGGTTTCCTCCCCCCCTGTCTCGTTTCCCTCCGCGCAAGTCTCCTCCTCCCCCCCTGTCTCTTTCCCCTTCGTGCAAGTCTCTCGCGCGGTGGTTTCCTCCTCCCCCCTGTCTCTTTCCCCTCCGCGCAAGTCTCTCGCGCGATGGTTTCCTCTCACCCCTGTCTTTCTCCTCCACGCAAGTCTCTCGCGCGATGGTTTCCTCTTCCCCCCCTGCCTCTTTCTCCTCCGCGCAAGTCTCCTCCTCCCCCCCTGTCTCTTTCCCCTTCGTGCAAGTCTCTCGCGCGATGGTTTCCTGCTCCCCCCTGTCTCTTTTCCCTCCGCGCAAGTCTCTTCCTCCCCCCTGTCTCTTTCCCCTTCGTGCAAGTCTCTCGCGCGATGGTTTCCTCTTCCCCCCCTGTCTCTTTCTCCTCCGCGCAAGTCTCTCGCGCGATGGTTTCCTCTCCCCCCCTGTCTCTTTCACCTCCGCGCAAGTCTCTCCCGCGATGGTTTCCTCTTCCCCACCTGTCTCTTTCTCCTCCGCGCAAGTCTCTCGCGCGATGGTTTCCTCTTCCCCCCCGTCTCTTTCTCCTCCGCGCAAGTCTCTCGCGCGATGGTTTCCTCTTCCCCCGTCTTTCTCCTCCGCTCAAGTCTCTCGCGCGATGGTTTCCTCTTCCCCCCTGTCTCTTTCTCCTCCGCGCAAGTCTCTCCCGCGATGGTTTCCTCTTCCCCCCTGTCTCTTTCTCCTCCGCGCAAGTCTCTCGCGCAATGGTTTCCTCTTCCCCCCTGTCTCTTTCTCCTCCGCGCAAGTCTCGCGCGCGATGGTTTCCTCCTCCCCTCCTGTCTCTTTCCCCTCCGCGCAAGTCTCTCGCGCAATGGTTTCCTCTTCCCCCCTGTCTCTTTCTCCTCCGCGCAAGTCTCGCGCGCGATGGTTTCCTCCTCCCCTCCTGTCTCTTTCCCCTCCGCGCAAGACTTGCACGGAGAGAGAGACTTGCACGGAAAGAGACAGGGGGGAAAGAGGAAACCACGGCGCGAGAGACTTGCACGGAGGGGAAAGAAACGGGGGGAGGAGGAAACCATCCGCAGCCACGCAGAGACTTGCTGCTTTTCCACGCGTGCAATTACAAGGCAAGTTTCCACCGCTGGTCTGAAGTGCAGTGACAGTGACAGAGAGAGAGAGAGGCCCAGAGCGAGAGAGAGAGACGGAGGGAGGGAATCAGAGTCTGTCAGGTACACACAGAGAGAGAGACAGAAGGGAAGGAGGGAGGGAGAAACAGAGAGAGACAGGGAGGGAGGGAGGGAAGGAGACAAAGAGCCACAGAGACATTGTGTGTGGAAGGTGTGCGGAAGAGGTGGTAGTCATATACTGCGAGTATATAACAAACTCTATATTTTGAGTGGAAATGATGGGGGGACGTCTTATACGCCCAGTCGTCTTATACGCCGGCAAATACGGTAAACTATTTGTTACATCGTGTCGCTCTCGGAAAAACAGTGGGCGGACATGTATGAACAGACTTACTGGAAAGATTGTATAGAAACAAAGTAATAGAGATAAGCTAACTGTTAACAAGGTAATTGGAGTTACTTTTTCCTATTTTGTGGATTCGCCAAAATGTCTTCGCACATAGATATATACACTGCAGAAAATCAGGAGCTTCTGGCTGAAATCTTTATATTGAAAAAGTTTTATTGGTTTTACAGTTTTTCAGTAGGGTGGGGTAAGGGATACAAAGAAATTTTGAGAGCATTCACGTCAAATTCGTCAGCCCTTCCAGGACATCAAAATAGATCATTAACAAAAAACATTTTCCGCACACTACAAAGTGAAAGCAAGTACATATTTCTAAGTTCTCAATTCTATGCTGTCAGTCATTTACAAAAATCCAGATGCACATGTTATACAATATTACTCAAAAAAATCAAGGCAAAGTTATTTTTTAGATCTAAGTCTCTTGGCAATTGTATCTTCTATCTCTCCTTCCAGGCCCCCAGCGGGCGGGGCCGTGGCCCCCCCTGCCCCCCCTGGATCTTCCCCCAGGACAGAGGAATGTTTTTTAAGAAAGGCTTCCGCCTCAGCAACTGTTTTAATCCTCACTCTTCCTCCTTCCCAGAACACCAGCATCCCTTCGGGCGTCACCCACCTGAACCAAATCCCATGGTCAAACAATTTTTTGGACAAGAAGGAAAACTTCCTTCTTGCTTCTCTAATCTTTCTTGGGATCTGCTTCAGGATGGCAACCTCCTTTTGTTGGTAAATTAACGGACCTCCTCTTTGCACTTTCAAGATTTCCTCTCTGGTTGACCTTCTAACAAATTTAACATGTATCTCTCTGGGTACGTCATTTATCCTGGCATATGCAGAGTTTATTCTGTAGGCTAGGTCAATGTCCCCCCTGATCTCATCCTTAGGTTTATGTAAATAGTCTGCTATAATTGTGCTCATGAGTTCAGGGAGACATTCACCAGTTTCCTCAGAAACATTCTGAAATCTCAAAAAATATGTCATCCTTTCCATATCAATTCTAGACACATGCCCATTTATTTCCACAACCTCATTAGTAACATTTTTAATCTGTCCCTTAGCCCCCGCCAGCCCCCCTTCCAGTTCTTCAGTCTTCTGTGTGTTCTCCAGCACTTGTTTCCGTGTGTCCAATAATTCCTTTTTAAAGTTGATATTTTCTGCCCTCTGGGCCTTGATTTCTTGTACAGGCTGAAATCTTGAAAGAATTAAAAAAATTTCATGTAATATTCAACATTACACCAAGTGAAGAAGTTAAAGGAATTAAAGAAAGTAAAGAAGAAAAGCAAAGTGATGCTGTTTATGGACTGGATTTAATTGAGGAGGAAGGGGAAAGACCAGGAAAGGGGATAATATCAAGACCCTATCAGAAATTTGGACTTCAACCTGACTGGAAGAGGAAGGAAAAAGAAAAGAAGAGAAAATCACATCAGAGATAAACTTGATATTTAAAAATAAACCAAATATGAGGAAAGGAATTGGTCAGCGCTATGATTGTACAGCTATATTGGATCACAATGTGCCAATGGAAGTTTATAAAGAACTTGGGAAGAGGAAAAAAAAGGAGATGGAGAATGTGGATTTTAAAAGAGGCAAATTTAATTCATCCTTGGAGAGATAACGGCTGAAAAGAGGAACTTTTATCCCTTGATGAGTAATAATTAAGTTGGGAAATTACTATCAAGGATTATTAATTAATTGATTGTTAATAATAATTATAGATGCTTATGATTATGTTTTTGTTAATGATATATATTTGCTTATCTATAAATGGGGAACTATGCTATTAAGATGGTTATAGAATACTCTTGGTAAATGTTTTTGTTAATGATATATATTTGCTTATCTATAAATGGGGAATTATGCTATTAAGATGGTTATAGAATACTCTTGGTAAATGATCAATCAATTAACAGTTACATAAAAGTTTAGATAATTATATGGAATCTATAGAGATATGATGGGATTAAATAAGGGATATTAATAGTTAACTAGGATTTAAAGATATTATTAAAGAAAAAATAGATTGAGGCTAGAATACTTGAAAAGACCTGTGGATATTGATATTGAATTACAGGATAAATTGTTAGATTTAAAATTAATAAAACGAGATTGCTCATGAATAATAACTATTTCTGAAGGGCACAGAATTTATGGATACCCGATTAGGTCTTCTTATACTTAAATTTATCTAAATGTATTTATTTGTGGATATTGTTTCTGGTTCTTTTTTGTTTGGTTTTATAAACAGAATGCCATTATACAATTAGAAAGGGTATTAAAACAACTAGCAAGATTTGGGGTTGAGATACAAGAATTGTAATAATGAGAAATAAGTGATAAACTTTGAATCTGAAATTATAAATACCATCAACATAAAATAGAGCTGGCTCAGAGGCTGAAATACACCAAGTAAATGAGATGAAGCGTGTGGAGTAGAGGAGAGAGGGAAGGGAAGAAGAGAGGGCAAGGAGAGAGGGCAAGGAGGGGGAAGAGGAGGAGAGAAAGGAGGAGTGGAAAGGGGAGAGAGGAGAAGGAGAGAGGAAGGGGAAGTAGAGAAGGGAGGGGTGACAGAGGGAAGAAAGGAGGTAGGGAGGAGGAGGAGAGGGGGGGAAGAAAATGATGGATAAGGCACAAATATGGTGTATAGAGAGCAGAAGAGCCAATAATTGTTTTTTGGGAGTTGATGGTAAAATGAAATGATGTAAACATTTAATAATACAATATGATGTTGGCTATGTAATAGTATACATGTGGTTATATGTTTTGAAAATGGAAAATAATATATATATATATATATAAAGAATGACAGAGACTTCTTTGCAATCTATGCTGGTATACTTTGCAATCTATGCTGGTATACTCAATTGCTTATTTTTAATTATTATCGTAAGGTTCTTTAAATGCACAAGAAATCAGCGAAGAGTGGTTTGATGCTACAGAGAACCCATCACCACTTGAGTCATCAGTTTTGTGTGCCAACCATCTAGAGAAGTCTCTAACAGGTCAGTACTGATTTTGTATTGGTTTGGAATAATGCAAATCGGAATATACTATGCCTACAGGATTTCACTGATCCATTAATTTAGTCATTTGGTGAAAGAATGAAATAAAATTTGTTTGCAACGATATGTTTTTGATGAAGTTGGCTATTGGTTATAACTTTGCTTGCTTCTAGATGCTTGCAGATTTATTGCTTATGTTTTTCGAAATCTTCCCAGATATTGATATCAGGCTGACTGGTTTGTAATTTGTCAGCTCTTTTCCAATCCATAGTGATGCAAGAACTTTGAAAGATGTTTTATTGATTCTAAAATCATATCTGCCAGTTTCCCTCAAAGCTCTGGGACATAGTCCATCAAGACCCAGTGACATGAAACCATTTAGAGCTGACAAGAATTCTCTTACCTTATTTTTGCATATTTTAATTTGCATTCATAACCTGTTGTTTATGGTTCTCTTTTTGGTAAGTTCAATACTGTTTACTTTCTGCATAAAGACAGATCCAAAGTATGAGTTAAGCAGTTCTGCTTTCTTTTTTTAATCTAAAAAAAGCTGAAACTTTTAAAATTGTTTTTGATATTTGTTGCAAGTCTTACTTCATTCAAAGCTTTAGCTTTTCTTACTTTGCAAGATCATTTATTGGTATTCTGCCTTAGTTATGAGTCCCTCTTTCAATTTTTTTGTATTCTTTTTTCTCTCTCAGTTGGTTTGAGTTCTGTTGGGCTTTTTTCATTTTAGTGGTATTGAACTGGACTGGGCTTTTATAATTGTATTTTTCAGATTTTCACAAGCTTCTTGAAATGTTTTCCCCTCTAGGATTTTCATCCATGGCATCTTTCTTAGGCTGTTTCTGAGTTTGTTAAAATCAGCTCTTTTAAATCTAAGACACTGGTTCGATTATGTTCTGTTGCTTGTGTATGTTTTAGTGATGGGGGATTTCAATCTGCCATCGGTAGGCGAGGCATCCGAGGTGGCTCGGGAGTTCATGGCCTCCATGACGGCCATGGACCTGACCCAAGTAATTCATGGCCCCACGCATGCAGGGGGAAACACACTAAACCTAATTTTTGCCTCTGGCCAGTGGTTGAATGATCTAGGAGTAGGGGAATTAGTCATCGAACCCCTGTCATGGTCAGATCACTCTCTCCTTCAGCTTGACTTCCCAACCGCTACACCCTACCGCGGGGAGGCGGAGCCAGAGATACTAAGATGGTTCTGCCCCAGGCACCTGATGGACACAGAGAGGTTCCAGACGGAGCTTGGGCCCATACATGTGGCCCTAACCCACGACTCGACTGAGGACCTAGTGGCCACATGGAATAGTGCGGCCATGGGGGCCTTGGACCGGGTCGCAAGCCTCTCACGTGGCGCCGATCCACCCTGGCCCCTTGGTTCTCCGAGGAGCTAAGGGTGATGAAGCGCCGCAAGAGACGCCTGGAGAGCATTTGGAGATCCACTCGCTCCGAATCCGACCGAATACGGGCTAGGTCCCATTTAAGGACCTACCTAGTGGCGATAAGAGTGGCGAAACGTAGTTACCTCGCCACTCTTATCGCATCCGCAGATAACCGCCCTGCCGCCCTGTTTGGAGTGAACCACTCCCTTCTCCAGCAGGGGCCGCGGGAAGCTCCTTTGCAGGGCAGAGCAGAGGAATTTGGAGATTATCTGCAGGATAAAATCGCTCGGATCCGGGACGAGCTGGCCTCCAATGAGATACATCTGGGCGGACCGTCCGAGGCAGGTCTTGAGACTGTTTTATGGGACGAGTTCAACTTTGTTACCTCCGAAGACATGGACAGGTTGCCGAGGTGGCTGAATGCCACCACATGTTTATTGGACCCATGTCCCTCCTGGCTGGTACTGGCCTCCTGGGAGGTTACACGTGGCTGGCTCCAGGAAGTAGTGAATGAGTACGCTAGTACTGCTTAGCTGCCATGGCAACGGGGAGGGTGGGGGGCGTTGGGATACAATTGTTCTGCTGGTGGATGATGTTGACGGCTGCTGTTATCTCTCGGCTAACGGTCCCGCATTCCAGGCTGGTGAAGACCTGCCCACCTGATGGTGGTGAAGAAAGTATATTGGACAATGCTAAGGGGGGGGTTGGGGATTGGGATGGGCTTAAGCTTAATACTCTATGTTCGCGCCTAAACTATTCATTCTCTGCTTCACTTGGTCTGTTCACTGTCGTTACGTAGTAAAAGTAGCCTTATTCGTTTCAAAGAATGTTTAAGCGTGTTCTTAGGTATTCGAAGAAACAGGCCTGACAAAAAGCAGAGAATCACAAATAAAAAATCACCTGATGTCGGACCCTGCAAAAGAGGAGTTTCCGTTGGTGGAGGTTCTACCTGAATCTAGCATGGGAGCAGAGGCATCAAATATTCCGGCTCACACTGGAGATACGAGGTCAGTGTTGGATTGTTTAGCCGGCCTAGATCTAAATCTCCCCCCCGAAGATTCAGCCAAACCAAAACGTTGGTCTGAAGGGGTAGGAATGACTGGAGGACTAGGCCCTGGCGTTAACGTCTCCAGGCGTCGCCTTTCCCCCAAGAGAGTCATTCCGGAGCTTTTAAGAGAATAAAGGGAGTTAAAAGAAATGGCCCAAGAATTGCTTCGCCAGGCAGACGAGAAGCGGGAGGCCCTGGATAAACTCTGGGGGAGGGAGCAGGAACGCAAACAGCTGAAAGAAACGCATTCAGCAGCTGCCAAAGAAAGCAGGAGCTCAACACCATCCCCCCCTCCCCAAGCCAGCAGGGAATTGCGGAGAGAAACCTGGCGTTTTTTCTAATTCACGTCGATAATTTCATGCAGTTTTATGCAGTTGATTTAGATGAAGAAATCAAAATTAGAATTGTCTCTATGGCTCTGGAAGATCAAGCTTCCAGATGGCTGGTCTCCCTGCATAACAGCCGTTCACCCGCGCTGCGGGATTTTGATCGTTTTATGAATGCTCTTAGAAGGCGTTTTGAAGATCCCCGTGTTGAAAGGAAAGCTAAAATGAAAATGAAAAACTTACACCAGGGGAGTATGACGGTCCAGGAGTACACGCAGATTTTTCAGGAGTTATCGGTGTTTATGACTGGTTATAGTGACCAGGCCTTAATGGACCTCTATGTTGAAGGACTAAATAAGGACATTTATCAAACGTGTGAACAGATTCCGTCCCGAAACTTTAAATGAATGGATAGATCTCGCTGGGGATGTTGAACTGGATCAGGCCCATTTGCAGGATCCAGTCCGTCTTGAGAAAAAACCACAGAAGGATAGCCTCAAATCTCGGTCCCCAGAGAAAGATTCCCATTTGCAAAGGGGGGGGGGCGGAAACCAACTCAACCTCGCTCAGGCAATTGTTATCGCTGCGGAAAGGAGGGGCACTGGGCTGACAAATGCAGATCAAGGCAACCTCCACGCCCACATTCCTCTTCGGAAGGAAAGCCTCCAAAGACTCCGAGCGTGCGCAGTAGACCGGCAATGAGCGGGGTGGAGCCTCTGAACTTCTCCACTGACCAGCCCAGCACCCACCCTGATGACTGGGAGGCGTCTTCGAATTCTTCTGACGACAATTTGGTGAGTCACCGTTCCGGGCCCCTTTATATTAATTTAAAGCTTTTGGCTCCATCTACTGGACGTACTTGCAATGTGCAAGCCCTTATTGATTCTGGGTGCTCAAAATGTCTCATAAGCCAAGACCTGGTCTCTTCCATGGGTTTTCATTTAAAAACCCTGAAAACTCCCATAGCCTTTTGCCAAATGGATGGTTCTGTAGCAGGGGGAACCCCAGCATCTTTTATCACCGAACCAATTCATGTCTCTATTGGCACAGCTCATACTGAGACCATCAATTTTATCGTGACTGCCATCTCTGAAAATGCTATCATTTTGGGGGTCAATTGGCTTCGTAAATGGAATCCTCTAATAAATTGGAAAGAGGGTTGGGTACGCATACCTCTGTCATTACCTGAACATACCTCTCTGCCATCAGAGGACAATCACTTCCCACCAAATAACTCACCTCTTGTGACTGAACCCGCCGGCCCTTATTAGGTTTTCCTTCACCTGAAGTCATACCAGGCGAGGAAAAGATTCCCAAAGAATATTGGGACCTAAAGGAAGCCTTCAGTGAGAGATCTTGTGATTCACTTCCCCCTCATAGAGCTACTGATTGTTCGATTGATTTCCTCCCTTAGTGCAGGTTTAGTGCAATTGCCTAAACCTCGCCTTTACTCCATGACCCCACGGGAGATGGAGGAATTACGTAAGTTCATCGATAAAAATCTTCAAAGGGGTTTCATTGAGCCAGCGAGGCCACGTGTAGCTGCACCTGTTATGTTTAGGGAAAAGAAAGATGGCACTCTTAGACTAGTACAAGACTACTCTTATCTCAACACCATTTGCGAACACAACGTCTACCCACTCCCGCTTATGAAGGACATGCTTGCTCACCTGGCTACTGGTAAAATTTTTACTAAACTGGACTTACGTGAGGCCTATTACAGGGTCAGGATTAAAGAGGGGGACGAATGGAAAACCGCTTTTAACTGTCCTCTTGGATGTTTTCAATTTAAAGTCCTCCCCTTTGGTCTTCAAGGTGCTCCTTCTGTGTTTATGCAACTGATTAATGAGGTTCTCCACGAGCACCTTTACAAAGGAGTTATTGTCTATATTGATGACATAGTTGTTTACTCACAAACACATGACGAGCATGTTAAACTGGTGCGTTCTGTCCTTAACAAACTACGTTCCGCTGAACTATACGCCAAACTGTCCAAATGTGAGTTTCACCAGGAAACAATTGACTATTTGGGTTACCGCATTTCTTCTGAGGGAATTGAGATGGATCCTGCTAAAGTTAAGGCGGTGACGGAGTGGGCTCCTCCCCGAACTCGTAAACAACTACAGAGCTTTTTGGGATTTGCAAACTTTTACCGCCAATTTATTCCGTCATTCGCCGACATTGCCTTACCCATTACAAACCTGCTTAAAACGAAGGGGGAAGGTAAACCTCGTCCAGGGTCCCCCCTCAAATGGACCATGGAATGCCAGGCCGCTTTTGAGAAGCTTAAACGTTTGTTTGCGGCCGAACCTGTCCTTAAACACCCCGATGTTAATTCCCCGTTTGTGGTTCAGGCGGATGCCAGTGATGTCGCTGTGGGTGCAGTCTTGTTGCAACTCAACCACCGTGGCCAATTACAACCTTGTGCCTACACCTCTCGAAAACTCTCTACAACCGAGCGTGGATGGGCGATTTGGGAAAAAGAAGCTTTTGCTGTTCGTTGGGCTCTCATGACTTGGCGTCATTTTCTTGAGGGTGCTCCCCATCCGTTTGAAGTCTGGACGGACCATAAAAATTTAGAGGCTCTTACGTCCTCTCGAAAATTGTCCCCGAGGCAACTTCGTTGGGCTCACTACTTCCATCGCTTCAATTTCCATCTTAAATATATTCCTGGTGGCAAGAATTTCATGGCTGATGCTCTTTCCAGACTACCACAATATGATGTTTCTAAACTCACTATTGTACAACCCATCATGCCGCTTACTTTACCGGCTTCTCCAGTATCTACTAGAAGCCATTCCACAGTCCAAACTACTCCACCTGCGGATTTGATTGCTCATATTAAGGATGAACTGCTTACTGATGAATGGTATTCCGCACATTCAGGTGACTGTACTGTTAGGGACGATCTTCCCTGGATTGACTCAAAGATTTATGTCCCTAGTACATTACGTCCTTTTGTTTTGCAACGCGCACACGACTCACGTTTGGCTGGCCATTTCGGCTTCGTTAAAACTGTACACCTTGTTAAACGACAGTTCTGGTGGCCCTCACTTAAGAAAGATGTTGAATCATATATTGCCAGTTGCCCTGTTTGTGCGGCTTCTAAACGTGCACCGGGGAAGCCTCGTGGCCTCCTCCAGTCCGTAGCGACGCCAGAGGTGCCTTGGAAGGAGATTTCAATGGACTTTATAGTTGACCTTCCGCCCAGTCAAGGCTATACCGTCATTTGGGTCGTTACCGATCTCTTCTCCAAACAGGTTCATTTTGTCCCCTGTTCGAAAATTCCCTCTTCCAAATCTTTGGCTCGATTGTTCGTTACCCATATTTACCGTTTTCATGGAGTTCCCCAGCGTATCATTTCAGACAGAGGCACTCAATTTACGTCTCTTTTTTGGAAAGAGTTTTTGAGACTGATTGGCTCCGCCCAGGGCTTAAGCTCCGCCTACCATCCCCAGACGAATGGCTCTTGTGAGAGGGCCAATTCCGTTTTGGAACAATACTTGCGCTGTTTCATAAATTTTCAACAAGATGATTGGGCTGATCTCCTGATACATGCCGAAGTGGCCTATAATAACTCTGTTCACTCCAGTACGAATATGACCCCTTTTAAAATCATCTATGGACAGGACTTTGTACCCATCCCCGAATTGCCTCATGACTCACCGACAGTTCCCTCTTTGGCCGATTGGTCCTCTAGGCTGTCTTCTGTCTGGCCAATCATCCGCAAGACTTTGAACGATGCTCATGATTCACATAAATTGTATGCTGACAGGAAACGAGCGGTTCCCCCGGCCTACAAAGTTGGTGACAGAGTTTATGTGTCTACAAAACATTTGGATAACCCACAAAAATGCAGGAAACTAGGTCCGAAATTTGTTGGTCCTTTCACTATAACCAAAATCATCAGCTCTGTGTCCGTCCGTTTGGATCTCCCAAAGACCTACAGGCGCCTGTACCCGGTGTTCCATGTTCACTTACTGAAACCTGAACGCACCTCACATCTCCGTAAACCTTTGCCTGATACCCCTGCACCTACAATGGTGGATGGTCACCAGCATTATGAAGTTCATGACATTTTGGATTCCAGAGTCCGTCGAAATAAAACTCAGTTCCTAGTCATGTGGAAAGATTTTCCCCCTTCTCACAACGAATGGGTGGATAAAGAGCATCTCAAGGCTCCTAAACTGGTACGCCAGTTCTATGCCAAGTATCCACACAAACCTTGACCCTTTCCCTCTCTCCTATATGTTGTTTTGTCTTTTCTTGTCTGTTTTCCAGGTGTAGCATCTCGTGTTCCGCAAGATGTCCGGGATTTCTCGCTGTTCTTGGAGGAGGTCCGGATGTCAGCCTTCGCTAGTACTGCTTAGCTGCCATGGCAACGGGGAGGGTGGGGGGCGTTGGGATACAATTGTTCTGCTGGTGGATGATGTTGACGGCTGCTGTTATCTCTCGGCTAACGGTCCCGCATTCCAGGCTGGTGAAGACCTGCCCACCTGATGGTGGTGAAGAAAGTATATTGGACAATGCTAAGGGGGGGGTTGGGGATTGGGATGGGCTTAAGCTTAATACTCTATGTTCGCGCCTAAACTATTCATTCTCTGCTTCACTTGGTCTGTTCACTGTCGTTACTTAGTAAAAGTAGCCTTATTCATTTCAAAGAATGTTTAAGCGTGTTCTTTCTTAGGTATTCGAAGAAACAGGCCTGACAGAGGGGTTCTTGCCGACCGCGTTGAAAGAGGCGGTGGTGAGGCCCCTCCTCAAGAAGCCTTCCCTGGACCCAGCGTTGTTAACTAATTATCGTCCGGCCTCCAACCTTCACTTCCTTGCGAAGGTTGTTAAGAGTGTGGTGGCACAGCAGTTCCCTCGTCACCTGGAGGAAACTGATTATCTTGACGCGCGCCAGTCCGGCTTCCGGCCCGGGCATAGCACCGAGACAGCATTGGTCACGTTGGTGGATGATCTCTGGGGGCCCCGAGATAGAGGTTACTCCTCTATCCTGATCCTGTTAGACCTCAGCGGCTTTTGATACCATTGATCATGCTATCCTGTTGCATCGACTGGGAGGTTGGGATTGGGGGGCACTGCATTACGCTGGTTCTCCTCTTACCTCTCAGGTCGGTCGCAATTCGTGTTAACGGGGGCAGAGGTCGACGTCGACGTGTGGGGTGCCTCAGGGGTCGGTCCTCTCGCCCCTCCTGTTCAACACCTATATGAAGCCGCTGGGTGAGATCATCCGTGGTTATGGGGTAGACTACCATCAGTACGCTGATGATACTCAGCTGTACATATCTACCCCCAACCACCCCAACGATGCCATTGAGGTGATGTCCCGGTGTCTGGAAGCCGTGCAGATCTGGATGGGAAGTAACAAATTTCGGCTCAACCCATCTAAGACCGAGTGGCTGTGGTTCCCAGTGTCCCGGCGTAACCAGCTGATTCCATCACTGGTCATCGGGGGCGAGTCACGGGCCCCCGTGGAAAGGGTTCGCAACCTAGGCGTCCTCCTGGACTCACGGCTGTCCTTAGACAACCATGTGACGGCCGTGACCAGGGGGGCCTTTTACCAGGTTCACCTGGTACGCCAGTTGCGCCCCTTTCTTGACCGGGACGCCCTCCGCACTGTCACCCAAGCGCTCGTTACGTCCCACATAGACTATTGTAATGCTCTCTACATGGGGCTCCCCTTGAAGTGCATCCGGAGGCTCCAGTTAGTGCAGAATGTGGCCGCGCGGGGGATTTTGGGAGCTTCACGATGCTCCCATGTAACACCTCTCCTGCGTGAGCTGCACTGGCTGCCGGTGGCCTTCCGGGTGCGCTTGAAGGTGCTTCTTACCATCTTTAAATCGCTCCATGGCACGGGGCCTAGTTATTTGAGGGACCGTCTCCTGCCACACACCTCCCATCGACCAATCCGCTCCCATGGGGAGGGATTCCTCAGGGTGTCAACCGCCGGTCAATGCCGACTAGCGGTGCTCAGGGGAAGGGCCTTCTATGTGGCAGGGCCAGCCCTCTGGAGCGACCTACCCCTCTGGAGCGAACTTCGCACTATCATGGACCTTCCCCTCTTTCACCGCTCACTTAAGACGTACTTTTTCCACCAAGCCGGTCTAGCCTAGAGCTTAGAGCTCAGATGCGATTTCATTTTAGCAAATTTGTAAAGGGATTCTAGAATTTATTAATGGGAATTTTTAGCACAGGTTATTTAATTTAATTCATTTTAAATATTATCACTGTATCTATTATTTTTGCTGCTGATTTTTAATTTCCTGTGCACTGCCCTGAGTCCATCTTGATGGAGATAGGAGCGGTATATAAATCAAATCAATCAAATCAATCAAATCAATCAAATCAATCAAATCAATCAAATCAATCAGTCAATAAATAAATAAATAAATATTGGATTCTAATATGACATGGTCACTCTACCCAAGAATAAGGTACAGTATAGCTGTTCCTCTAGTTGCCACTTCTACCTTTGGGATGATGAATTTGTCAGTTAGGTTGGTCAGGAATCTGCTTGATCTCCCACTTGATGCAGAATTTATCTCCCAGCTGATGGGGTCGTTAAAGTCCACCATTACTACTGTGGTGTACTTCCTATACACATTGGTTAACTGATTTTTCTCAATTTCACTCTTCAAATATCCTGAAATTGCAAATACCTATAAGAATAATGATATATGAGCCATGGTGGTACAGTGGTTAGAGTGCAGTACTGCAAGCTACTTCTGCTGACTGCTGACTGCCTGCAATTTGGTAGTTCAAATCTCACCAGGCTCAAGGTTGACTCAGCCTTTCATCCTTCTGAGGTGGGTAAAATGAGGACCCAATTTTTGGGGGGCAATATAAAAAGACTGATTCTATAAACCTCTTAGAGATGGCTGTAAAGCACTGTAAAGCGGTATATAAGTCTAAGTGCTATTGCTATTGCTATATCCAAACATAAGAACAAATGAAAAAAGCTAATTGTCAGTCTCGCTATTTCTGGCTTCGCTGCCATGGAAACGGGGAGGGTGGGGGGTTTGGGGTGAATGTGTTCTGCTGGTGGACAATGTTGATGTTTCGTGTTATCTCCTGCTAACGGACCTGCATTCCAGGATGGTGAAGACCTGCCCACCTGATGTTGGAGATGGCTGCATATTGGACAATGCACAGGGGGGGTTTGGGGATTGGGATGGGCTTAAGCTTAATACTTTCTGTTCGCGCCTAAACTATTCATTCTCAGCTTTACTTGGTCTGTACGCTCTCGTAACTTAGTAAAAGTAGTCTTAACATTTCAAAATAATGTCTAAGTGTGATCTTTCCTGAGTCAACGAAGAAACAGGCTTGACATTAAGCTGAGAATCAACAAAGCCAAAAACCTGCCCTGATGACGGACCCTTCACAAGAGGAGCCTCCGTTGGTGGAGGTCCTGCCTGAAACCATTTTGGGAGCTGAGGCATCGCATCCTCCTGCTCAATCTGAAGGGATCAGGTCAGTGATGGAAGGTTTGGCTGGCCTAGATCTAAATCTGCCTGCTGAAGAATCAGTCAAACCTAAACGTTGGTCTGAAGGGGTTGGAATGAGTGGGGTAAACGTCTCCAGGCGTCGAATTTCCCCAAAGAGAGTCATTCCGGAGCTCCTAAGAGAGGAACGGGAACTAAGGGAGATGGCTCAGGACCTACTCCGCCAGGCAGATGAGAAAAATTTAGCCCTGGAAAAAATCCGGGGGAGGGAGGCGGATCGCCCACAGCCAAGAGGTTCACAGACAGCTCCGGGCAGACGAAGCAGGGTTTCAACACCATCCCCCCCTCCTCAGGCCGGCAGGGAATTGCGAAGAGAGGCAGCTTCTGCCAGGCAAAGCAGGAGAGCAACTCCCTCCCCCACCCCTCAGGCTGGAAGGGAAGCCAACCCCATTAACCCCCGCCGACTTGCAAAACTGCCTCCTTTGGGTGTGAAATACAACGGAAGTGCCGACAAACTGGCGTTTTTTCTAATTCACGTTGATAATTACATGCAGTTTTACGCAGCTGATTTGGACGATGAAATCAAAATCAGAATTGTATCTATGACCCTAGAAGATCAAGCTTCTAATTGGCTAGTTTCATTACATAATTGTCGTTCACCGGCACTACACGATTTCGATCGTTTCATGAATGCTCTTAGAAGGCGTTTTGAAGACCCCCGTGTTGAGAGGAAAGCAAAAATGAAACTAAAAAGTTTGCAGCAGGGGGACATGTCTATTCAGGCTTACACGCAAATTTTCCAGGAGCTATCAGTGTTTATGGTTGGTTATAGTGAACAAGCCCTAATGGACATTTATATTGAAGGGCTGAATAAAGATATTTATCAAACATGTGTGAACAGATTTCGCCCCGAAACTTTGAATGACTGGATAGATCTAGCTTCGGATGTCGAGTTGGATCATGCCCACTTGCAGGATCCGGTCCGCTTGGAGAAAAAAGCACAGGAAGATAGCCCCAAATCTCACCCCCCTGCGAGGGAGAAACGCATGCAAAAGGGGGAGGGGAGAACAACCCAGCCTCGTTCAGGCAGCTGTTATCGCTGTGGGAAGGAGGGGCACTGGGCAGACAAATGCCGATCAAAACCACCTCCACGCCCACTTTCTTCCTTGGACCGGAAACAACCTAGAACGCCAACTGTGCGCGCCAAACCGGCTATGAGTGGGGTGGAGCCCACCAACCTCTCTGCTGACCAGCCAGCTGCTGGCCCTGACGATTGGGAGGCGTCTTCAGACTCTTCTGACGACAATCTGGTGAGTCATCGCTCCGGGCCCCTTTATATTAATTTAAAGCTTTTAGCTCCATCTACTGGTCGTACATGCGATGTGCAGGCTCTCATTGATTCTGGGTGTTCAAAATGCCTCATAAGCCAAGACATCGTGTCTTCGATGGGTTTTCACCTTAAGACCCTGAAAACTCCCATAGCCTTTTGCCAAATGGATGGTTCTGTAGCTGGGGGAACCCCAGCATCTTTTATCACCGAACCAATTCATGTTTCTATAGGCACAGGCCATACTGAGACCATCAACTTTATTGTAACTGCCATTGCCGATAATGCTGTAATTTTGGGGGTCAATTGGCTTCGAAAATGGAATCCTCTGATAAACTGGAAGGAAGGTTGGGTGCGCATTCCTTTATCCCTCCCGGAAGATACCTCTCTTCCATCAGAAACTGATCAACCCCCGCGCCATCAGCCACCCCCCCATATTGAATCTGCTGCGCATTTATTGGATTTCCCATCACCCGAGGTCATACCAGGTGAAGAGAAAATTCCCAAAGAATATTGGGACCTAAAGGATGCTTTCAGTGAAAGATCTTGTGATTCCCTTCCTCCTCATAGGGCTACTGACTGTTCAATTGATTTTCTTCCTGGGGTTCAATTACCCAAACCTCGTATGTATTCAATGACCCCACGGGAGATGGAGGAATTACGTAAATTCATCGATAAAAACCTTCAAAGGGGTTTCATTGAACCAGCTAGGCCCCGTGTAGCTGCACCAGTTATGTTTAGAGAAAAGAAAGATGGCACTCTAAGATTAATACAGGACTATTCATATCTCAACACCATTTGTGAACACAATATTTACCCCCTTCCGCTCATGAAGGACATGCTTGCTCACCTGGCTACCGGTAAGATTTTTACGAAGCTGGACTTACGTGAAGCATATTACAGGGTCAGGATCAAAGAGGGGGACGAATGGAAAACAGCTTTTAACTGTCCACTCGGATGTTTCCAGTTCAAAGTCCTCCCTTTCGGTCTTCAAGGTGCCCCTTCAGTGTTTATGCAACTGATCAATGAGGTTCTCCACGAGCACCTTTACAAGGGAGTAATTGTTTACATTGATGACATCGTCGTCTACTCGCAAACCCATGACGAGCACGTTAAACTGGTGCGCTCCGTATTAAATAAGTTGCGTTCCGCTGAACTTTATGCCAAACTCTCTAAGTGTGAATTTCACCAGGAAAGAATTGACTATTTGGGTTACCGTATCTCCTCTGAGGGAGTTGAAATGGATCCTGCTAAAGTCAAGGCAGTGACGGAGTGGGCCCCTCCCCGTACCCGTAAACAATTGCAAAGTTTTTTAGGATTTGCGAATTTTTACCGCCAATTTATTCCGTCATTCGCTGATATTGCCTTGCCCATTACAAACCTTCTGAAAACAAAAGGCGAAGGCAAATCTCGTCCTGGAACCCCTCTCAAATGGACGATGGAATGTCAGGCCGCTTTCGAAAAGCTTAAACGGTTGTTTGCGGCTGAACCTGTTCTTAAACACCCAGATGTGAATTCCCCATTTGTGATTCAGGCGGATGCTAGTGATGTCGCGGTAGGCGCAGTCCTGTTACAGCTCAATCAACATGGCCAATTACAACCCTGTGCTTACACATCTCGGAAACTCACTGCGTCCGAACGCGGTTGGGCGATTTGGGAAAAGGAGGCTTTTGCTGTTCGGTGGGCTCTCATGACTTGGCGACATTTTCTTGAGGGTGCCCCACATCCTTTCGAGGTCTGGACGGACCATAAAAATTTGGAAGCTCTTACCTCTTCTCGGAAATTGTCCCCAAGGCAACTTCGTTGGTCTCATTATTTCCATCGTTTCAATTTCCACCTCAAATACATTCCTGGGGGGAAAAATTTTATGGCTGATGCACTTTCCAGATTGCCTCAATATGATGTATCTAAGCTCACCATTGTACAACCGATAATGCCACTCACTTTACCTGCTACTCCAGTATCTAATATAGCCCAATCTACTGTCCAGACTACTCCACCTGCTGACCTAATTGCTCGTATTAAGGATGAATTACTTACTGATGATTGGTATTCGGCTCATTCTGGTGATTGTACTACCAGAGACGATCTTCCCTGGATTGGTTCTAAAATATATGTTCCTGCTACATTACGTCCTTTTGTCTTGCAACGAGCACACGACTCACGTTTAGCTGGTCATTTCGGCTTCGTTAAAACTATTCATCTTGTCAAGAGACAGTTCTGGTGGCCATCAATGAAGAAGGATGTTGAATCGTATATTGCCAGTTGCCCTGTATGTGCGGCCTCAAAACGTGCGCCGGGTAAGCCGCAGGGTCTTCTCCAGTCTGTGGCTACCCCGGAAAGGCCTTGGAAGGAAATTTCAATGGACTTTATAGTTGATCTTCCACCCAGTCAGGGTTATACCGTTATCTGGGTAGTTACCGATCTGTTTTCTAAACAAGTTCATTTTGTCCCCTGTACTAAGATTCCTTCTTCCAAATCTCTGGCTAGACTTTTCGTTTCCCATATCTATCGTTTTCATGGGGTCCCGCAACGCATCATCTCCGATAGAGGAACCCAATTTACTTCCCATTTTTGGAAGGAGTTTCTGAGACTAATTGGCTCCGCCCAAAGCTTAAGCTCCGCCTACCACCCTCAGACGAATGGATCTTGTGAGAGGGTTAATTCCGTCCTCGAACAGTACTTACGCTGTTTTATTAATTTCCAGCAAGATGATTGGGCTGATCTTCTCATACACGCCGAAGTTGCGTATAATAACTCTGTTCACTCCAGTACGAATATGACCCCCTTTAAAATCATCTACGGACAGGACTTTGTACCCATACCCGAACTGCCTCACGTCTCGGTGACAGTTCCCTCTCTATCTGAATGGTCCTCTCGATTATCTTCTGTTTGGCCGCTTCTCCGGAAAACTTTAAACGATGCCCATGACTCGCACAAATTGTACGCTGATAAGAAACGGGCAGTACCTCCCTCCTACAAAGTTGGTGATCAGGTTTATGTATCTACCAAAAATTTGGATAGCCCCCAAAAATGCAAGAAGCTGGGTCCCAAATTTATTGGGCCTTTCACGATCACCAAAATTATCAGCTCTGTGTCGGTCCGTTTGGATCTCCCCAAGACCTATCGGCGGCTGTACCCTGTATTCCATGTTCACTTACTGAAACCTGCTCGTACCTCTCATCTCCGCAAAAGATTGCCTGATGCTCCTACGCCTACCTTGGTGGATGGTCATCATCATTACGAGGTGCGGGACATTTTGGACTCCAGGATTCGCAGAAATAAAACTCAGTTCCTAGTCATGTGGAAAGATTTCCCCCCTTCTCACAACGAATGGGTGGATAGGGAGCATCTCAAAGCTCCTAAACTGGTACGCCAGTTTTATGCCAAGTATCCACACAAACCTTGACTATTTTTCTTTCTCCTCTCCGTTGTTTTGTCTCTCCCTTCTTCTCTTTCAGGTGTAGCCCCTCGTATGCCTATTGCTGCCCTAGATTTCCCGCTGTTCCTGGAGGAGGTCCGGATGTCAGTCTCGCTATTTCTGGCTTCGCTGCCATGGAAACGGGGAGGGTGGGGGGTTTGGGGTGAATGTGTTCTGCTGGTGGACAATGTTGATGTTTCGTGTTATCTCCTGCTAACGGACCTGCATTCCAGGATGGTGAAGACCTGCCCACCTGATGTTGGAGATGGCTGCATATTGGACAATGCACAGGGGGGGTTTGGGGATTGGGATGGGCTTAAGCTTAATACTTTCTGTTCGCGCCTAAACTATTCATTCTCAGCTTTACTTGGTCTGTACGCTCTCGTAACTTAGTAAAAGTAGTCTTAACATTTCAAAATAATGTCTAAGTGTGATCTTTCCTGAGTCAACGAAGAAACAGGCTTGACACTAATTGACAAAGGTAGATCACAACATAAAACTATTTATTTTACAAATTAATAATACTAATTGTCAGTTTCTATTGGTAACCCACACCATCAGTCGTGAAATGGATTACTTTAAAAGTAATATTAGCACAACAGAACTGCACTTTTTGGAATGTTAACACTATGATTGAAGTAAACAATGTTAACTGTTACACATTTTCTTATTCTTGTTTTGAACATAGTTTGGGCACATTTATATGAAAAAAATGGTTTATATAATGAAATGAGGATGGGGAGTGGGTGTGGTGTCACCACAGCACATAGGCTTTCCCGGATCTCCGGTAAAGCCCCTGACCCTCTAACGCTGGGACGGTCTAAAAATAGACCCAAGTCGTCCCGTAGAGATGACAAGAGGAAGGGGAATTCCCGGAGACCCCAGAGACATTTGCAAAGTCTCTGGAGGTCAGGGAGAAACCCCTGTTTCCCAGCATTTTAGTGCCACCCCCCCCCATGGGTGGACAAAGCAGCCAACAGCCTCATAAGATAAATAGCAAAGAAAACATGCCGTTCGGTGAGAGAACCTTTTCTTTTTAAATTTATTACTTTGTAAGAGCACACCCTGAGATGGAAACCTAAGGCAAAATAGATAGTAATCTGAAGTGAAGAGGCGGAACTGTTAATTGTAAACGTCCTGTTTTTTGCGCTTCCTTTTTCAATCGGAAGCCACTCTGGACTTTCGCTGAAAGTGAATGTGGATTGCCGGCTTGGAGCCTCTTCTCCATTCTGAACAGAAGGAATGGAATGGATTTATTTCCTGAACTACTAGAGACTGTTAAGTTACTTTTCTTTTTATTATTTTCTTTTTAATCCTTAGACTTTTTAGTTTTTTTTAAGTTTTTTAGTTTTATTCGAATTTATATCCCGCCCTTCTCCAAAAGGACCCAGGGCGGCGCACAGGAATTAAAAACATACAAATATAACAATATAAAATTTAAAAAGATATTAAACTCCTACCCTATGCTAAAATCAATTTAAAAACCCCAATTTAAAACTGTCTAAAAGTCTTCCGGTTGTCCCGCGCTCTGCCGCTGACGGTCTCTTTGAAGACCGCCAACCCAGCCGCCTGTAAAGAGGCGTTTCGTACATGGGAAACGTCTCGTAAATCTCCAAGTCTTTGAAGATCTTGTGAGCTGAGCAGGTAGCCGTCGGTTGAGCCCCCCTGAGTGATCCCAGAAGGTATTTATGCCTCTGGGAAGTTAACAGGGCGTGACTCCCTTTACAAGCTGCCGGACCTCCGGGCATTTGGGATCTTCTACTTATCAGCAGGACTAGGCATTCGCGGCCAACATTCTTACCATCTAACACCAAATAGCAAGTATTTTTATTCCCTGTTGACTATTGAAGTAATTACAGCGTTGAAGTTAGAATGATTTTGAAATGAGAAAAGGAAAAAAAATGGCGCTTGCTTTAGTGCTTAAACTAACTGAAGACGTACCAACTTGGTTTGTGTATTCTAACATGTTATAAAGTAATAAAACCTGCTGGAGACTAGGGGGGAAAAAAACCTGATTTGGACAATCCTTTGAGAAAAGTTAGCAGGCTCTGCACGGGCTAAGATGTCAACAAAACAAGCAGCCACACCCCTGCAAGCTCAGACAAAGGCAGAAGACTTCCAGGATTTAAAAGACTTTATAGGTAAAGAGATCAAAAGATCTGAAAAAGAAATTAAGGGAATTGTTCAAGAAAAGTTTGAATTAGTTAATAAAGATATTCAAACAGTGGTAAAAGGCCTCTCTGGTGTAATTTTGAAGGTGGATAAAAAAGTCAAAAAGCTTGCTTCAGACATTGAGGCTAAATTTAAGGGATCTGATTTAAAATTTACAGAAGCCGATGGAAAAATTCAAAAGCTGGATAATGAGATTACGATGATGCAATTCAGATCTATGGAATTTGCTATTAGGCTCGGGAATAAGGGAAAATACCAGGGAAGATCTTAGAAAAGTCTGTGCTGATGCTCTGGCGGTGTTATTGAAATGTGAAGATTCTGATGAGATTTTTTATAAAATTGACAAGGCTTACAGAGACAATTCCCGTGTGGCAGTACAAAGGCAATTACCTAGAGATTTGGTAATATATTTTACTGATAGGAGAATAAGAAATGATATCTTGCAAAGGTCATTTCTTTCTGCTGTTCAAATTGATGGAACTGAGATTGGAGTCTATAAGGAGTTGCCACCCAAAATGTTAAAGGATAGAAAAGATTTTGGATTTCTGGTGGCAGAATTGCAAAAGCGGCAAATTCAATATCGGTGGGATGCTCCAACCGGTATAATATTGAGGTTTCAAGGAGTGAGATACCGTCTAAATACCATAGCAAAGGCAGAAGAGTTCTATTATAATGTTCTGAAAGTGGGTTCTACATCTCCACGTACATCTTCACCAGTAGACAAGGAGGCTGAAGCACAGAGGCTATTTGACCAGGAAACTGAGGAACAAATAAGACAGACGCAAAAAGAAAGGGCGGCCCAGGGAGCTGCAGGTGGTATTGTGGTTGATCCTTTTGAGCCATCGCCAGTCTCTTTTTTGGATGAAACATTAAAGACTGTTGCAGAAGAGGCGCTGGATGTCAAACTGCGAACAAGCAAACCGGAGGAGCAACGTATAACTAGATCCGTCTCTAAGCAAATTCAGGAAGCACAGCAACAGGGAAGATCTTACCCACAACGAGCTAAGAAGGTCAAGGGAAAGGAGCAAGCTGAAGACATGGGACGAGTAAAGCCGAAGACCACTTCTCCAGAACGGGACCTTCAGCAATTGCTCTTAACACTTCAGACCAGTTCAAATGATGCTTAAATTTTTGTCTTGGAATGTGAATGGCCTGAACTCTCCACAAAAGAGGAAAAAAGTATTTTATTATCTGAAACAATTTAATAATGATGTTATTTGTTTACAAGAAACCCATATTAAGGTGCAAGACCAGAAATATTTGATAAACTTAAGATTGGGAATGCAATTTGTGGCTTCAAATTCGGAGAAAAAGAATGGAGTGGTGATATATGTAAATAAAAGGCTATCAGCTAAAATTATAGAAGCGGACGATTGTGGAAGATACATAGCAATTGAACTTTATACAGAGAATGGCCCCATTTTGGTGGTAAGAATATATGCCCCAAACCAGCAACAAGAAAGTTTTTATAAGATGCTCCATTTGAAAATCCTACAATGGGACTTTTCAAGTATTTTAATTATGGGAGACTGGAATGGAGTAATTCAACCGAGAATGGAAAAAAAGAGTTTGACCAAATTAGGTGCAAATTACCACAAGCTTTTTTTGAAATGCAAGAGGATTTGGAAATGAAAGATATTTGGAGAGTGCACAATCCAAATGAGTTGGATTTCACTTTTTACTCAGATAGGCATAAATCTTTTTCTAGGATAGATTTTTTTTTGACAACAGTTGACTTACTTCCTAAAATAAAGAAAACAAACATATTTCCTAGGACGTTAACTGATCATAGCCCGGTGTGGATGGAAATTGAGATGGGGAAGAGAGAAAGAAGATCCTGGAGGCTAAACGAAAACTTATTTAGATACGAAAAAAATGTAAGCGAACTTAAAAAGCATATAAAGGAACTTTTTTAATTGAATTTAAATAAAGGTACTCCTATTGAAATAGTTTGGGACGCAGGTAAAGCATATATGCGAGGAGTCCTGATACAAATGAATTTTAAACACAAAGAAAATAGACAGAAAAAGAGAATAGAGTTGGAAAAAGAGATAAAGAACAAAGAATAGTTATTGGTAAAAAATCCAACAGATACGAAGTTAAAAGCAATTATAAATCTTTTGAAGGATCAATTTCAAATGCTTATAGCGGAACAAACAGCAACTAATTTGCAATTTGCAAAACACAATACTTTTGCTAATGCTAATAAGCCGGGCAGATGGTTGGCTTATACATTGAGAAAACAATTGAATACAAGAACTATCGATAGTATTCAGCATGCTGAGAAGGAAGTTCATCAACAAGAATTAATCAAAAAGGCTTTTTTGGATTATTATACTAAGTTATATGCTAAGGACAACATACAAAATAATCTTATAGATAATATTTAGAAGGAAAAAGGCTTACAAAAGTCTCCTTGGTCCAAAGGGCAAACCTGGATCAATTAATAACTATCGAGGAGATTAGCTTTGATATAAAGCAATTGAAACGAGCTAAAGCTCCAGGGACTGATGGTTTAACTGCAGTTTATTATAAAACTTTACAAGCAGAAATGATTGAACATCTTAAAGACTTATTTTGTAATATACAGCAAGGTGGCAAAATACCTTCAGAGATGGTGCGTAGTTCGGGGGGTAAGTCGTTCCAGAGGGTAGGGCCCGCCACAGAGAAGGCCCTTCCCCTGGGAGTCGCCAACCGGCATTGCCCGGCCGACGGCACCCTGAGAAGGCCCTCTCTGTGGGAGCGGATCGGACGAAGGGATGTATGGGGCAGAAGACGGTCTCGCATATAACTAGGTCCCGAGCCATGGAGCGCTTTAAAGATGGTCGTAAAGACCTTGAAGCGCACACGAAAGGCCACAGGTAGCCAGTGCAGCTCGTGCAGGAGCGGTGTTATGCGGGAGTATCTGGGAGCTCCCGTAATCACCCGCGCGGCTGCATTCTGGACTAGCTGTAGCTTTCAAGTGCACCTCAAGGGAAGCCCCATGTAGAGAGCATTACAGTAGTCAAGTCGGGATGGTTGTGCGAAGGGCAGCCCGGTCCAGTAAGGGGCGCAATTGGCACATCAGGCGTACCTGATGGAACGCCCCCCTGGCCACGGCTGCCACATGGTCCTCCATGGACAGCCGGGAATCCAGGAGGACACCCAAATTGCGCGCCCTCTCCACGGGGGCCAGTGTTTCGCCCCCAATGGCCAGAGTTGGAGTTACCTGGCTGAACCGGGCCGCCGGAAACCACAGACACTCAGTCTTGGACGGGTTGAGCCTGAGTTTGTTACTACCCATCCAGATCCGTACGGCCTCCAAACACCAGGACAACACCTCGGCGGCATCGTTGGGGTGGTCTGGGGTGGATATGTACAGCTGAGTATCATCAGCGTACAGATGATATCCCATCCCAAAACCACGGATGATCTCACCCAGCGGCTTCATGTAGGTGTTGAACAGGAGGGGCGAGAGGACCGACCCCTGAGGAACCCCGCATAAGAGGGGCCTCGAGGCCAACCTCTTGCCCCCCTGCCAACACATATTGCGACCGACCAGAGAGGTAGGACGAGAACCACCGTAAAACGGTGCCTCCCAGCCCCAACCCCCCCTTCGGTGCAATAGGATACCATGGTCGATGGTATCAAAAGCTGCTGAGAGGTCTAATAGGACTAGGATAGAGGAATATCTCCTATCCCGCGCCCTCCAGAGATCATCCACCAACGCGACCAATGCCATCTCGGTGCTGTGACTGGGTCGGAAACCGGACTGGCGCGGGTCTAGATAATCAATTTCCTCCAGGTGTCGCGGAAACTGTTGGGCCACCACACTCTCTACAACCTTCGCTAAAAAGTGAAGGTTGGAGACCGGACGGTAATTCTCTAGTAATGCTGGGTCCAGGGAAGGCTTCTTGAGGAGGGGCCTCACTACCGCCTCTTTCAAGACGGCAGGCAAGGACCCCTCACTCAAAGAAGCATTCACAATATCCTGGAGCCAGCCTCATGTCGTCTCCCAGGATGCCAGTAGAAGCCAGGAGGGGCACGGGTCCAATAAACATGTGGTAGCCTTAAGTCTCTTTGACAACCTGTCCAGGGTCCAGGGAACTTTGTGCTTAAGTTCTCCCCTTAATTTTTAAATCTTGGGTTTTTTATTTTTTTTATTTTTAAGTGAAAGAAGAAAGGTTAAGCCAATAGAAATTGCTGATTTACATTTTAACACTGCCACACAGGTAGAGAAAAAAATGTTAAATCTTTATGGCTGGGTCTGTGTAGGGAAAATTTTATTATCCAAGGCCACAAGACTGGGTTGCAGCTGTCTTTTTAAGTACTCATTTATTTATTTATTTATTTTCACGGATTTGTATACCGCCCTTTCTCCCTTACGGGACTCAGGGCGGTGAACAGGCAATGATAAAAAACAATAATAAAAACATCAATATTAATGATAAATATTAAATAGTAAGCCTGCTCTAAAATGCACAATAAAAATCCCAATAAAACCAGATTAAAAGCTACACCAGGCTGGCCGTGCGAAAAAGATGGGTCTTCAGGGCTCGGCGGAACAGGTGCAGGTCCGTAGCTGTGCTGAGGTCAGGGGACAGGTCATTCCAGAGGGCAGGAGCTGCCACAGAGAAGGCTCTCCTCCTAGGGGTCGCCAGCCGACATTGACTGGCTAACGGCATCCTGAGGGGGCCCTCTCTGTGGGAGCGTACTGGTCGAAGGGAGGTATTTGGTAGGAGGCGGTCTTGCAATTACCTAGGTCCCTTGCCATGGAGCGCTTTAAAGGTTGTTACTAGCACCTTAAAGTGCACCTGGAAAGCCACAGGCAGCCAGTGCAGCTTGCGCAGGAGAGGTGTTACATGGGAGCATCTGGAGGCTCCCAGAATCCCCCACGCGGCCGCATTCTGAACTAGCTGGAGCCTCCGGGTGCACCTCAAGGGAAGCCCCATGTAGAGAGCGTTACCGTAGTCCAGGCGGGAGATGACGAGAGCTTGAGGGACCGTGCGTAAAGCATCACGGTTCAGAAAGGGGCGCAACTGGCGTATCAGATGAACCTGATAAAAAGCCCCCCTGGCCATGGCTGATACATGATCATCCAAGGACAGCTGCGTATCCAGGAGGACGCCCAAGTTGCAGGCCCTCTCCACGGGGGCTAATGATACACCCCCGATAGCCAGAGATGGAACCAACTGGCTATGCCATGATGCCGGAAACCACAGCCACTCAGTCTTGGACGGGTTGAGTCGAAGCCTGTTCCTCCCCATCCAGACTCGCACGACCTCCAGGCCCCGGGACATCACTTCCGCGGCATCGTTGGGGTGGTCCGGGGTGGAGATGTACAGCTGGGTGTCACCCGCGTACTGATGGAATTCCACCCCAAAACCACGGATGATCTCACCCAGCGGCTTCATATAGATGTTTTATTTATTTATTTTAAAAAATTTATACCCCGCCCTTCTCCAAGGGCGGCGATGTTGAACAGGAGAGGCGAGAGGATCGACCCCTGTGGCACCCCACAAGTGAGGCGCCTCGACGTCGACCTCTGTCCTCCTGCCAACACGAATTGCGACCGGTCGGAGAGGTAGGAGGAGAACCACCGTAAAACGGTTGCTCCGAACCCCAACCCCTCCAACTGGCGCAACAGGATACCATGGTCGATGGTATCGAAAGCCGCTGAGAGATCGAACAGGACCAGGATAGAGGAACAATCTCTATCCCGAGCCCTCCAGAGATCATCCACCAATGTGACCAATGCCGTTTCCGTGCTGTACCCATGCCTAGATAGACAGCTTCATCCAGGTGCTGAGGGAACTGTCATGCCACCACACTCTCAACAAAGACGACAGGACGGTAATTGGCCAAAACAGCCGGGTCCAGGGAGGGCTTCTTGAGGAGGGGCCTCACCATCGCCTCTTTCAAGGAGGCCGGTAGAAACCCCTCATGCAAAGAAGCGTTGACAATTCCCTGGAGCCAGCCTCGTGTAACCTCCCAGGTGGCCAGTACCAACCAGGAAGGACACGGGTCCAGGAAACATGTGGTGGAGTTCAGTCGCCCCAGTGTCCTGTCCATGTCCTCGGGAGTCACAGGATCGAAATCTTCCCAAATAATGGTCTCAAGACCTGCCTCCGTCAGCCCGTCTGGACTAATCCAATTGGAGGCTAACCCATCCCGGATCTGATCAATTTTATCATGCAGATAACACCCAAATTCCTCGGCACGACCCTGCAGAGGGGGATCCCGCGCCCCCTGATAAGGGAGGGAGCGGGACACCCTAAACAGGGCGGCAGGGCGGTTATCTGCATAAGAGCGGAGAAATAGATCCGTTTCGCCGCTTTTATTGCCACTAGGTAGGTCCTTAAATGGGACTTTACCAGTGTCCGGTCAGATTCGGAGTGGGTGGTCCTCCAAATGCCCTCTAGGCATCTCTTCCAACACTTCATCCCCCTCAGCTCCTTGGAGAACCAGGGAGACAAGGTAGATCGGCATCGGGTGAGTGGCCGCAAGGGCACGACCCGGTCCAGAGCTCCCGTGGTCGCACTATTCCAGGTGACCACTAGGTCATCAGTCGAGTGGCGGGTCATGGTCTCAGGTATTGGCCCAAGCTCCGTCTGGAACCTCTCAGGGTCCATCAGGCACCTGGGGCGGAACCATCTTGTTATTTCCGGTTCCGCCTCCCTGCGGTGAGGTGCGGTGGTTGGAAAGGCCAACCGAAGGAGAGAGCGATCTGACCATGACAGGGGCTCGACGACTATTTCCCCTAAACCAAGTTCACTCAGCCACTGGCCGGAGACAAAAACTAAGTCCAGTGTGTGTCCTCCAGTGTGAATGGGGTCACGAACTAACTGGGTCAGTTCCATGGCCGTCATGGAGGCCATGAACTCCCGAGCCGCCTCAGATGCTTCACCTATCGATGTCAGATTGAAATCCCCCATGACTAACAGCCTGGGGGTCTCAATTGCCATCTCGGTTATCACATTGAGGAGCTCAGGTAGGGCTGCTGATACGTAGCGGGGAGCCAGGTACACAATCAGCACGCCCTGCTGCCTCACATGACCCCACTTTACACATAGGGACTCACAACTGGCAGTCCGGCACAGTGGTCTCCCTCGGGTCCAGGCCCTCCTTTATGATAACCGCCACCCCCCCCACCCCGACCCTGGGCTCTCGGCTGGTGAAATGCGTGGTAACCTGGTGGGCACATTTCAACGAGGGGCACTCCCCCTTCTTGGCCCAACCAGGTTTCTGTAATACCCGCCAGTTCCGCCTCCCCCTCCAAAACCAGATCGTAAATGAGGGGGGCTTTATTAATCACGGACCTGGTATTGTATAACATCAGCCGAAGGCCCAGTACCTGAGATCCAGAACCCCCTAGGTTGCAAGAGGAGCTATGAGGGCCGGAGCGCGCCACCACTTGCAAGCAGCGGGTGCGCCCTCCCCTAATGTGATATGGCCCTCTGCTCCCACCATACCTACCCCTCCCATACACAGTCTTGATGGAATTGCCCTCTGTTAAGCAGACCCTCCCCCCCTCCCCAGTTCTAGGACCTACGCCCTCCCCGCCAAGTCCGTCAGCCAGCCTGGAAACAATCCCCGGTGGGTTTTCCCCCTCACCTACCACCCTAGTCTTAATTCCCCCCCTCCCTGGCGCCCCTTAAAACATGGATTAAAAATCTAACTAAAAAACCCCTTAATCTCCATTTTGACCACCTCTCCTGGTTAACAAACCCCTCATCAAGGTGGGCCCTCGTTAGAGCTGAGGGCCAAACCTGCGAGAGGTTTGGCCCACTCCCGCAGGGCATGGAGGTCAGCTGCTGAATACGTTAGTAATAGTTTGTGAGGAGATGAATTGTCGGCAGGAAAGACACCGCCTTGATATGAACTGTCTTTAAAAGCCTTGTGGAAACATCAAACTTTGGTTATTTAGCAAGGAGGGTGAATGAGACGAACTATCAAATGGGAATTGGAGTGACCTTGAAGAGGCTTTTACATCAAAGGTAGAAAGAAAGTTTGTTTCTTTTTGAAGCTTTGTTTGGATTTTTTTTTTGGACTATTTGAGTTAGCTGTGGTGTTTGGATTACTTTGTTTAAGAGGAGATAACTTTTATTCTTCTCTTGTTCTTTCTTTTCCTTTTTGTTTGGCTGCTCTTTATGCTTCTGGTCAAAGATTGCAATCTTTGAAATTTAAGTATAATCGTCTTTTTTTTAAAAAAAATTACTTTTCTATTTTTTTTTCTTCCGGATCTTATACTGTGGAATTATTTGGACTTAAAAAAAAATTCTTCCCCCCCCCCTTTTTTTTAAATTCCACGACCAACAGATTATAGAATAGCTAAAGTCCTAACAGCCGAGAGGAGATCGCAGAGGTTAAGGGCTGGCGGCGGAAACTTGGGGACAAAATGGGCACAGAGAAGGGGAGGAGGAGAATGGTCCCATTTAAATTTCAGTAAAGCATTTGATAAAGAACACAACCTACTTTTTGGCAAACTAGAAAAATGTGACAGCACCACTACCAGATGGGTTTGTAACTGGCTGACAAATAGTACTTGGTGTTTAGAGTCTTCAACGGAACTACATCTACATGGAGGGAAGTCAGCAGTGGGGTACCCTAAGGTTCTCCATAGTGGTGGAGGCAGCATCTAGGATGGGTTAAACCTTCATCCACTCATTGGAGGACTGAGTCTGGAAAAAAGTTTAAGCTCTGCCATCGTCACTAGGCAGGCCTAGTTTTCAGACTCAGTCCCTCAATGAGGACGGCTGAGTCTTGCCTTCTCTCCAGTCCTTGGAAGCTTTGAGTGAGAAAAGAATCAGAATTCAACAAATTTGTTTGCTATTTGATGGGTCCCTGCCTAGCTGACTGTCCTTCCACAGACAGCGCGCCCAGCGGACCAGTGCCCGTAAGCTCTTGCAGGGCAAAAAGGCTTTGAGCGCGCCGTGCAGCTGAAGCGATTTTCTCCATCTGCCACTGAGGGAGAGCACTCCCAGCACGTTCGGCTTGTGTTTCTCAGATCGAGGAGGGCGGCCCTTCCATCTGGAGCTTGTGAGGCCTTCCCTTCCCTGCGACCACCTGGGGTGTTGGGCTTCAGTCGGGGAACACTCCACCGCTCCCGGACGGTTGAGTGGGCATTTAAATTTCACGCAAGCTAGCCCCTTGCTGCTGCGGAGCGACCTGACGGCCTATGCTGGCTGGCCTTGAGGAAACCACCTGCACGTGCTCCCGGCTACCAGAGGATGCTTCGCCATCGCTGGGAGAACTTGGGGTGCCATTTTGAAAGTAAAAAAGGCACGAAGTGCCATTTTGGAAGATAAAAAAAGCATGAAGCGTCATTTTGAGACTGGAAAAGACGCACGCCGCCATCTTGGAAACTAGAACAGTTGCGCTTTCAGACAGCTGAAGGAGGTCTGCCATAGTGCCTTGTCCGCAGCAATGGCGACCGCCACTTCATCCAAGGCCTCCCCCAGCAATCCAGGACTGTCGCCCTGGCTACTGGGGCCTCCGCGGAGCCTACACCACAGCCCTTGTCTTCCACTTCTGCCAATACTGGGAAGGGCAAGGCGCCAGCTAAATCAGGGAAGGCTGCCAAGACCAAGAGGCCTACTACTTCTGCCTCCTGCTTTGAAAAATGTAAGGGAAAAGCCTTGGATCACATCCATAGCAAGGCAGCTAGCAAGTCTTGTACACCTCAAGCCTCGGATCTGCCACAACAGTCCCAAGTTCAGCTGTCTCTGATGATGTCCCCTGCGACTCACCAGGGGAACCCCCCTGAACCCGTTATTTCCTATTGATGTCTCAGGTATCTGGGGCCCTGTTCAGCAGTCTCGGGCTCAGTTGCCCTCTCAAGGGGAGATGCGATTCAACATCTGGATGCCTTGCCTTCTGTTTCTGCCTCGTTTCCCCTGGCTCAGCCTGCTATGGCCGTGACAAACATTCAAGACATCATTGCCACCGCCATTTCCCAGGGGATTACAGCTGGCCTACAACAAAAGAGTGTTCAGCCCCTACAGTTACCTGCACCCATATCCATCCTGGTACCTACAGCAGTGGACCCGATACCTGTCCCTGCTGAGATTCCAGAGAAAGAAGATGACCTTGACCAGTCCTCCGATTCTGAAGAAGGTGAAATTAAAGAGGCTGGCCTCTCTGATGATGAAGGCAGGGAGCCTGAACAGAAGGCCTCTTCTGGATTTTTTCCTCCAACTCTTTTCCCATCTTTGCTCTACAAGGCCAAAACAGCCTCTAAGTTGGGGCCCACTACTCCAGCTACAGCTGCCGTCTCTGCTGAAACCTTATTTGCTGATCAGATTCTGCCTTCTGAAACCATACCAATGCCAAAGATCTTCATCGATTTGGTTCAGCGCCAGTGGGAGACTCCCACCTCTGGTCCAGGGCCTTCTGCTTCGGATAAGAAATATTTCAATGTGGCTAACGACCTGTCCAAATTTCTCACCGTTCCTTCGGTGGATGCCCCGGTGATTGCTCTCTACACTTCAGCAAATATGCCAGAGCCCCCGGAAGATGTCCTAAAGCTGGAAGAGAAGGGGTGTGTAACTTGGTTTCATTGAGGGCTGCATAAGGGTTGTGTTTCACCTTAGGGGGCCAGGTTGGGTGTGGCTGGGGTGGGCTTGTGTCAGAGTTGCTTGTGGTGATCCAAGTGCTCTTCCAGGTAAACAGGCTCCTGACCTCCATTTTTAGCTGCTATGGCTTCCTGTAATCCTCTGCCAGCAAAAACAGCTTGGGCTGCACGCAGTTCTCCCAAGCTCTGTTTTTATTGGCAGAGGGTTGCAGGAGGCCATAGCAGCTAAAAATTGATTTTGGGAGGCCATTTTTGTTGGCAGAGGCACCATGGGCTAGTCTTTTGCTGTTTCCAGGGTGGCCATGTGGGCCAGATCTAAGCACCCTGTGAGCTGGATCTGGTCCCCCGGCCTTGAGTTTGACACCCCTGTTTTATGTAGTCCAGGAATGTATCCTTTGAATCAGTAAAAACTGCCAGGAAAAAAAAATGTTTTTCTGAATATTTTTCCCTGTATTGATAACACTCTTTATGTGGCATTTGTTTTAATTTAAGAGTAAATCAATACCTAAATTATATGCTTTGTTTATTTTTAGAAATAAAGACAATAGAAGGGAGGAAAAAAGAGTTGAATTATTTTGTCCATGTTGATGGTCTGAATCCTTCAGTATCAGACGTAAGTTAAGATTAGAATATAATGTTTGTTTCACTTGATGCTACTCTGAAAGTATATTTATCTTCTTGATTATTTCAGGTTGACCTTTGGCTTCATTTCCAGAAGTATAATGTTTCTGAGGTTTTGGTTTGTGAATATTCTGAAAATTACAGGTATGTGTGTTCTACTGACACATCAGTGACTGCTGCTATTGGGATGAACATTATATTCATTATTAATTATAATTATCATTATTAATTATTAATTATATTTTAGAAGTGAGTTAGTAACTTATTGAAATAGTAAGTTCTGTCATTACTGCTATCGGTAATGCTGTTGGAAGAAATGTTCTTCTGGGTTCAGTTCCAAGTGGGGGGAAAGATACTGGAAACATGGAGGCTGCTTGGAAAGATGGGTTTTAATGGTGGACAGGACCACATGGCTTGAGGTCCTAGGCAAAAAGGAGATCACATGCTTCAAAGATGGTGAGTGAAGAAAAAAACCCGAAGGGCTTGCTGAGAGTTCCTGAGTTTTTATACTATCTGTTCATCCCCACCTCTCTGTTTCATGTTCCTGTGTAAGAAATGTATTCTGATTGGTAGACTTCCAGGGCTGGGGTGGGGGGGTGTCTTAGCTAACTTTGGAGGTTGTTTGTCTTTTGAGTCCCAAGTTTGGTTGTGTTCCCAGGTGCCCTGTGGTGAGATGGGTAAAGGGCCATCACCCTTAAATTGAAAGGGGAGATCTTTGTAATGTAGAATAGACTGGCTCAGGCATTTTAATGGCCCATTGACAAAGATGGGGGCTATTAAGAGTGAGTCTGTTTCCCGCCTAAAACATGTTTCTCTATTTCTTATCCAGAGAAATATAATATTCTGCCTTCTTAAAATTTCCCGGGATATTTTATTTTTCTAGCAGAGGGATGGGTTTTCACTTCCTACAATACTGTGTCTGTTGGTATTTTATGGCAGTATGTCTGTTGGTATTTTATGGCAGTAAGTATGTCCTTTAATCAATTCGGTAGAAATGTATACACTGTGTGCATAATTATTAGGCAAGTTGTATTTTGGATGATTATTGAACGACTACAGTGTGCTTGGTCAATCCAAAACGTTAATAAACCTGAATATTTAAGAAAGTAAAAGTGAAGTTTTGGCTTACTTAGGAGAATATCTATCTATACACAATTATTGGGGAACTATTAGTGTGCAGAGCTATTCAAAATATGAAAATTTGCCCATCTCAATCATTTATTTGAATCTGTTAAAGTGAGAATAATAAACAACTCAAAATATACAAATAAACATTTCTGACATTTCAAAATGTGACCAATATATCCACCCTACATTTCAATAACAGTCATAAGCCTTCCATTCATGGAGTCTGTCAATTACATGATCTGTTGATGATCAACGTTTTGTGCAGCACTGTTCAGAGAGGTGTATAGGTAATCCTGCAGGTATCGTTTAATGAATTTTTCACAAGAAAAAAATTATTCAGAAAGGGTACTTATGTTAGAAATTCAAAACTGTGACCAAAAAGAGGTACCAAGTTTGTTTTTAGTTTTTTGGTAGCCTTGAAGACTAGTGCTATAATTGCTTCTATATGTACCGTATTTTTGGAGTATAAGATGCACTGGAGTATAAGACACACCCAGGTTATAAAGAGGCTTTTTTTTTAAAAAAAAAGTAGATAGGTAGATAGATAGAGGGATAGAGAGGGAGAGAAGGAGAGAGAAATACAGTACGTAGGTTGGGAGAGAGAGAGCGTAGTTAGGTAGGTAGGTAAATAAAGGGAGAGAGACACAGAGAGAGAAATACAGTAGGTAGGGAGAGAGAGTATAGGTAGGTAGATAAAGGGATAGAGAGAGAGAGAAATACAGTAGGGAGGTAATTAGGGAGAGAGTGTAGATAGGTAGGTAGGTAGAGGGATAGAGAGAGAGAGAGAAATACAGTAGGTAGGGGAGAGAGTAGGTAGGTATGTATATAGGTAGATAGAGGGGAGCGAGAGAGAAATACAGTAGATAGGTAGGGAGAGAGAGTATAGATAGGTAGGTAGAGGGATAGAGAGAGAGAAATAGAGAGAGAGAGAAATACAGTAGATAGGTGGGGGGGAGAGAGAGAGTAGGTAGGTAGGTAGGTAGATGTTTCCAGGTGTATTTACCCATGTGCTGGAGAAGGAAATCACTGACCACTTTTGGAACAAATCTTTGTTTCTGAAGGCACAGTACTTGACCAACGTAATTCTCATCCATCATTCTAACCCAGTGGTCGACAAACCGCGGCTCACGAGCCACAAGCGGCTCTTTGGCCCCTCGAGTGCAGCTCTTCCACCACCCTCGCCAACGGCGGGACTCCTCTTCAGCCCAGCAGCGGCTACCCAAACGCCAAAGAGGCAGCCGTAGCCTCCCAAGCCGGCCACTCGTCTACTTCCAGGGGCTGCAGAAGCTCCGTGGGCGGGGTGTGTGAACCGGCCTCCGGTGCGTGAGCCAGTGGGGCAGGCGGCCGGTTTGTTGGGAGCCGCCACCGCAAGTTTCCTTGACCGCCCGCCGGCCACGGTATACTCCCTCGTTCACTCGCTCACCCACCGGACGCCAGGTTCCTTCGTCTGGTGGGTGGGTGAGCGAGCAAGCAAGCGTGGCCAGTGAGCGAGCAGGTGGGCGGGCAAGGAGAGTTGCTGCGGCAGCGCCCAACAACCTGCCCGCCCGCCAGCCGCGGTTGCTTGCTTGCTCACTCATCCACCGGACGAAGGAACCTGGCGTCCGGTGGGTGAGCGAACAAGCAACCATGGCCAGTGGGCGGGCGGGTAAGGAAAGTTGCTGCGGCAGCGCCCAACAACCTGCCTGCCTGCCGGCCGCGGTTGCTCTCTTGATCACCCACTGGATGCCAGGTTCCTTCGTCCGGTGGGTGGGTGAGCGAGTGAGTAACTGCGGTCAGTGGGCCAGCAGGCCGGCCAGGCTACTTCCAGGAGCTGAGGATGCTTCGTGGGGGGGGGGGGGGAGAGACAGAGAGACAGACAGAGAGAGGCACAGACACAGAGAGAGGGAGGGAGGGAGGGAATCAGAGAGCGACAGACACACACACAGAGACAGGGAGAGACAGAGAGAGACAGAGAGGGAGAGACAGATAGACAGAGACACAGAATGAGTGATTAAGTGAATGAATGCGAGACTGACAGATACACACACAGAGTGACAGATGGGCGGACAAAGGAGAGAGAGTCAGAGATAGAGAGAGACAGAAAAAGAGAGAAAGAGAAAGAAAGAAAAAGAAAGTGGGAGAGAGAAAGAAAGAAAAGAAAGAAAGAAAGAAAGAAAGAAAGAAAGAAAGAAAGAAAGAAAGAAAGAAAGAAAGAAAGAAAGAAAGAACTTATGACCACAATTGAGACCGAAAGTTTGGCTGCTAAGCAAGACCATTGTTAAGTGAGTTTCACATTTTCCAAGTTGGCCACGCCCACCCAGTCACATGTCCACTGAGCCACTCCCACAAAACAGGCCACACCTTCTGGCTCTCAAAAAAAATTTCAATTGTGGTATTGTTGATATTTGGCTCTGTTGACTAATGAGTTTGCCCACCACTGTTCTAACCAAACAGCTTTCCGAAAGGAAAAAAAAAGTACTCTCCTCAAAATGGCCCGTTTTTTGTGTAAACGGGCCTTTTTTTTCAAATAAAAGGCATGAATAGCCTTGGGGGGGGGCTTGCAGAGTGCTCCTGGGGGGCGGGGGGGGGTCCAAAACGAGCAAAAAAGGGGCAGGTTTTCGTGAAAATGGGCCGTTTTGTGGTCAAAAAAATGCATGCATAGCCTTATGGAGGCTTATAGAGTGCTGCTGGGGGCTGTGGGGGCAAAAATGCCCTGTTTTTTGTTAATTTCTGCCCTCCCCAGCCTCCAGGAGCTCTCTGGAAGCCTCCATAAGGGTATGCGAATGGCCATTTGGTGAAGGGGCGGGGTTTCGGGAGGCTAAAAAATGCTGTATTCGATGTATAAGACGCACCCAGATTTTCAGCCTCTTTTTAGAGGAAAAAAGGTGCGTCTTATATTCTGAAAAATATGGTACTTTAAAATATTCTTTTTTGTTATTCTGTTTGTTAGCACTTTGGGAACTGCTTTGCTTTTTAAGTACAATACTTTGCAAACTATTGCGTTTGTAAGTACAGTACTTTGCAAAGATAAAGTTTATTTGCATTTGCCTTGAAACTGCTTGTAGAAATGCTAGCCAGCATCTACACAAACCAATGTGTTTCCTTTCTTTTATTTTGGAGATTAGTGTATATTATTTTAGTTTGTATGTTTAAAATTTAAATTTTCTCCAGAAGTTGTGCTGCCCCATCACTAGAAGCTTTTAAGAAAAGACTGGGTAGGCATTTCTCAGAAATACCCTTTTGTGAGAACAGTGGGTTAGACTAGATGACCTCAAGATACTTCCAACTCTGTTACTGTTGCAAATTCTGTAATGGGAGTTCTGTAAATCTCTCCCCCATCTCTAGGTACTGGCTGGAGAAGCTTAAGCTAATTAGTGATAAGTGTCTTTTGTTAAAGCAATCGGAGAGTTCTGTAAATTACTACCCCAGCCCATTCTTGTAGTGCCCACAGGTGCTTTGGTAAATAAGGTGACCCCCTCCTCTTTGTGGCAGCCTCTCAAATAGTAGAATACTGCTATCATGTCCCCCGCCCTCCACCAGTCCTTCTGGTCTCCAGGCTTTTAATCATCTTAGTTGTTCCCCTTTGCACTTTTTCCAAAGTCTCAACGTCTTTTTTGTAATGTGACCAAAACTGGATGCATTATTCCAGCTGCATCAGTTGTGAAATTAAAAAAAATTCCTTACTAGTTCTGTGGCCGTGGCTTGGTGGTCGTGTGACTGGATGGGTGTGGCTTGATCGTGTGAACAGGCAGGTGTAGCTTGGTGGTCATGTGACTGGGCAGGCAGTCATAGCCAAATCGATGTCAATTCTATGCCCTTATGACCTACAAAAAGAAGATATACCAATTTCGTGCATTTAATACTTAAATAAATGAAGTACACAAAACAATAAAGGAGGTATACAAATATTTACATAAGAGCAATAAAAGTGTTGTCCTCAACCTCACTTCTTTGCACCAATAATAATAGTGATCTACAAAAAGGACGATATACCATGATATACAAATTTAAGCATTTAATACTTAAATAAGAATAAATGAAGTATACAAAACAATAATAGAGGTACACAAATACTTACATAAAAGTGTTAATAGTCTTTAAGATGTTTCCACATGGTTTTTTCATTGGCACTCTCCTCACTTCCACTTTTCTTGATCTTGATTCTTGGATCATCGGCTGTGTGATGGTGTGCTCTTAACCACTTTTCCACTGCAGGTATAGGCTCCCATTTTGGAAGAGGTAGGCCAATAATACTGATAGTCTTGAGGTTGGTTAAACTAGAAAAGGTTAGGCAAATATATGTTCATTTTTGTTTGTTTTTTAATTGAAAAAAGTTTTATTGATTTTTACAAATTTTTTCAAAGGAAAAGGGTTATAAGGTTTACATAAGATATTTTGTGGACATCCATGTCGGAGGTGTTGGCTGCCTCCAGGGCTTCATACAAAAAACAATTTTTTTTTCTTATTTTTTTTTTTACACAAAGTGGAAATAAATACATATATATATCATGTCACAAATTTCATGCAATCAATCATTTGTTTTCATAGACATCCGTTTAAAGGTTACACTATGTAAAGGAAAGTTATTTTTGTGATCTGAGTCTTTTAGCTATTGTGTCCCGTGGCCCCTCCCGTTCCCCCATTTTCATCCTCCAGGATTGAGGAATGTTTTTTAAGAAAGGCTTCTGCCTCTTCAATTGTTTTAATTCTTACTCTCCCCCCCTCCCAGAACATTAACATTCCTTCAGGCATCACCCACTTGAACCACACCCCCTTTTTATATAATTTTTTGGATAGGAAGGAATATTTCCTTCTTATCTCTCAAATCTTTTTCGGAATCTGTTTCAAGATGGTTATTTCTGTCTGTTGGTAAATCATAGGACCATCTCTCTGTGCTCTCAGGATCTCATCCCTTGTTGACCTTCTTACAAATTTAATATGTATCTCTCTGGGTACCTCGTTTATTCTGGCATATGCTGAATTAATTCTATAAATCATATCAATGTCCCCCCAGATAAATTCTTTACTCTTTTTAATATAGTCTGCTAAAATCATGCTCATTAAATCTTTTAAATTTTCAGAGTATAATTCAGGAACATTTTGAAACCTTAAAAAGTAAGACATTCTTTCAAAATCCATTCTAGACATATGACCAGCAAGATCCACTATTTCTTTTTGAGAATTCCTTATCTCTCCCCTCATCTCAGCCGCCCCCCTCCTCCAATCCTTCAATTTTTTGTTTATTTTCCATTAGTGTTTTCTGTTTCCAAAAGTTCCAATCTTGAACTAACCATGTCTTTCCGTATTTCTTTTATCTCTTTCATTATAGTTTGCAGAGTTTCCTCTATTATTGATAGCTGGGTAGCTTCCCCCCCCCCCCCCCCGTTTCTTTTTGTGTTGAAATAAACTTGGGTTGCCTTGGGTGCTTTTTTGAAGCCATAATGAAAGTATTAAGTTCTTGTCACTAATATGGCGTCTGATGGAGAGGCAGTCCGTGAGGCGAGAGAGAAGTGAAAGTCTGTGTCCAAATTCCAAGTGCAGTTTGTATAGAATCCAGAGAAAAAACAATTTTTTTACAGTAAAATCACATATGAAAAAAGAAGGCACACTTGGGAGAAGTCCTAAGAGCTACTTGCTTTGATTTGAATATAATTTTTTTCCAGTCCCATGAAAGTGAAGGAGTGTCAGCACATCACAAGAAAAAAAAGTTTTTACTGGGAACAAAGAAGCGCCATTTTTTCCGCCCCTTTGGCGGTCGTGGAGAGTTAGTAAAAGTCAATTCTGTTGTTACAAAGCACAGATACATTGTAGCAGTAACAAGTCCATTTTTTAAAAATACTTTCACTTTCCATTGTTAGAGATCGGATGTAACTTTCTCTTCCTCCCCGAGCCCGGGGAGCATTTAAAGACGCCGCTTGTTTTCCGAGGAGGGGTTTTTACAAACTCCCCCCCTCTATTCTTTGGTTTAAGAAAAGTTGAAAGCATCAACATCGCAAAATCACTCACAATCCATTCTGCAGCAACGGAGCCTCGGCGCCTCCTCCAGCTCCGGCTTTTCCGCCCGCTTCTTTAATTTCTGCAGTTGCGGACCTCCATTGGCGAGAGGGACTCTTCCTCCCGCATCCTGTTCCTCGACTCCTGGGACGAGGCGGGGGAGACCCCCTGACTGCTGTCAGGGCAAGAGGCTCCCCGCGAGCTGTCCGTCCGGTGGGGGCTCTTTTGCAGAGCCCCCGTATCCCCGAAGGAGCCGCCGAGGCAACCAAGTGGCGGACGCGTCCAGGACCCGTCCGTCGCCTCCGGGATCCGGAAGCGATCTCTATATGTTCATTTTTGAAATACCCCTTTCGGCTTCTGCAGAACTTACAACAATTGTTCTGTCAATATCTTTAACTTTTTTAATACTGTCAGGAATTGCATAGTTCTTCGAATGACCAATGTAGTCATTGATGTTAATGTAATTAAAAATATCACCAAATATGCGCAGTTGTTCCTTAGCTGCTGTCCATGGAACTTCTACTTCTATATAAATAAAAATGTAACAAGAGTTTGTTCAAAACCGCTAATCTCCAAAAGTACTTCACCGATCGCTTCCAAATTTTCACACAACGTTCCTTTCAAGTATGGCACCAATAATATATAGAGATTGTGTAGATGTCACCTTGTGCCAGGTACACGGAACGTAAATGTAAAAAATTGTAAAAAAGGTAGGTAGATGGATACAGAAAGAGCAGTCGGCCACAAGTATTATGTCATCCTTTATGACATAAAATACTCTGAGGGAGAAATATGATAGGTAGGTAGGTAGGTAGGTAGGTAGGTAGGTAGGTAGGTAGGTAGGGGGATAGAGAGGGAGAGGGAGAAATACAGTAGGTAGGTAGGTAGGGAGAGGGAGAAATACAGTAGATAGGTAGGTAGGTAGGTAGGTAGAGGGATAGAGAGAGCGAGAAATACATTAGGTATGTAGGCAGAGGGATAGAGAGGGAGAGGGAGACATACAGTAGTTACGTAGGTAGGGAGAGAGAGAGTGTAGGTAGGTAGGTAGGTAAATAAAGGGAGAGAGAAACAGAGAGAGAAATACAGTAGGTAGGGAGAGAGAGTATAGGTAGGTAGATAAAGGGAGAGAGAGAGAGAAATACAGTAGGTGGGTAAGTAGAGAGAAAGAGTGTGTAGATAGATAAGTAGGTAGAGGATAGAGAGAGAAATAGAGAGAGAGAGAAAGAAAAATATAGTAAGGTAGGGGGAGAGAGAGAGTAGGTAGATAGAGGGGAGAGAGAGAAATACAGTAGGTAGGTAGGGAGAGAGAGATAGGTAGGTAGGTAGGTAGGTAGAGGGATAGAGAGAGAAATATATATATATATATATAGAGAGAGAGAAATACAGTAGATAGGTAGGGAGAGAGAGAGAGAGAGAGAGAGAGTAGGTAGGTAGGTAGATGTTTCCAGGTGTATTTACCCATGTGCTGGAGAAGGAAATCACTGGCCACCTTTTGAACAAATGTTTGTTTCTGCAGGCACAGTACTTGACCAACGCAATTCTCATCAATCACTCTAACTAAACAGCTTTCCAAAAGGGGAAAAAAGACATTTTTGCACTGTGCAAACCTCCCTCAAATGGCCCATTTTTCGTGAAAATGGGCTCATTTTTTTTCAAATAAAAGGCATGAATCGCCTTGGTGGGGGGGCTTGCAGAGTGCTTCTGAGGAGGTGGAGGGGGAAAAATGAGGAAAAACAGCCCTTTTTTGTGAAAATTGGCCATTTTGTGGTCAAAAAATAGCATGCATAGATCCTTATGAAGGCTTATAGAATGCTGCTGGGGGGGGGGGGGCAAAAACGCCCTGTTTTCTGCACAGAGACCCCCCAGGAGCTCTCTGGAAGCCTCCATAACGGTATGCGTATGACCATTTGGGTGAAGGGGCGGGGTTTCAGGAGGCTAAAAAATGCTGTATTCGATGTATAAGGTTCACCCAGATTTTCAGCCTCTTTTTAGAGGAAAAAATACTTCGAAAAATACAGTATATATGTGTATGTATGTATATGTATGTGTATGTATTTATGTGTGTATATGTGTTTGTGTGTGTGTGTGTTAGGTTTTTGAGCTGGTTTTTTAGCTCAAAAACCTAACACACATATTTAAAAAATAGTACACAACGGAACTCATAGCTTTCTGTCTAGATGGTCTCTGGTGATGAGCCAAAAGGCAGAAAAGGAAAGCAGTATGCTTCCTCCCTTAATTGGGGCTTAATAGGGAGTTGTGACATAAGTATATACTTATCCTCCTGTCTCAGCTGATCAGGAAGAGAACTTGGTGGCCTAATGGCTAAGGCCTCTGCCTAGCATGTAATACAGCCCCGGTTCAAATCCCAGTAAGGGTATGGCTATTTGATGAGAGCTAAAAAGCTCGAAATAGATTTATATTAATCTCCCTGATTTATTTATTGATCAGCTCAAAAATGTAACACACATATAAAAATATTACATAACAAAACTCATAGCTTTCTGTCTAGTCTTGATCATATGTATTCAAACTTAAGACAGGCATATAGAGCAATCCCCCTCTCCCTTCTGGGTACATATGACCACATCTGCTGCTGTGCCCAAAGTATATCCCCCTCAGGAAAAGGATACGACCAGTCTTGAAAACTGTCAAAATCTGGCCAGAGGGAGTCCCTTCGGGGAGAGGGGGCGGTCTAGAAATCTAATTAAATAATAATAACAATAACTATGGCAGTTACAGGACTGCTTTGAGACTACCGAGTGGAGTATATTTGAACATTTGGAGCTGCAAGAATTCACTGACACTGTAAAACATGTACTGATAATGTAACAGTGAATAAGCGTATCAGAGTTTATAGCAATCATAAACCCTGGGTGTCAGCAGAGGTACAATCACTGCTGAGAGCCCGAAACTCCACCTTCAAAGAAGGAAACAAAGACAAATATAATGAAGCCAGGGCAGACTTGAGAAGAGGCATTAAGGCGGCTAAACAGGAATACAAGCAAAAGGTAGAGAAGTATCTGGAAGATAATAAATCAAGACAGGTGTGGCAGGGACTACAATACCTAACCAACTGTAAGGGCAATACAAAAAAAAAAATAGCCAATGCTGATGCCCTGCTAAATAGCTTCTTCGCCCGCTTTGAGGAAAAAAATCAGTCTCTTTGGCTATAGCCCAAAGGCCCTCTAACATCCAGCCACTCACCCTGGATGAACATCAAGTGAGAGCTGAACTGAAGACTATAAATCCCAACAAAGCTGCAGGTTCAGACGGGGTGTTGGGGAAAGTGGTAAACCTGTGCTGACCAATTAGCAGGGGTTCTGACAAGGATGTTTAACCTCTCCCTGCAACAGCTTAGCGTCCCATCATGCTTGAACGCAGCCACCATTATCCCAGTTCCAAAGACAGCAGCCATAAAAAGCTTGAATGACTATAGACCCATTGCACTGACGTGTATAGTGATGAAGTGCTTTGAGAGACTGGTCCTACAATACCTCAGGTCCTGTCTTCCACCCAATTTTGATCAACACCAGTTTGCGTATAGAAACAACAGGTCGACAGGGGATGCCATCATCACTGCTCTACATATCGCACTGACCCACCTTCGTTTTCGTTTTGAAAAAGTTTTATTGGGTTTTACAAGTTTTTATGAAGAAAAAAGGATAAGGGATTATAAGGAGTTTACAAAGACATATTGAGAACCTCTATGTCAGAGATGTTGACATCCTCCGAGGCTTCATAAAAAGAAATAGAGAATACAGTAAATTTTTCATTTTTCTACAAAGTGGAAAGAGATACAAATATTTCAATTTTAAAATCTATGCAATCAATCATTTATAAACATCCAAATAAAATTTATACTATTACAGAAAAAAGTCACTTATGAAATCTAAGTCTTATGGCAATCGTATCATCCTCTCCCTGACCTCCAGCGGGCGGAGCCGAGGCCCCCTCCGTTCCCCCATTTTCATCCTCCAGGATAGGGGAGTATTTTTTTCTTAAGAAAGGCATCCGCCTCTGCAGTTATTTTAATTTTTACTCTTCCCCCCTCCCATAACACCAACATTCCCTCGAACATCACCCACCAGAAACACACCCCGTTTTTAAATAATCGTTTAAATAAGAAGGAACAATTCCCCCCTATCTCTATAATCTTTTTCGGGATCTGTTTCAAGGTGGCAACCACATTCTGTTGATAAATTAAGGAACCGTCTCTCTGCGCTCTCAAGGTCCCTTCCCCTGTTGGCCCTCTCACACATTTAATGCGTATCTCTCTGGGTACTTCATTTATCCTGGCATATACTGACTTATTTCTAGAATTTTTAAGCTCTACCCTTGTCACAGGCAACCCCCCCACTAACCATCAATTCTTTGTTCATTTTCCATTAGCACTTTCTGTGTCTCCAAAAGTTCTGATTTTGATCTGTCATTATCTTTCTGGAATTCCTTCAGTTCTTTCAAAATGTTTTGAAGAGTTTCCTCCATTAATGATAACCGTGTGGCTTCCATCTCTGTTTCTTTAGGTAACATTAAAATAGTCTTAAGTTGATGTAGCTGTATTTTTAAAGCACTAATGAAAGTTTTAAGTCCTTGTCGCTAATATGGCGTCTGTTGGAGAGGCAGTCCGCGAAGCAAGGAGAGAACAAAAGCCAGTGTCGGAACTCATAAATCCAGTTAGGCACAGTCCAGAGAGAAAACAAATTCTTAAAAAACAGTAGATAAAAAAAAACAGAGAAGGCACAACAGGAAAAGGTCCAATTAGTCCATTACTTTCTTCCGTTAATAAAGAGAGAAGAACAGTCCCAAACGTAAGGGAGTGCCAGCAATTTTCCAGAAAAATATATCACCTGGGAAAAAAGAAACGCCATCTTCCCCCGCTCCACTGTAAGCCACCGAGAGTGAAAATCAATTCAATTGTAGCCAGACTCCGATAAAAAATATCCTAAGATCATACAGGAAAGACTTTCACTTATGGTTTTAAAAGAATCGTATGTTGATTTCTCTGCTTCCCCAAGCCTGGGGAGCATTTCTAAACGCCGCTTTTTTTTCATTCCGAGGGTTTTTTTTACAAACTCCCCCTCTTTCTTCTTTCAAGCTTAAAGTTGAGAGCATTAAAATAGAGTCACTCACGATCCACCTTGCAGCCAGGAGGTTCGGTGTTGCCTTCAGCCCTGGCATTTCAGTCCTTCTTTAAACGCGATAGCTGTTCTGGCTCTCCATCGGCAAAGGGGACAACGCCCCCTGCGACTCGTTCCTCTACGCCTAGGCCGAAGCGGGGGCCACCCCCTGACCGCCGTTGGGGTGGGGGGATTCCCCGCAAGCCGCCCATACAGCAGGAGTCCTTTAAAAGAACTCCCTGCCCCTTGGGGGGCCGCAGAGGCAACCAAGCGGCAGACGAGCACCAAGGCTCGACCGTTGCCTCCGTTGCCTTCTGACCCACCTTGAGAAATCTGGGAATTACGTCAGAATGCTTTTTATAGACTATAGCTCGGCCTTTAACACCATCTTACCAGGCATTCTCATTAAAAAGTTGATTCATCCAACATCATAATAAAGTTTACAGATGACACAACGGTGCTGGGTCTCATAACTGGAGGGTACGAATCAGCATACAGGGAAGAAGTCCAGAAAGTATCCGCATGGTGCTCAAGAAACAACTTACATCTAAATACTAGCAAGACAAAGGAGATGGTGCTAGATTTCCGGAAGCACAGAGGAACCTGCCCCACTGTATATTGAGGGGGGGTTGTGTGGAGAGGGTTTCCTCTTTTAAATTCTTAGGAGTGCTTATTAGCCAAGATCTCACCTGGAAAAACAACATGTCTCTGGTGATTGGAAAAGCCCAACAGAGACTTCATTTCCTTAGAGTCCTGTGGAAAAATCAGGTGGAACAACGGCTGACCTCTTTTTATTGGTCCACCATAGAAAGTGTCCTCACATATTGTATCACAATGTGGTATGCTTGTTTAACAGTTGCGGAGAGGAAGGCATTACAGAGAGTAAAACCATCGGTTGCCCTCTGACATCACTGGATAACATCGCCAGATCTTGCTGCTTTAGGAGAGTAAGGAAGATTCTCATAGATGATTCACACCCTGGTTGGTATCTCTTTGCACTTCTACCATCAGGCAGAAGATATCAAAGAATAGCCAGCCGAACAAACAGTTTTAAAGATAGCTTCTATCCTTGGGTTGTGAGACTTTTAAATTCAACCACAATCACTCCATGCACATGCTAGTTTTTTCTTTTTTCTTCTCTCTCTTTTTTTGTTTCTCTTATAATTTTGCACCAGTGAAGTTAAAACCAATTTCATTGAAATTTTAGTATAATGACGATAAAGATTATTATTTACTTTATTCATTATACTTTTACTTTATACTTTTATTACATTTCTATATCACCCTCTCTCCCCAATGGGACTCAGGGCGGTGCACAGGAATAATGAAAACAGCGATAATAAATACAGTCAAACATAGTTAAAAATAGATTAAATCAATTTTGAGACCCGTGCTAAAATTCATAATTAAAACTCTGACTAAAAATCAATAATAAAAACTATGCCAGGCTGGCCACATGAAAAAAGTGTGTTTTTAATGCCCGGCAAAAGAGGCGTAGGTCCGTGATTATACGAAGGTCGGGGGGCAGGTCATTCCAGAGGGCGGGGCCTGCCACAGAGAAGGCTCTTGCCCTGGGAGTCGCCAGCCAGCATTGACCGGCAGACGGCAACCTCAGGAGGCCCTCCCTGTGAGAGCGGACAGGTCGAAGGGAGGTATGTGGTAGGAGGTGGTCCCGTAAATAACCGGGACCTATGCCATGGAGCGCTTTAAAGATGGTCACTAGTACCTTGAAGCGCACCCGGAAGGCCACAGGCAGCCAGTACAGCTCGCGCAGGAGAGGTGTTACATGGGAGTATCTTGAGACTCCCCAAATCCTCCGCGTGGCTACATTCTGAACTAACTGGCGCCTCCGGGTGCATCTCAAGGGCAGCCCCATGTAGAGAGCGTTACAATAGTCCAGGCAGGAGGTGACGAGGGCTTGAGTGACCGTGCGTAGGGCGTCACGATCCAGAAAGAGGTGCAACTGGGCCAAGGTAGACCGACGCCGAGTGAGAGGCCGCAAAGGCATGATCCGGTCCAAGGCCCCTGCGGCCGCACTATTCCAGGCGGCCACTAAGTCCTCAGTTGAGTCGCGGGTCAGGAAGTCAGGTATTGCCCAAGTTCTGTCTGGAACCTCTCTGGGTCCATCAGGCGCCTGGGGCGGAACCATCTCGGCACTTCTGGTTCCGCCTCCCCGCGGTGGGGTGCAGCAGTTGGAAAGTCGAGCCGGAGGAGAGAGTGGTCTGACCATAACAGGGGTTCAATGACTAATTCCCCTAATCCAAGATCACTCATCCACTGGCCGGAGGCAAAAACTAGGTCCAGTGTGTCCCCCCTAGTGTGCGTGGAGTCATGAATTAATTGGGTCAGGTCCATGGCCGTCATGGAGGCCATGAACTCCCGAGCCATCTCTGATGTTTCGCCTACCGATGTCAGGTTGAAATCTCCCATGACTAACAGCCTGGGGGTCTCAACCGCCACCTCAGCGATCACATCGAGGAGTTCGGGTAGGGCTGCTGATACGTAGCGGGGAGCAAGGTACACAATCAGCAAGCCCAACTGCTTCCCATGACCCCACTTCACATAGAGGGACTCACAACCGGCTGTCTACGGCACAGTGGCCTCCCTCGGTTCTAGACTCTCCTTTATGACAACCGCCACCCCCCCCATCCCGACCCTGGGCCCGTGGCTGATGGAATGCCCGGTAACCTGGCGGGCACATTTCAACAAGGGGTACTCCCCCCTCGTGGCCCAGCCAGGTCTCCGTGATACCCACCAGGTCCGGCTCCCCCTCCGACACCAAATAATAGATGAGGGGGGCTTTGTTGACCACAGACCTGGCGTTACATAACATCAGCCTAGGGCCAAGGCCCTGAGATCCCGGACCTCCTGGATTGCAGGAGGAGCCCTGGGGACCGGAGCACGCAATCGCTCGCAGATAGCGGGTGCAGCCTCCCGCCACATGATGTGGTCTCCGGCTCCCGCTGAACCTACCCCTCCCCCAGACCGTCCCGATGGTATAGCCCTCTGTTAAATAGACCCTATGCCCCCTCCCAATATCGGATCCTACAGCCTCCCCGTCAGGACCGTGGACCGGCCTGGAGATGTTACCTAGTGGGTCAATTCCCTCACCCACTCCCCTAGTCACAGTTAACCCTCCCCCCTCCCTGGGACCCCTTAAAAGTCGAATTAAAAAGTTCCCTAAAAAACCCCTTAGTTTCTGTTTCCGCCACCTCTCTGGATTTAAAAATCCATCATCGAGGTGGGCCCTCGTTAACATTGAGGGCCAAACCTGCGAGAGAGGAGAGTCTCGCAGGGCGAGGTCAGCTGCCGAGTACATAGATGTTGGAGGGAGAACTATGAAACATGAAACTCAGCCAACTGAACATTTAAAAATGCATTGCAAATGCCATTGACTGGTGTTAATGGTTGATACCGTTTGCTGCCAGCATCCTAGGTATCAACTAAGTATCTTCTTAGAATGTAAGATATTCCAAGAAGCGCAGTTTTTTGCAGTTCTGCTGGTGTTATTGTAGGAAACTGCAATTTGCTGATGTATTTAGTAAAATTTTTGGACATGATGCCAAGTGCCCCGATGATAATGGGTATCACTGTGACATGCTTTATCCATAGCCATGTAGTTTTGCTGGCCAAGTCGTGATATTTCATTATTTTTTCTAGTTCTTTTTCTTCGACTCTGGCATCTCCAGGAACAGCGATATCTATAAACTGTACACTTCGGCCCTCTACAACCGTGATATCTGGTGTGTTGTGCTCCAAATGATGATCTGTTTGTATTTGAAAGTCCCACAAGATCTTCACCTACTCATTTTTGATAACTTTTTCCACTTTGTGTTCCCATGACTTTCTGGATACAGGTAAATCATATTTTTTTACATAATGACCAGTGGATTAATTTAGCAACTCGGTCGTGTCTAGCTTTGTAATCAGTTTGTGCGATTTTGCTGCATTCACATATTAAATGTGAAGCAGTTTCGATTTTGTTATTGCAAAGTTGGCAGTTTGGATTGTCAGTGGATTTTTGAATCTTCGCTTTCATGGCATTAGTTTGTAGTGCTTGTTCTTGAGCGGCTAGTATTAATAATAATAATAATAATAATAATAATAATAATAATAATAATAATAATAATAATAATAATAATAATAATAATAATAATAATAATAATAATAATAATAATAATAATAATTTTAATACTTATAAACCGCTCCCTCTCCCCATGGGGACTCGGGGCGGTGCACAGGTAGAATAAAAAACAGTAAAAATATACAAACAACAGTAAAAATATACAAACAATTTTAAAAGCCAAATTAAACTCAACCTGTGCTAAAATTTCCATAAAACTAACTAAGCTAAAATCTACCCAATAAAACCCCAAGACAGGGAGACTATCCCAAGCCGGCCAGACGGAAAAAGTAAGTTTTTAATTTAAGACGGAAGGAGCGGAGGTCCGTGGTCGTCCTAATATCGGGGGGAAGGTCGTTCCAGAGGGCCGGGCCCGCCACAGAGAGAGCCCTTCCCCTGGGTGTCGCCCGCTGACAAAGTCTAGTGGACGGCACCCGGAGAAGTCCCTCTCTGTGGGAGCGAATCGGCCGTGAGGATGTATGAGGCAGGATCCGATCCCGCAGATAGCTAGGTCCCGAGCCATGGAGCGCTTTAAAGATGATAATTAACACCTTGAAGCGCACCCGGAAGACGACAGGTAACCAGTGCAGCTCGCGCAAGAGCGGTGTTACATGGGTAGACCTTGCGGTCCCCATAATTGCTCGCGCGGCTGCATTCTGGACTAGCTGAAGTCTCCGGGTGCACCTCAAGGGAAGCCCCATGTAGAGAGAGTTGCAATAGTCCAGTCGGGATGTCACGAGCGCATGAGTGACTGTGCGAAGGGCGTCCCGATCCAATAGGGGGCGCAATTGGCGAACCAGGCGAACCTGGTAAAACGCCCTCCTGGCCACGGCTGTCACTTGATCTTCCATGGACAGCCGGGCATCCAGGAGGACACCCAAATTGCGCACCCCATCCACAGGGGCAAGATGTTCGCCCCCTATGGCCAGCGATGGAGTGAGCTGGTTGAATCGGGCGGCCGGAAACCACAGCCACTCGGTCTTGGTCGGGTTGAGCTTGAGTCCGTTACTTCCCATCCAGATCCGTACGGCTTCCAGGCACTGGCACATCACCGCTACGGCATCGTTGGGGTGGTTTGGGGTAGATACATACAACTGAGTATCATCAGCGTATAGATGGTACTCTACCCCAAAACCACGGATGATCTCACCCAGCGGCTTCATGTATGTGTTGAACAGGAGGGGCGAGAGGACCGACCCCTGAGGCACCCCACATGTGAGGGGTCTCGCGGTCGACCTCTGCCCCCCTGCCAACACAAATTGCGATCGGCCAGAGAGGTAGGAGGAGAACCACCGTAAAACGGTGCCTCCCACCCCCAACCCCCCCAGCCGATGCAATAGGATACCATGGTCGATGGTATCGAAAGCCGCCGAGAGGTCTAATAGGACCAGGATGGAGGAACAACCCCCATCTCTGGCCCTCCAGAGATCATCAACCAACGCGACCAATGCCGTCTCGGTGCTATGCCCGGGCCGAAAGCCGGACTGGCGCGGATCTAGATAATCAACTTCCTCCAGGTGACGGGGAAACTGTTGTGCCACCACACTCTCGACAACCTTCGCCAAAAAGGGAAGGTTGGAGACTGGACGATAGTTGTTCAAAAGAGCTGGATCCAAAGAGGGCTTCTTAAGGAGGGGCCTCACCATCGCTTCTTTTAGGGAAGCAGGCAAGGAACCCTCACTTAAGGATGCGTTGACAACCTCTTGGAGCCAGCCTCGTGTCACCTCCCAGGATGCCAGTACAAGCCAGGAGGGACACGGGTCCAATAAACATGTGGTGGCTCGCAGTCGCCCACGTAACCTGTCCATATCCTCGGAAGTAACGGAGTCAAACTCCTCCCAAACAAGATCTGTCTCGTGGCATCCCACTGGGCCATGAATGGGGGCTAGCTCGTTCTGTATCTGAGCGATTTTCTCCTGCAGAAAAGTCACAAATTCCTCTGCTCTACCCTGTAATGGGTCTTCCCGCACCCTCTGTTGAAGGAGGGAGCGGGTCACCCTAAACAGGGCGGCAGGGCGGTTTTCTGCGGATGCTATGAGAGTAGCACAATGGTGACGTTTGGCTACTCTCAGCGCCACAATGTAAGTCCGTAAATGGGCTCTTACCTGTGTCCGGTCAGATTCAGAACGGGTAGACCTCCATCTTCTCTCTAGGCATCTCTTGCGGCGTTTCATCACCCCCAGCTCCTCGGTAAACCAAGGAGCCAGGGTGTTTCGCCGCCGCAAGAGAGGCCGCAAGGGCCCGACCCGATCCAAGGCTCCCGCGGTCGCAGTATTCCATGCGGCCACGAGGTCCTCCATCGGGGCGCGGGTCAGGGGTACAGGAACTGGCCCAAGCGCCGTTTGGAACCCATCCGGGTCCATCAGGCGCCTGGGGCGGAACCAGATTGGTGACTCAGGTTCCGCCTCCCCGCGGAGGGGAGTAGCGGTCCGAAAGTCGAGCTGGAGAAGTGAGTGGTCTGTCCATGACAAGGGTGTGATGACTATGTCCCCTATACCCAGATCACTCTTCCATTGGCCTGAGACAAAGATGAGATCCGGTGTATGTCCACCCTCGTGAGTGGGGCCTTGAATTAGTTGGGTCAGGTCCATGGCCGTCATGGAAGCCATGAACTCCCGAGCTGCCTCGGATGATTCGCCCACCGATGGCAGATTAAAGTCCCCCATGACTAAAAGTCTGGGGGTCTCAACTGCCACCGTAGCGATCACCTCGAGGAGCTCGGGCAGGGCTGCTACTACATAGCGGGGAGCCAGGTATACAACCAGCAAGCCCAACTGCCTCCCTAGGCCCCACTTCACACAGAGGGACTCACAACCGGTGGTCTGTGGCACAATGGTCTCTCTCGGCTCAAGACCTTCCTTTACAATGACCGCTACCCCACCGCCCCTACCTAGGGCCCGGGGCTGATGAAACGCGCGGTAACCTGGTGGGCACATTTCAACAGGGGGAGTCCACCCTCGTGGCCCAACCAGGTCTCCGCAATTCCCACCAGGTCCGGCTCCCCCTCTGACACAAGGTCATGAACGAGGGGGGCTTTGTTGGCAACGGACCTGGCGTTGCAGAACGTCAGCCGCAGGCCCTGGCTCTGTACTCCCTGGCCACCTAGCCTGCGGGGGTTGAGGCACTTGACCGTTTGCAGCCAACGGCTTCGCGCCCCCAACCGGGAGGATAACACTTGTCTCCCCTCGGACCTGCCTCTCCCCACGACCTTCTGGATGGAAAAGCCCTCTGTCGGAACGACTTGAGTCTCCCCCCTCCTAACGGAACCTTCCGCTTCCCTCCGTCGCCTGCCATTTCTTTCTGGATAGTTTCCATCATAAGCCATGTCCATGTCAAGTTGTCATCACATTTTTCTTCAATGTTTTTCAAGTGCTGTCCATGCAAAGCTTTGGTTTTCCATCTATTTAATCTGCCATCCAGCTGTTTTTCCTTATATTCTGCCTTTGTTTCTGTTGTTTTTATGCTGTTCTCCATTTTTACAGCCCGCAGCAATTTTTCTGTACTTTGGTTCACATAATCATTCAAACTTCATTTTTCTTCTTCTACAGTTTGATGGATTTGCAATAGCCCCCTGCGCCCTATTTTTCATGGCAGGTACAACCTGTTGATGTCACTTCGTGGATGTAAAGCATGGTATATATTCAAAAGTTTGCGTGTTTTCCGGTCCAAATTTTCCAGTTCAGCTAGAGTCCAGTTGATGATTTCAGCTGAATAGCGTATCACTGGATCTGCCCATGTATTTATGCCCATTCTTTAATTATGTTTCCAGCATTCAGCTTTGATTTTAATATTTTGCGAACCCTCGTGATGTATTCCTTTTGTGTTGACTCTTTGACTTTCCCATTCAAGATCTTATCTGCTTCCAATATGCCTAGGTACTTGTAACCATCATCTATTTCCATTTCCCAGTTCCATTCCTTCTGTTTTTTCCATTTTTCCTCACTGCATGGATAATATAACACAATCACACAATCACTCCATGCACGTGCTAGTTTTTTCTTTTTTCTTTTCTCTTTTTTTCTCTTATAATTTTGCACCAGTGAAGTTAAAACCAATTTCATTGTAATTTTAGTACAATGACAATAAAAATGATGATGATGATGATTATTATTATTATTAAAAATTCCATCCATAAACAAAACAAATTTAAAGAAAGATAACAGACTAATTTTAATGAGGCTTAATTTGCTGCTTTCTCTCTTATGTCTTCAATATTAACTAAGTCTTTTTGGGTGTTCTCTAATAATAAAATTTATCTCACCATTTCGACACACTGTCTCTCCTGCTCTGCTTCTGTTCAGGGGGCTGTCGCAACCTTCTGCATCTTCAATGGCTGCTTCTCTTGTAGCAGGAAAAAAAAGCTTCTCCTGGATCAATCAGGGGTTTTGCTTCAAGATTGCATGTCGTGTTGTAGCAACATCAGCCCTGCCCCCCAGGTGCACTACAGTTCTTGACCTTCTTTGCTTGTTTTACAACCATGTCAATTTTTATTACAATATGTTCCATTTTGTTTTGTGTTGTTTGATCTTTGATCCAGGAGGCAGTTTTGTTGTGTTCCACTGGGTTTTCCCACAGTTCTTTCCAAAAGTTCAAAGTTTTTTCTTCACATAGGTGAACATTAGTTTGGACTCCATTTTTATCAAGGGATCAGTAGAAGAGATGTTGGTTTATTCTGAACTGGGCATTTTCACGATATTGTTTAATTCGTCCTTCGTATCTTTCAATTTTCTTTGCTATTTGCTTTTCTTTTCTTTTCTTATATGTTGTTTTATTTCTTCTTTCTGTTATTGTTTTTTCTTCCAGGTTATATTTTTTGTGTAAACTATTTTTCAGCTTTTTGTTCTTTAGTTTTCCTTCTTTCAAGTACTTCAAATTGCTGACATCCCCTCATATTTTTTAATTTTATTTTCAAGTTGAATTTTCCACTTTGGTGTTCCAGTGAGGTACTGGATCCACAGCATGCAGTGGAGTACCTCAGGGTTCTTTCTTGATCCCAGTGCTCTTCAACATATTTATGAATGATCTAAATGGTCTAAGATCATAAATGATCTATCCTCTCATAGGATAGATCATTTATGATCTTAGATAATTTAGATCATTTATGAAAAGAGGATGAGAGGATAGAAAGGGAGCTCATCAAATTTGTAGACAACACCATGCTACAGAAATTACTAACACTTTGGAAGAGAAGTTTAACGTTCAGAAGGCTCTTGACTGACTACAAGGAATTTGCTTTATGCAGTACGGAGGTGGGAAAAGTATGGTCCTATACTTAGGGAGGAACAATTAAATGCACAGATATAGAAGAGGCAGAATGTGAATTAACAGTTATAACTAAGAGGGATCTAGGTGTCCTGTTGGACCATTGTTTAAGTATGAGTCTGCTGCAGCTACCAAAAAGCCAATGTAGCCCTAAGCTGCATTAACGGGGATAGCATCGAGCTGATGAGAAGTGAGCTCTATATTGCACTAGTGAGGTAAACTTGGAGTACTCCATACAGTTGTGGTCACTACAATACATAAAAGATGCTGAGTAGTAAGAGTGCAGAGAACAGCAAACAGCAACCAAGATGACAAGCAGTCTGGAGGCTAAACTATATGATGAACAATTAAGGGAACTAGGTACATCTAGTTAACAAAGAGAAGAATTAGGGGTGACACAATAGCTGTCTTCTAGTACTTGAGGGGAGTCTCGGGGGGGGGGTGTTGCTTATTCTCCTGAGGGCAGGACAAGAAGTGATGGGTGGAATATCATTAAAGAGACATCCAACCTAGAACTAAGGAGAAACTTCCTGACAGTGAGAATAGAACCTTCTAGAATTGTGGGTCTTCCACTGCGGAAGGTTTTCAAGAAAAGTTTGGGCATCCATTTTTCCAGGATGGTATGGGATCTCCTGTCTGGGCAGGGGGTTGGATTAGAATTTCTCCAAGATCCCTTGGAGCCCTATGATTCTAAGTTTATTTTTAAAGTTTTTTGTTCACCTTCACAGGAAGAAAGAATTAATTTTTACCTGGCAGCATCCATCCATCACTGGCCAAAAGAAACTTTCTAAAAGGCCAAATAAATGTAATGAATCTAACTCAATGTATTAGCTGTCTTCTATATTTAATTAATGAAATGTACATAAAGTATTTTTTTAATTCTGCATATATTTTACATTTTAGGTATGCATCTCTTATTTTTAAAACAGCCTGCGATGCAAAGCTGGCTGTGCAAGAAATGAATGGGAGAGAAATAAAAGGAAAAACAATGCAAGTTCATCTTAAAAGGATAATTAGGGAAAAAGGAATCCAAGAGAATCGAAACTGTATGAAACAAAAGTGTGAAAATCAAGGGCCACTTTCTAAAATGAGAAACAAATATCAGAAAAACTCTGAACTGGTTTTGGGAGTTCCTGCTGTAATCTCAGCTGCATTCATACTGCGTCCAGATGATCCTTTCACTTTAAAAATGTCTGATGTCTCCAAAGATGATTTGAAGTCACCATTGCCTGCTTTGCCATTGGCAAATGTTTTCAGACCTGCCTCAGGCTCTTCAGAAGTGCTCCTATGTGCCCCAGGCTCTTCCAAAGTGCCCAATTCTGACATATTTTCTAAAACCTCGCAAAAAAAAGCATCCTTTGAAGTAGACCAAGAGGTAACTTTTATGAGATTACATATCAGAAAATGTATCTATCTATTGCAAGTTTCATTGTAGATAAGCTTGCTTAACTGATAAGTGCAGGTGTTCCAAGGCCATCCTTTTAATGCATTAAACAATGATTAAGTGTATTCAACACTAATTTTTATTAACAATTAAGTTAATCAGCATCTAAATATGACTAAACTTTGGAGTCTGTCTGCTGGTAACCTTCAATTGGACCAAACGGTGCATAGTAGGGCAACTATTTTTGAACCAAGGTATCTCAAATGGGTTAACTTACAGAATGTGTCAAAATCCATTAATCCTATGGGTTTTAAATTTGGTAAAGTTGTGACTACTTCAAGGATGCCCTGTTCAGTCTTGCTTATGTGATCATTTTCAACACTCCCTGGCAACTTTCCACAAGTCAGTGGGGAAGTTAGCAGGAAATCTAAACTTGATTGGGACTGCTATTGCATTTGTCCACAAATTTTCCACAAAAGACTGAGGTTGAGGTCATTGGTGAGTTTCAAAAATTTTTTACTACCTATTCTGTGGGCATGACTTGGTGGACGTGACATGGCTTGGTGGGCGTGGCAGGAGAAGGATACTGTAAAATCTCCATTCCCACCCCGCTCCAGGGGAAGATTACTGCAAAATCCCCAGTGATTTACAGCACTTCCTTACTTTAAGGTGCTGCTGGTGAAGAAACACTTTGATGATCTGGACGCAGCAGAAAAAGTGTTTCTGGAATTAGAACAAGTAGAAAGCTATTTGCACTTTCATTCTATTCCTCATCATTTAATTCTGTAAAGTATTTTATAATGTCTTTAGGGCACTTCTGGCATGCAAGGAAGTGAGAAAGAATTCTCACAATATTTGCAAATTGGAGCTTTGCTCTCATCAGAAATTGCACTGTGGAAATGTTTCCAAACTCTAGATATTGGTCTCACCATTTTACTGAAAGGAGAAAAATAAAAACCAAGTTACTGACCAAGCTATGGGTAAACATGCTGTGATGATGGAGAACATTAATAGGAATCATTTAAGGGTTACAAAAGAGAAACTAATTTGTTAGACAAATTTACCCTCTTACCTGTCAGTTAAGGCCTGAGAGTATACAAACAATTACTGTAGGAGCTCTGAAGTACACAAGCAAATTAAACTGGAGCCTTTTCCCTGCAGTGCCCCATAGTGGCATAAATGTATATTTCTCTTGTTTGAGAACTACATTGAGAAGTACAGCGTTACTTGAATTGTATTGTTTGTCTTCAGTTGAGAGAATTTAATTTAAGACTTTAAAGACAAAAGAAAAAAAAATGTCATAAATCTTTCATTAAGGACTTCATGTTATATAGTTTGACTATCATGTCTTTACACAAAGGGATAAAACAGTCCAACCTATCAAAAACAGCACCCCAAAAATCAGATTAGGAACACAATGAAATTGGGAAGAAAATGATAAGTGAGCATCTGTCTACCCTAGACGAGTTCAAATCACCAGGACCAGATGGATTATACCCCAGGTTATGAAGGAACTGGCAGACGAGATCTCAGAATCACTGAACTATATCTTTCAGAGATCCTGGAGAACTGCCAGAGGACTGGAAAAGAGCTGATGTGGTTCCCATCTTCAAAAAAGAGAAAAAAATAGATCCAGGAAACTACAGACCTATCAGCCTGACTTCAATACCAGGAAAGATTCTGGAAAAGATAATCAAGCAACGAATTAGCAAACACCTAGAAGTAAACAAAGTAATAGCCAAAAGCCAACATGGTTTGTCAAAAAGAGATCATGCCAGACTAATCTTATTGCATTCTTTGACAAAGTGACAAAATTAGTGGACCAGAGGAATGCGGTCAATATAATTTACTTGGACTTCAGTAAGGCATTTGATAAGGTAGACCATAACATAGTACTAGATAAAGTAGAAGAATGTGGGTTAGACAGCATCACCACCAGATGGATTTGTAAGTGGCTGACCAACCGCAATCAACATGTAGTCAATGGAACTGCATCTACATGGAGGGAAGTATGCAGTGGAGTACCCCAAGGCTCTGTTTTAGGCCCAGTACTCTTCAACATTTTCATCAATGATTTGGATGAGGGACTAAATGGGGAACTCATCAAATTTGCAGATGACACCAAGGTGGCAGGAATAGCCAACACTCCAGAAGATAGACTTAAGATACAGAAGGATCTTTTTTTTTTTTTCAACTTCTTTTTTTTTTATTGAAAAAGTTTTATTCACACAGATTTTCCCCCTTTTTACCCCCCCCGACATGTAATATAAATCACATACAAATACTATACCCCCCCTCACCCCGTCTTAAAATAAGTTTCTCATTCAGATATTATACCCCCTCGCCTCCCAGCAGACACAATATAAGTTTCTCTTAGTATATTAATATCCCATTAACACCATCTTCTAAGTTAATTAAAGATATAAAAAACATAATATAAATTTCTCTTTAAAAAAAAAAAAAAAGGCATATCCCATTATTCCCCTCTCTAGATTAATCATACATATATATTACCCCGCCCTCCACCCTAACCCTCCCCCACCTCCCATTCAAACCCACCCCCCTGACTTCCGCTATACACCACTCTAATAATTCCAAGCATCCCAAATATTATTTACTCTATTCACCTATCAATCAAAGCATTCTTAGCTAAAAACTACATAGTACTTCCTAATCTGATATTTATTCTGTATATAACCAATCCATTAGAAACCTTATAACAAGCTCAACATAAACACCCCCTTTTAGTTAAACATTAAAATACATAGAAAATAATTCTTAAGATCTAAATACCATGTCATATAACCTAACACTTATAAAACTTAAACCATATATCCTAGCTCAAGTTTACATCCTTCCTGATTCAAAAGGTTTACTATTTTTCCCCTCTCCATTTGCTTAATTGCCCACTTAACAACACAAAAAAAAATGTAAAGATTACTCTAATATTTGAAAAAAGCAAAGTTACTTCTCTCTTCACAAAGGAAACAGAAATGGTATAGGAAAATTTCAGATCCTATCACAAGAAGGATACAGCAGATTGCAAGAAAATTTCAAAGTTCGGCCCAAGTTTTTTCCCAGAACACTAACATAATATTAGTCCTTTCCGCGTCAATGTTCATAAGTCCAACTCTTCAGGTCTCCTTCCATTCCATCCATAGCTGTTTGTAATACCAGTTTAAGCAGCTGCCCCCATAAATAACAAGAAAAAAACCCTTTACATAGGTAACCCCCGAGTGACTTTTCATCAGGATTATAAAGTTCCAAGATCGTGATAGGGTAACAACCAGATCCACTGCAAATGCTCCGGTTCCAGTTTTCAACCCTGAAAAAGTTTCCACACCCAAGAGGACCAGCATTGCAGAGATCTGTATATTTTTATCTAGATTGATTAATTGCTTCGTCCTTTAATCCTTTTGTCTTTCTTAACTCGCCGAGATTGAGACCTCCTCTGCTTCTGCGGTTTCTGGATTTGTCTGGTACTAGACCTGGCTTCACATTGCTCATCTGATTTACGTATTGGCATTCCAACAGATCCCCCTATAGCAGTCTTCGACATTTCCTCCAGAGTAGGGCTTAAAAAAAGCCCAGGGGAATCCAACTGAGTATGTTCTTCCATCTCTTTTCCAAATTGTTTCTGCTCCATCTCAATATCTTGTTCTGAACCATCCAGATCTACTAGTGTTGGTATAGATATACGTGGGGGCGTTGCACTTTTCTTCAGTATTTCATAATAAAAATCTCTTGCCTTATCTATAGTATTCAAACAATACCGCGCCCCTTCATATCTAAATATAACACCCATTGGAGCATCCCACCTGTACTGTATCCCTCTTTTCTTCAGCTCTGCCACCAAAAAACCAAAATCCCTTCTAAGCTTCAGGATAGTTGATGGAAGTTCCTTAAAGACACCAATCCGTTTTCCAGCTATGTGGAGAGAGGAGTGAAAAGACTTCTGCAGAATATCATTTCTGAGGTTTCTCTCAGTAAAATATATCACAACATCTCTCGGTAGTTGCCTTTGTAATGCTATACGTGAGTTTGCTCTGTAAATTTTATCAATCTTAGCATAAATTTCACCAGGATTCATTTTTACTAATATAGCCAAAGCATCGGCAGAAACTTTTCTTAAGTCTTCTCTAGGATTTTCTGATAATCCTCTCAGTCTAATGGCTTTTTCCATTAAAAAAAATTGTAACATAATAACCTCTTTGTCCAATTTGTGCATATTCCCCTCCATTTCCACCAATTTCAAATCCGTTTCCTTTGCTTTAAGTTCCACCTGTGAGGTCAGCTGTTCGATTTTCCCATCAATTTTAATGATAACTTCAGACAGACTCTTGGCCATTACAAACATTTTTTTTTCTAATTGTTCATATTTCTCCTGGATCATTCTTTTGAGGTCTCTGCTTTCATTAACTATAAAGTTCATCAAATCTTTAAAGTCCTGGGGAGTTACTACACGAGTTTGTTCCATTGCCTTGCTTTTAAGCTTTCCAAGTTTTCAGGAAGAGAAAAAAAAAAAAAAACCTCTTCAAAATATCAAAATAAGTCAGTAATTATAGCTTGCTCCCCCTTTCCGCATACAGCTGTCCGCTATCAGCCAGGGGTTAAGCAGAGACCAAAATCCACAAATCAATAATTAGACAAGGCAACTAAGTTTCGTTTCATTCATCTGGTAGTTAACGCCATCTTGAATCCTTTGTTCTAAGAGATATACCACAAACTTTAATTACTTGCGTTTTAGTTTCCTTTGAGGTACGAAGGCTTGAAATATAGTCTTTCTTGATGGATTGCCTGGAACATATTTTAAAGAGTTGATAACGGCCGTCTAGCTTCACGAATGCGAAGGAATACAGCCGCCTGGAACTAAAGCGCTGAAAAGGGGGGGGCTCTTCTTGCTAGCTCTCCAGAGGCTGTATACCTTCTGGAGAGTTACACAAGAGGCTCAACCCGACAGCGTGAGTTCACCCATAAATTCCTAAGGATTTATGAGTATCCGAGACATTTACGATCTTATAAAAACGCCTCTAACAGGCAGCTGGATTGACAAGCTCGTAAAAGCCTGTCTGCGACAGCCGACGCTCAACCCGGAAGTACCGATACAGAAGGATCTTGATAAACTTGAACATTGGGCACTATCTAACAAAATGAAATTCAATGGTGAAAAGAGTAAGGTTCTACATTTAGGCAAGAAAAACAAAATGCACAGGTACCGTATAGGTACCTTGCTCAATACTAGTAACTGTGAGAGGGATCTTGGAATCTTAGTTGACAACAATTTAAATATGAGCCAGCAGTGTGCAGCAACTGCCAAAAAAGCCAACACAGTTCTTGGCTACATAACCAGAGGGATAGAATCAAGATCACGTGAAGTGTTAATACCACTTTATAATGCCTTGGTAAGGCCACGTTTTGAATACTGCATTCAGTTTTGGTCGCCACGATGTAGAAAAGATGTGGAGACTCTAGAAAGAGTGCAGAGAAGAGCAACAAAGGTGATTAGGGGACTGGAGACTAAAACATATGAAGAACGGTTGCAAGAACTGGTTATGTCTAGTTTAATGAAAAGAAGGACTAAGGGAGACATGATAGCAGTGTTCCAATATCTCAGGGGTTGCCACAAAGGAGAGGTAGTCAAGCTATTCACCAAGACACCTGAGGGTAGAACAAGAAGCAATGTGTAGAAACTAATCAAGGAGAGAATAACTTAGAACTGAGGAGAAATTTCCTGACAGTTAGAACAATTAGTCAGTGGAATAGCTTGCCTCCAGAAGTTGTGAATGCCCCAACACTGGAAGTCTCTAAGAAGATGTGGGATAGCCATTTGTCTGAAATGGTATAAGATTCCTGCCTAGGCGTGGGGTTGGACTAGAAGACCTCCAAGGTCCCTTCCAACTCTGCTATTTGATATTGGCGAATATAATTCACCAGGATATGATGGTGTATATCCCAGAGTCTGAAGGAGTTGGCAGATGTTATCTCAGAACCATTGTACCACATCTTTCAAAAATCCTGGAACACTGAGAAATTACCTGGAGTTGGATATGGTTGATATAGTTCCCATCTTCATAAAAGGGAAAAAACAGAGTCAGGAAACGAAAGACCAATCAGCCTAACATCAATAGCTGGGAAGTTACTGGAAAAGATGATTAAAAAGCAGATCTAGAAACAAAGTTATAAGTAAAAGTCAGCATGGGTTTGTTAAAAATATAATGCCAAACCAACCTTATTTCATTCTTTGGCAAAGTGGTTAATTTAGTAGAGCAGCGAAATGCTGTGGACATAATACGCTTAGGCTTCAGCAAGGCATTTGACAAAGTAGACCACATTATTTCTTGATAAGCTAGAAAAAAGTGGGATAGTAGTCCTTAATGGTACTGCATCTGAATGGAGGGAAGTAAGTAGTGGGATACCACAGTTCTGTCAGGCCCAGTATTCTTCAATATCTTTATAAATGACGGATGAAGGAATATAAGGGAAACTCATCAAATTTGCAGAAGACTAAGCTGGCAGAAATAGCCAACAACTCAGAAGACAAACTCAGAATCCAAAAAAGATCTTGACAAACTTGAACAATAACCTTTTTGTCCTGTGTGCTAAAAGCCCACACTCACAATGCAATGTGCATGCGCCCCCCCGTGTGTCCCACCCCTGCAACACCCCCTGCACTTCTCCGCACATGAGTGTGCATCTCCCGCATGTGTGACAGAGACCCTAAAATCAGCTGACTGGCGGGAGGCATGAACACATGCTTGGTGGAGCTGAGCAGGGATGACGGCTCGCGTGCCCGCAGAGAGGGCTCCATGTGCCACCTGTGGCACATGTGTCATAGGTTTGCCATCATGGGTATAAGGTCTCCTGCTTGAGGAGAGGGTTAAACTAGAAGGTCCAAGGTTCTGTCCAAGGTTCTTTCCAGTTCTATTCTGATTGACTGATTCTACTGTAACAATTGCTATGGTTATGCTATTGAAGAAATTTCTAGATTGAATGGAATTTAATTGAAAGGGAACATTTTAGATAATTCAGTTAACCTTTTAAAACTGCCATGTCTGTAAAGCATGTAAAAAACTTTAATCAATTTGGTTGTATTGAATACATAGCAGAAGGTCTTATTTCTGAAAACCTCAATTATGTTCTTTCTAATATTACAGCATTGTTTAAATGTTAGTTTCCATAATGAGAGCATTAATATTGTAATCTTGAGTGTAACTACAGTTTTTTGTTTATTTTGTATCTAGGATATTGCAGACAGCCTCTTGCCATTTGGCTCAGTACAGTTTACTCCAAATCCATCATCTACTTTTATAACTCCAAATACATTAAACTTAAGGAGTTTCCGCAAAGTAGTCAAGAAACTTGAAGAGTTATATCCACAGATTACTAGGTAGGTGTGTTATTCAGAGGTAATATTTGTAGGAATATATTAAGCTGATCTTGGAAGTTCTCCTTTATTTTATTTTAGAGACAATATTTTGGCTGCTTTGGTGGAGATAAAAGAAAACAAGAGTCAACTAAGCGGTTTGCCCTTAAGCACAATTGTTCAAATGGCATCATCTCTCCTGAATAAAAAATTTGCATCCCAATCAAAAAAAGTAATGTGAGAAATAAACAAGTGAGTACCTTGAAAATGCATTGAAATGTATGTTTTAGAAATCTTGAGTTGTAATGAATTTCTACTCCTACATTTTACATTTATATCTTAATACTAAACATTTTTGGAAATAAATGCCTAATTAATTCAAGTGTTTTTACTACTGTAATAATTAGCTTAGTATCAAGGCATAAAACTATAGTTGTTCTATATGCTGCTGTTTTTAATTAAAATCCAAAGATCTTGAAATTCAAAGGTGTGAAATTCATATTAAGTAGCCACCATACTATGGGGAAAAAAGGAATAGGAAAAATCAAGTGAGGAAACCTTTTCAGACAACTGTAGATATGAAAAGATGTGGGTGTCTTGGTAGATCAAAAACTGAATATGACCCAACTGGATGGTACAGCTGTGGGAAAAAACCCAATCCTTGTCTGCATCAGGATCAAGAGAGGTCGGCAACCATGGCTCCAGAAACTCATGTGGCTCTTTGACTCCTCTCTTGTGGCTCCCTGCCAACCCAGTTGTGTGATCTACTTCCACCTTGAGACACTAGCCCTACTCTCCACTTTGAGACACCAGATATGGCTGATGCCAACCTCGCTAACACAAGGGCTGGCAGGGTGGGAATGGGATCCAGGAGGAGGGTATGATGGAATGAGGGACAGGCTTGCAGCTGAGGAGCGAGCATTTATTTTATTTATTTTCAAATTTATACCCCACCCTTCTCCTTGCAAGGACCCAGGGCGGCACACAGGCAATATTAAAAAACCATACAAAATTACAAAAATACATTATTAAAAAACTATTAAATTATACCCCGTGCTAAAACCCTTATAAAACCTTAAGAATTTAAAATTTATAGAGATCGCTTCCGGCCCCCGGAGGCAACGGACGGGTCCTTGACTCGTCCCCCGCTTGTCTCTCCAGCGGCACCTTCGGGCGCTTGGGGGCTTTGCGAAAGAGCCCCCTAACCGGACGGACGGCTTGCGGGAGACCCCCACCCCACAATTGTCGGGGTCGCACCCGCCTCGTCCCAGGAGCTGGAGAGCAAAATGTGGGGAGAAAAATCCCCTTTGCCAATGGAGCGCTTGAACAACAGACAATGAAGAAGCGGGCTGAAATCCGGGGCTGCAGGAAGCACCGAGGCTTTGTGGTCGGCTGTTTGGTTTGTGAGTTGATTCTGAGATTTTGATGCATTCAGTATGGAGGGGGGTTGGGGAAAAAAAAAACCTTGGAGATCAAGCGGCATCTTAAAACACCCCCCGGGCTCGGGGAGAGAGGAAAAGTAACATCCGATTCTGAATAACTGAGACTGGAAGCTTACTAAATGTGGATTAGCCGTTGTTATTTTGTATCCGAGTTTTGTAGCAACAGAAATGACTTTCACTAGTTCCCCTGACCACCAAGGGCGGGGAAACATGGCGATTCTTTGTTCCCGGTGAGAACTTTCTCTTTTTAACATGTAGACATTCCTTCATTGTTACAAGCTTGGAAAATTTATTGAAAAATCAACGCAAGTGACTTTTAGGGTTTCTCCCAACGTGTGCCTTCTTTTATATGAGAATTGATTACAAAAAACTTTTTCTCTCTGGAATTTAAGTGGACTGCTTTTAACTTTGGACATTGACTTTTCCTTTTCTTTGACCTCACGAGCTCCTCGCCCTGCGGACGCCATATTAGTGTCAAGAACTTAAAACCCTCATTACTGTTTCAAAAAGAAGCCTCCATAACAGGGGGGGGGGGGGGAGGGAATTATGGAAATGCTACAATCAATAGAGGAAATTCTCCAAAGCATAATGGAAGAAATAACAGAGATTCGGAAGGACAGGTTAAGATCAAAACTTGAGCTTTTGGAGACGTAAAAGACACTAATGGGAAATAAACAAAAAACGGAAGAGGTGAAGGGGGGGGTAGCAGTGATGGGGGAAAAGATAAAGGAGTCACAAAAAGAATCAACAGATTTTGATGGTTGTAGAATTGATCTTGAAAGAATGCCTTACAACTCAGCATATGCCAGAACAAATGATGTATCCAAAGAGACATATATTAAACTTGTAAGAGGGCTGACAAGGGATGAGATCCCGAAAGCACAGCATAATAGTTTATTGAAATATGAGCCAAAAGAATTTGCCATTCTGAAACAGGTTCCGGAAAAAATACCAGACATAGGAGGGAATTATTCCCTCTTATTTGAAAAAAAATTATTATATAAAAATGGGATCTGCGACAGATGGTTCATGTCTGAAGGAATGTTAGTGCTCTGGGAGGGGGGGAGAGTAAAAATTAAAATAATGGAAGAGGCGCAAGCCTTTTTTTAAAAAAGAAAAATAATATGCCTCAATCCTGGAGGAAGAAAATGGGGGAACGGGAGGGGCCATGGCACCGCCCACTGGTGGGAGGGAGGATGAGGATACAATATCTAAAAGACTCGGTTTACAAAAATGATTTCCTTTAATATACTGTAACTTTTTCTTTTGGATGCTTTGTAGAAACAATGTATTGAATGCATGAACTTTGTGAAATGACATATATGTAACTCCTGCCACCTTAAATGGAAAAATAATTAATCTATGTATGAAGCCTTGGGGGCGGCCTGCACCCCCGATATGGATGCCTCCAAAATGTTTCTCTTATACCCTATATACCCTTTTCTTGCTAAAAAAAAATTGTAAAAACCAATAAAACTTTTTTTTTTTGGAAGAATTTAAAATTTATACAAATAAAAGTCAGAAACGGGGGGTTATGCTAGGCCGGCTTGTTGGAATAAATACATTTTAAGACGCTGGCGGAAGAGGCGGAGGTGCGAGGTGGTGCGTAGATCGGGGGGTAGGTCATTCCAGAGGGCTGGGCCCGCCACAGAGAAGGCCCTTCCCCTGGGCATGGTCAACCGGCATTGCCTGAACCGTGGTGGCAATTTCCCCGAAGACAATCCTCCTCATGCAACCTCCTGGCCGGCTGTTGTGGGGCTGAGAGTGCACGCACAAGCGGAGGAAGCAGCCGAGCTTGGCCAAAGCACAGTAAAGGTGTGCAGAGTGGGCGGGTTGACCGGCTGATGAGCAAGTGTCTTTGGCAAGTGTGCTCCAGCTTTCTCTGAACCTGATCCCCGGGGCAGGCGGGTGAGGTTTGGTGGAGCCAACCCCCTTTTCCCACTGCCCTGAGCTTTTTTACTTCTCCAGCTGAGTGGTGAGCATTGATTGAAAAGCCTCCTCTTGGTGGCAAAAATCCCCAGTGCAAGATTTAAAGCCACTCAGAGGATGCTTTCCTATCAACGCCGCTGGCTCCACCACTATGTTTACTTGAGGATGGTATTCCCTCCTCGTGCGTGCCTTTCCAGCCTGGCAATGGCCAGCCAGTGGATCGCAGGAGGAGGAGGGTCATATTTGCGGAAGCCACCACTGCGGCTCATGGTCACTCCTCAGCCAGCCCGGATTTCTGAAAAGTTGCCAAGAAGAAAGGAGTAGAAAAGAGCCCAAGGAGACCTCGCCAGATGAGCTCAGTGTCTGCTTTCTGAGAGAGAGAGAAGAGACACAGAGGGGAGGGGGGAGAGAAATGAGAGAGATAAAAGGGGAAAAGAGAGAGAGAGAGAGAAATGAGAAAATGATTGAGGGAAAGAATAAAAAAGTAAAAAGAAATGGGAGGAAGAGAGGGAGAATTGAGAGCTGGAGAGCTGGAGGAAGAGAATGAGAAAGGGAAAAGAGGGAAACAAATGAAAGAAGAAAGAGGAAAAGGAAAAACGAGAGACAGAAGGGGAGAAAGAGAAAAATGAGAAAATGATGAAGGGAGAGAATGAGAGGGGAAAAAAACAAATGAGACAGAAGGGGGAAAGAGAGGGAGAAACCCATTCCCCACAGAAAACACAAAGAGCTACAAAACCTGGGTAGGCGTGGGGGGGGTGTCATGTGACTGGATGGGAGTGATCAGTAGTTGGCCATGCCCCACCCAGGTTTTGTGGCTCCCGTTTTTTTTCTGTGGCAAACTGGTTCAAATGGTTCTTTGAGTGTTTAAAGGTTGCAGATCTCTGACCTAGACAATTACATCTAGTTCTGGAATATTCTTTAATTAAAATAAATGGAGATAACTAATAAAATATTGTTATTAGTGTCTACTAGGATTAATAGGAAACTTTAATTACAACATTCCAGATAGGCACTCAACCAAGCATGGTCTTCCTAAGAGATGTTTCATAGTAGTGCTGACAACTTTCTCCTTCAGATGATGGAGAAAGGTATCAGCAATTTATTTGCTATTACTAATAGTGAATACTTAGTCACTTAAGTGACTTAAGAAACTGGGTAGTATACCTTAAAAATAGCAGGGTAAGCGAAATATTGGGAAAAGTGACTTACAGTATGTAATCAAGGAATCCAAAGCTATGTAAAAAGCTCAGAAAAGTTCTAAATACAATAAAGGTACATAGTGTAAAAGATGGAAAGATTAAATAGTTCACCAAGGAAGATTATAGACAGTCCTCCATTGGCAATAGTTCATTTGTTCATGGTTGAGTAGTTCATTGTTCAAAGTTACAATGGCACTGAGAAAAGCTTTTCACATGTCCATTGTAGCATTCCCATGGTCATGTGATCAAAATTCAGATGTTTGGCAGCTGACTCATATTTTTGATGGTTGCTGTGCCCCAGTGTCATGTGATCACCTTTGCGACCTTGTGACAAGCAAATGGAGAAAACAGATTCACTTCAGATTCACTGTTACTAACTTAACAACCACAGTGATGCACTGAACAATTATTACTCTTGATAATTGATTTAGTAACCAAAATTTTGGGGTCCATGGTGGTTGCAAGTCGAGGCTACTTGTATAAACTTGATTCCTATGATCTGGATTTTGTGCACCACAAAATGATGAGGTTGGCATTGATAAGTATGCACCTCAAGAAAGCAGCTGTATGATACAGGTAATCCTCAAAATACAACCATTTGTTCAGTGACCATTCAAAATTGTGATGGCATTTAATGAAAGGAATTGTGGCCTGTACCAAATTATGGTTATTGCAGTGCCCCCATAGTCATGTGATCAAAATTCAGTTGCTTGGCAGCTGGTCCACCTTAGGACTACAAGGATGCTCCAACTTCCTCCATCCACTTAGCTCCCACCATTCAGATGGCCACCTGGCCTATCAATATCTGTAAAGTTTGGAGGAGGCATCTGAATGAGAGCAGGCTCCATTCTCGCAGTACTTTGGAAGCTTCTTCAAATTATAGGATTTGAATAAAGTGGCTTCCAGATGATCCTGAGAATGGAATCTACTTGGAGAATAATACAAAACAGCCTCCATTAAGAAAACTGGTTGCTCCTGTCAACAGCTGGAGCAAACTGTAAAAGTAAGTAGGGCCTTTGTACGCATATATGAATGAAAACAGAGTTAACAGACAACAGCAAGGTTAAAATTCAAAGCACCCTGTTAACTGTTATTGTAATTTACTAATAGAAAATCTACCACAATCATAATGACTGACTCCAGGGTCAGTCCTTCATTTGATTCTTAATAGTGAAATGTTTCCTTAGGGAACTTTTAATTGGGAACATAAGTCTCTGTTGTAAATATCCATTGTTGAATAATTATCCTCGACAACACTGCATTCCACTTGTCAAGGAAGTCCAGTCCATCCTTTGTCATATTCATTATCTTGGAATTTCTTATATTCATATCCTTTATCAGAGTTTGCGCATGCGCGAAATGGAGGTCCGAGTTTGAAGGCAGGACGGGGGACGGGGGCTGTTTTGCCCCAGGGGAATGTCACCAGCCCTCACTGACCATCTTCGAGGGCTGGCCCAGCAAGGCTACATGCCAGCCGTCACACCGGGCCGTTTTGGAGACGGAGGGCTAGCCGAGTGTGTGACGGCGAGGCGAAGAGCGAGGAGAAGGCCCGAATCGGCCTGTTCGGCCTAGCGCGTCCCCGGCTTGCCAGGAAGTAGGAGGAGGCAGGCCTGTGAAGCCGGGACGCTGGAGGCAAGTGAACGGCTGGGCGGAAAGGAGGATTTTCCATCGGGCTGCACGAGTGGAGATCGTGCAGCCTACATCCGACCCCGACCCGAGTGTTCCCTACCTGATCTGGGGCTGGAGCGGCTGAGAACAATGGCTGTGGATGGAGAAGCTGGAACGGAGAGAGGAGGTGAGAGGAAGGAGAGAGGATGTGAGAGGAGAGACTGGAAGAGGAGAGACTGGAAGAGAGGAAACGTGAGGAGAGGGGATGGAAAGATGAAAGAAGGAGAAAGGAGGAAGAAGGAAAGAAGGAGAGGAGAGATTGGAAAGAGAAAGGAGAAGGAGAAAGAAGGAATGGAGTGGAAACAGAAGCGGAAGGAAGGAGTGAATAAATGGAAAGAAGGATGGAAGGAGGCCAAGCAGCCGGATCGTGGAATGGTGGAACTTTGGCCGAGGAGGACTGGGAGTGAGTGCATGGGACTGGAGGAGGTAAGCCAAGCCTGCACATGGCAGCATTTACCATCAGGCCGTGCAGTGGACCATCTAGCTGCACGGCACTAAATGCAGACTGAGGCCTGTGTGGCTGAAGAGGGCAGATGGATGGGGCCCTTTAAAGGGGCTGAACTGCGATCTTTCCCATCTGCCGGACTTTCTTTTGAACTATCTGACTTTACCCCTCCTACCCCTATGCATTTACCATCTCCTATTATGTTTATTTGCACTGTACACTGCCACTTTACACCTGCACTTTATCTGGACTCTTTCTAACTCTAACATTAACTTGCAATTACATTCCCCTGGTCTATGCAGCCTTCGTGTTCCCTAGAAATGTATTCAAGGCGTGATCTCCTTTGCCTGCGAGATTCTGCCCTCTCGCAGGCTTGGTCCCCTAGTTTAACTCGGGCCCACCTCGAGGATGGACTTATTGCTCCTGAGAGGTGGGCGAAGCGCAAACTCAGGGGGTTCCTTTTTAACTTTTTAATTCGGATTTTAGGGGGTTCCAGGGAGGAGGGAGGGGATAGTCAGGTGGGGGGACACCAAATTATAAGACCGGCCGGCGGAAGTAGAGAAACGGAGGAGGGGGAAGGGGGGGTCGTTTCCACTGAGGTATTCTCCATCAATTCGGTCTTGGGGAGGGGCAGGGGTGGTGGGAGATGGGATGGACATCGGTTGGAGGACCGTGGCCGCTGGTTACAGGCGGTCACGCGCTCCAACCTCCCATGCTCCCATCGCAGACTAGGTGGGCAAGAACCACAGACCCGGGGCCCTAGGCTGATGCTATGCAACGCCAGGTCCGTGGTACAAAAAGCCCCCCTCATCCATGACCTTGTGTCAGAGGGGGACCCGGACCTGGTAGGTATTACGGAAACCTGGTTGGGCCACAAGGGAGGACATCCCCTCGTAGAAATGTGCCCACCAGGATACCGAGCCTTCCATCAGCCTAGGGCTCTAGGGAGGGGTGGGGGGGTGGCGATTATGGTTAGGGAACGTCTTGAGCCAAAGGAGACCACGATCCCTCAGATGACCGGGTGCGAGTCCCTCCTTGTGAAGTGGGGCCTAGGGAGGCAGTTGGGCGTGTTAGTTGTATACCTGGCTCCTCGCTATACAACAACAGCCCTGCCCGAGCTCCTAGAGGTGATAGCCGAGGCGGCGGTTGAGACCCCCAGACTGTTAGCAGGCGAAACCTCTGGGTTAGCTCGGGAGTTCATGGCTTCCATGACAGCCATGGACCTGACCCAAGTAGTTGTAGGCCCTACCCACAAGGGCGGACACACCCTGGATCTAATCTTCGTCTTGGGACAGTGGAGTAGTGATCTGGGAATAGGGGATCTAGTCATCACACCCCTGTCATGGACAGATCACGCTCTCCTTCGGCTCGACTTTCCGATCGCCGCACCTCACTGCGGGGAGGCGGAACCGGACATTCCTATATGGTTCCGCCCCAGGCTCCTGATGGACCCAAAAAGGTTCCAAAGGGAGTTTGGGCCAATTCCTGTGGACTTGCCCCGCGACTCGACAGAGGACCTAGTGGCCGCATGGTTAAGTGCGGCCACGGGGGCCTTGGACCGAGTCGCGCCCTTGCGGCCTCTCTTGTGGCGACGAACCACCTAGGCTCCTTGGTTTACCGAGGGGCTTAGGGAGATGAAGCGCCACAAGAGACGCCTAGAGAGCAGATGGAGATCTTCTCGCTCCGAAGCCGACTGAACACTAGTGAGAGACCATATTAGGACTTACTTAGTGGCGATAAGAGTGGCCAAACGTGAGTATTGTGCCACTCTTATTGCATCCGCAGATAACCGCCCTGCCGCCCTGTTTGGGGTGACCCGCTCCCTCCTTCAACAGAGGCCGCGGGAAGCCCCTTTACAGGGTCGAGCAGAGGAATTTGGGATTTATCTGTAGGAGAAAATCACTCGGATTCGGAACGAGCTACCCTCCATCGACAGTGGTCCAGTCGAGCGGGCCGAGGCTGTTCTTGTGACACCATCTTGGGAGGAGTTTGATTTTGTTACCACCGAGAATATGGACAAGTTGTCAAAGAGACTTAGGGCTACCACATGTTTATTGGACCCGTGTCCCTCCTGGCTTGTACTGGCATCCTGGGAGACGACACGAGGCTGGCTCCAGGGCATTGTCAACGCATCTTTGAGTGAGGGGTCCTTGCCTGCCGTCTTGAAAGAGGCGGTAGTAAGGCCCCTCCTCAAGAAGCCGTCCCTGGATCCAGCATTATTAGGGAACTATCGTCCCGTCTCCAACCTCCACTTTCTAGTGAAGGTTGTTGAGAGTGTGGTGGCTCAACAGTTTCCGCGACACTTGGAGGAAGTTGATTATCTAGACCCGCGCCAGTCCGGCTTCCGACCCGGGCACAGCACCGAGACGGCATTGGTCGCGTTGGTTGATGATCTCTGGAGGGCACGGGATAGAGGATATTCCTCTATCCTAGTCCTATTAGACCTCTCAGCGGCTTTTGATACCATCGACTATTGCGCCGACTGGGGGGGGTTGGGGCTGGGAGGCACCGTTTTGCGGTGGTTCTCGTCCTACCTCTCTGGTCGGTCGCAATATGTGTTGGCAGGGGGTCAGAGGTCGGCCTCGAGACCCCTCATATGTGGGGTTCCTCAGGGGTCGTTCCTCTCGCCCCTACTGTTCAACACATATATGAAGCCGTTGGGTGAGATCATCCGTGGTTTTGGGGTGGGATATCATCTGTACGCTGATGATACTCAGTTGTACATATCCACCCCAGACCACCCCAACGATGCCGTCGAGGTTATGTCCCGGTGCTTGGAAGCCGTACGGATCTGGATGGGTGGTAACAAACTCAAGCTCAACCCGTCCAAGACTGAGTGGCTGTGGCTTCCGACGCCCCGGTTCAGCCAGATTATTCCAACTCTGGCCATTGGGGGCGAAACACCGCCCCCCGTGGAGAGGGCGCGCAATTTGGGTGTCCTCCTGGATTCCCGGCTGTCTATGGAAGATCATGTGGCAGCCGTGGCCAGGGGGGCGTTTCATCAGGTACGCCTGATGCGCCAATTGCGCCCCTTACTGGACCGGGATGCCTTACGCACAGTCACTCAAGCACTCGTTACCTCTCGACTCGACTACTGTAATGGTCTCTACATGGGGCTCCCCTTGAGGTGCACCCGAAAGCTGCAGCTAGTCCAGAACGCAGCCGCGCGGGTGATTATGGGAGCGCCTAGACACTCCCACATAACACCTATCCTGCGCGAGCTGCACTGGCTTCCTGTGGTCTTTCGGGTGCGCTTCAAGGTTTTAACGACCATCTTTAAAGCGCTCCATGGCTCGGGGCCTAGTTATATGCGAGACCGCCTCCTGCCCCATACATCCCTCAGACCGATACGCTCCCACAGAGAGGGCCTCCTCAGGGTGCCGTCGGCTGGACAATGCCGACTGGCGACACCCAGGGGAAGAGCCTTATCTGTGGCGGGCCCAGCTGTCAGGGTTCGCTTCTTCGAATACTCAAGAAAGACCACACTTAAGCATATTTCAAAATGATTAAGGTTACTTTTACTGAATACAGAAGAACAGCAAACAAAGGTCAAGCAGGAAGTGACTAGTTTAGGCGCGAAGCGTGTATATCAAAGCTTAAGCCAACCCCAATAACCCATGCCCCCTACAACAGTGTCCAATGCAGATTTCTCCAGGACATCAGGTGGGCCTCACGTCCAACGCCATCATCAGAATGGAATTTGATACCGTTAGGTTTGAGATAACACTGGCCCGTACCATCTTCCACCAGCACTCATAGTTAACCCCATAACCCCACCCTCCCCGTTTCCATGGCAGCCAAGCATGCAGCAAAGCGAAGGCTGACATCAGTCCTCTGGAACGACTTACCCCCTGAACTCCGCACCATCTCCGACCTCCGCCTCTTCCGCAAGTGTCTGAAGACACATCTATTCCATCTAGCCGGCCTAGCATAACCTCCATTACTGACTATTAGACAGTTTTAAACTTGGGACTTTTAATTCGGTTTTTAGCGCAGGGTTTATTTATTAGAATAAGTTTTTTAAATTTTATATGTTTTATATATTTTGTATGTATTTTAACATCCCTGTGCGCTGCCCTGGGTCCATTTGGAGAAGGGCGGGGTATAAATTTAATAAATATAAATAAATATAAAAATAAATATTTAAACTTTTCTGGCAAACCAAACCCTGTCTTTACATCTGACTTCAACAGATCAAATTCAAATTCCTCAAATTGCAAATCAGGTCCAACTGTTATTTCCTCCCTTTGGATATAATCTTGGGTTTGCAGAACTGTTATTGAACTATCATTTTTTTAAATTTATATTTTCAAATAAAACCTGTAAGATGGACCTCATTCTTTTTTCAATTGTCTCCCCAAACAATTTATCTCTTTTCAAATATATGACAAACACTTTTTTTTCTCTTCAAGAAAAGAAGCAGCTACTGTATTTTTCAGAGTATAAAATGCATTCCCCTCCTAAAAGAGGGTGAAAATTTGGATGCATCTTATACACTGAATGTGCATACAGTGTACAGAGGCCCTACAGCCTCTGCCTCCCATCAATTTACCTCCTTGCAGCAAATGGGGGAAATGGGGCTTGCAGAGGCTGCAATAGGCTATAGCAATCCCTGCAGCCTGAAACAGCTGATGATCGGGAGGCCAGTGCTTAAATTAAAAGTGAAAGTGAAACTTGCTGTTTGCTCCACCAGGCAAATTGCTGAGAGGCAGAGGCAGATTTTTTTTCTTGTGCTAGTCAGGTTGTTTGTTGTTTGCTGCAAGGAGGTAGGTCAATAAACTATAAATGCTCAAATTATTAAACTTATTTTTTAACACTGCTTTATTATTGTTCTAGACAACTTAACAAAACGAAGAAGGTTTTTAAAATAAATGCTTGATCTGAAGAGGCCCAGTGCTATTGTATCTTCTTTTAAATAGCAGAGAATAACTATACTTCCAGAAAACACATCAATTTTAACAGCATCTGTACAAGTATAGTCTGAAATGTAACACTACAAATAGTGTGTCAGGCCTGCAGTCATATTCCTTTTAGAATCTTTGGCCTGCCACACTTTCTCTCTCTTTCTTTACTATACTGTTTCATTAATGGGGTAAATGGAGGGGGAATAGTAAGGAGTAGAATGTTGTTGTCAAAATAAAACATTCCTTTCTAGAAGCCCAAGGTCATCTTTTGTCATTGCACCTGTGCACCTGACCGGAAGTAGATGGGTGCCATTGCCAGTGTAGCAGTGGAAGATTGGACCATGTGATGAACTTTTGGTTGTGGGGGCAAGGTTTTGAACTTTCAACTGGGTGGAAACCCAGGAAGATTTCAGATTTGGGTTTCCACAGATTGTACCAACATGTCTCTCTTATTAAATTGGAACTTTGAGAATAGGTCTGGCTTGGACTATAATTTAATTCTGGATGATATTTGGAATGCTGACACAGTGTATATTGTCTTTACTGTTTGCTGTTTGTTGCAAGGAGACAAATTGCTTGGAGGCAAAGGCAGATATTTTCCCCTTGTTCTGAAACTCCAAAAGCTAGGTGCTTCAGAGTGTCTTATACTCCGAAAAATACGGTAAATAAAAGTTTCCATAGGAAAAAGGTTTTTCCCTAGGGTTAAAGAAAGGGGAATTTTCCCATCAAAAATTAAGAGATAAATATCAAGGCTCTTTTTTAAAAAAAGCTAGAAAGAGCAATATTTATAGCATAATTCTGTGTAAAATATAAATGTAAGCCCACTTATGGTAAAAAATAATAATGTTATATTTAATGGTAAACAATGAAAGAGGAGAAAAAAGAAGTTGTAAAAGTTCAGGAAGGGGTTATAAAATAGGTCAAAAGTCAATCATAAATCTTGATTGTAAAGCTTCAAAAATGCAATTAAAACCCAGGCATGCTTAAAAAAGATAAATAGCTAAAGGGAAAAGGTGTTGAGACCAGACGTCCCAATTGCAGATGTCCAGCTTCCTTCTTCGCCATCTATGCATGATCGCCCAAAGGTCATCTTGGGTCCTTCCTAGTCTCCCCTTCAAAAACCAGGAAGCAAAGCCACAAAATAAGCAGTTACAGCAGAGTAATCACCTTAGAACTATTTGAATCAGTTGTCATATGTCCATGGGTTGACATATCTATCCTATTCAACTGAATTGATTCTAGATTACATTTATCTTCATGCTTCTCTGTAAATTAGTGTTACTGTTAGGTCCCATAGATCCCTATCCAGACACTGCCATTCTGGTGGGGCGGGGACCCTGGCTACTCTTTTACAACACCTTTCCTCTTTCTGGTTTTCCTGTCACTTTGATGTAACTGCTTGGGAAAGGGGTGAGGAAATTACTTGGGGCCATCTGTTTTGTCTCACCTCCGAAAGAACAGGCAAAACAGTACCTTAAAACAACTTCTTGTCACCTTTCTCGGCTCTACGCACCTGTGAATCGGCTCAGCTCAGACTGAACATATGGGAATGGTTTGCTGCAACATTTAATCTAACAGGTTTTTGAGCAGGAATTTCAGATCCTACCTTGCTTTCCTTGCTATCACTTTCCCTCAATTAAAGTTTCCTTTTGAATAATGTGTGCTTCAAGAGTTCTGCTTTCTTAAAAAGAGGAAAGGCAAGTTCTTACATTAGGCAGGATCTGCAAAAATGGTCAACCCAGAGGAACATTGCTCTACCGAGGGACCCTACAAACCATGTCCGAACATGGCAGTGAGGACAGGGTAGGCGAGTGCTGGGTCTTTTACAGTTATGTTTTTGGTAGGTTGGGCTATAATTTCTTTTTATGTGAAGACTGATGCAAAGAATGAGTTAAACAGCTCTGCTTTCTCTCTGTTGCCTGTTACTTTTCTTGCTATCTTCTCTCTTTAGTAGACCAACTATTACCTTGATATTTTTCTTGTTAGTTGTTGGAAGAATTTTTTTTTTTTATTATCCTTGACTTTTGGCTCAAGTCTTTGTTCATTCTGAACCTTTGCTTTCCTGACTTCATCTTTGCAGATTCTGGCTAATGTAAGAACTTGCCCTTTCTCCAGAAGGTGGGGATAGCATCCATGAATGGGTTAACACTGTCCTTTTCTCTGATTGGACTGAGTCTGTTTAATAATTAATTAACCCCTCTATATAACCCGCTCTCACCGGTCCTTTCCCAGCTTTGACTCAGTCCACTCTGGGACGATTTCCTTATCCCGTTTGAGTTGGAGCTTCATAAGTGCTGTGATAAAGATAAAGATTTTACCTGTTTGGATTCGATTCGTGGGTGATGCCCCCCTAGAGCAACAGGCCGCGTTGGGCTCCTGAGCCTTACCCCTCGGTTTGCGGGCATTGGTGGTCTCTTCAGGCCCAGCCCTGTCTGGCAGCTTACTTCGGCCTGCTGCCGTATTCGTACTTTGGAGGGGGGGGCGTGGATCGCCTCGCTGTCACAGACGCCTGGCTATTGCTCTCAGCCCGCGAGGGCAGGATGGATACAGGCGCTCGGTTTTCTAGCCTCATTTCTATCACCGGATTCCGCATTGCTGAGCGGTGAGGCAAAAGAGCAGGCTCCGAGAGACGCGATCCCAGGCAGGAGCGGTTGGCAGCCTAGCGACCGGAGACCGGGCAGAGGCTGAGGCGCTTGACAGACATTTAAAAAAGGCGCGAACGCCATTTTGCGCCCAGCACCATCTTGAGTGCACATCGTTCCTCCCGGACGCCATCTTGAGTTGTCCACAGCTCAGCGCCATCTTGGGGAGGTCCGTGTGTGATCACCATCTTGAGTGCACAGGATACCTTGGGTGACGGCCATTTTGAGTGCGTCGCCACCTTCCGGCTGCCATTTTGAGTGTGGGGAGTACTTCCGCCTGCCATTTTGGTGCACACACGCGCTGCCGGATTGCCTTGCCTGCTGTTTTGGACGCCGTTGCGGCTTCCTTAAAGGCCTGATTCAAGATGACGGAGACTGGGGATTGCAACGCCCTGCCTGAGGAGGCCACCCTCGGTCAATCTGCCGGGGAGACTCCACAATCGTTGCCGCGAACTTCCGATGCCGCCCCTGGGGGAGACCGGAATGGGAAGAGCCATAAGAGCGGCAAAGGGGACAAGGCTAAGAGGTCTGGCAAAGCCTTGGCCAAGACCAAACATTAGGATTCAAATGCCCCGAGGGTTCAAAGTCAGGGACTGCCTGCCCCCAGGGACTTGGCACCGGGACCTTTTAGCTCACTTTTGGCCATAGACACCTCGGGCATCTGGGGGTCTACCTCGCGTCCCTCCTTTCCGGCCCCGTCTATGGCACTGCGACTGGGGGATGCTGACCTTCTCCCTAGACAGGCAGGGTCCCCATATGACTGGCCCTCCTATGTCGGGTACAATGTTCAATCTACCGTGCCACCGGCACAGTCGGTACCGGAAATAATTTCTGAGGCTATTCAGCAGGGAATAGCAGCCGGACTGCAGGAGAAGGCCGCACAGTCTTTAAACAATCGCAAGAGCGGGGCTCAAGCTGGGTTGGCAGCCCAGACCCCGGTGGTGGATCCCCTGTTGGACAACCATGACAGCCCAGACTCTGGTTCTGAGGCCAGCGAGTTCAGAGACACCAATTTATCTGAGGATGAGGGCTCTAAGCCTGATATTCCAAGATGGTTCCGCCCCAGGCGCCTGATGGACCCTGAGAGGTTCCAGATGGAGCTTGGGCCATTACCTGTGACCCTGACCCGCGCCCCGATGGAGGACCTAGTGGCTGCATGGAATATTGTGGCCACTGGAGCCTTGGATCGGGTTGCGCCCTTGCGGCCTCTCTTGTGGCGGAGAGCCACCCGGGCTCCTTGGTTGAGGGAGCTGAGGGAGATGAAACGCCACAAGACACCACAAGAGATGCCTAGAGAGTAGATGGCGATCCACACGGTCTGAATCTGACCGAACACAGGTGAGAGCCCATTTGAGGACTTGCCTTGTGGCGATGAGAGTGGCCAAGCGTCATCATTGTGCCACTCTTATCACATCTGCAGAGAACCGCCCTGCTGCCCTGTTTGGGGTTACCCGCTCCCTCCTTCAACAGAGGCCACAGGAAGCCCCTCTGCAGGGTCGAGCAGAGGAATTTGATGTTTATCTGCAGGATAAAATTGCTCAGATTCGGAACGAGTTGATCTCCACTGAGAGTGATCTGGAGGGATTGTCGGAAACTGGTCTTGAGATACCATTGTGGGAGGAATTTGACTCTGTTACTTCCGAAGATATGGACAGGTTACGTGGGCGACTGAGAGCCACCACATGTTTATTGGACCCGTGTCCCTCCTGGCTTGTACTGGCATCCTGGGAGGTTACACGAAGCTGGCACCAGGAATTAGTGAACGATTCTTTGAATGAGGGGTTCTTGCCGGCCGTCTTGAAAGAGGCGGTGGTGAGGCCCCTCCTCAAGAAGCCTTCCCTGGATCCAGCACTGTTAGTAAATTATCGTTTGGTCTCCAACCTTCACTTTCTACCGAAAGTTGTAGAGAGTGTGGTGGCACAACAGTTTCCCCGTCACTTGGAGGAAATTGATTATCTGGACCCGCGCCAGTCCGGCTTCCGGCCCGGGCACAGCACGGAGACGGCATTGGTCACGTTGGTGGATGATCTCTGGAGGGCCAAAGATGGGGGTTGTTCCTCCATCCTGGTCCTTTTATGAAAAAAAAGTTTTATTGGTTTTTACAAAATTTTAAAAATAGGAAAAAAGTATAAGGTGTTACAGAGATATTTTGAGGACATTTTTAAACTTGGGATTTTAATTCGGTTTTTAGCGCAGGCCCCCTCCGTTCCCCCATTTTCATCCTCCATGATTGGGGAATGTTTTTTTAAAAAGGCTTCCGCCTCTGCAATTGTTTTAATTCTTACTCTCCCCCCCTCCCAGAACACTAACATTCCCTCGGGCATCAACCACTTGAACTGCACCCCCTTTTTATATAATCTTTTTGATAAGAAGGAATATTTCCTTCTTATTTCTCTAATCTTTTTCGGGATCTGCTTCAAGATGGCAATCTCATTCTGTTGATATATCAAGGGACCGTCTCTTTGTGCTCTCAGGATCCCGTCCCTTGTTGACCTTCTTACAAATTTAATATGTATCTCTCTGGGTACTTCATTTATTCTGGCATATGCTGAGTTAATTCTATAAATCAGATCGATGTCCCCCCAAATATCTTCTTTGCTCTTTTTAGTGTAATCTGCTAACATCGTACACATTAAATCTTTTAAATGTTCAGAGGCAACTTCAGGAACATTTTGAAACCTTAAAAAGTAAGACATCCTTTCAAAATCCATCCTAGACATATGACCAGCTAAATCCACAATTTCCCTTTGAGAATTCCTTATCTCTCTCCTCATCTCAGCCGTCCCCCCCTCCAGTCCATCAATTCTTTGTTTGTTTTCCATTAGTGCTTTCTGTGTCTCCAAAAGTTCCAATTTTGAGCTAACATTGTCTTTCCGGATTTCTTTTATTTCATTCATGATGTTTTGAAGAGTTTCCTCTATTGCTTATAACTGTGTAGCTTCCACCTCTGTTTCTTTGGATAACATTGAAGTAATCTTAGGTTGATGTGGCTGCTTTTTTGAAGCCATAATGAAAGTATTAAGTTCTTGTCACTAATATGGCGTCTGTTGGAAAGGTAGTCCGTGAGGCAAAGAGAGAGTAAAAGTCAATATCCAAATTCAAAGTTCAATTTGCTTACAGTCCAGAGAGAGAACAATTTTTAAAAGCAATCAAATAAGAAAAAGAAAAGAAGGCACATCTGGGAAAGGTCCTAATAATCAATCACATCAATCCACTGTTAAAGAGTTCAGTCCTGAAGATGAGGGAGTGTCAGCAAATTTCAATTGATACATTTCTTGCTGAGAACAAAGGAATGCCATCTTCCCCGCCCCTCTGGAAACCACGGAGAGCTAGTGAAAGTCCATATCAAATGTTGCAAGACAGAGATACAAAGTATCATTAAAAATCTTAAAATGAAAGACTTCCATTTGTAGTTTAAAAATCGGATGTTAATTTCTCCACCTCCCCAAACCTGGGGAACATTCCAAAATGCCGCTTTTTTTTTTCCTTTCCGAGGAGGGGTTTTACAAACTCCCTCCTCCTTCTTCTTTAAAAATGAAAGTTGAAAGCATTAAGTAGAAATCACTCACAATCCACACTGTAGCCATGAGCCTCGGTGTTGCCTTCAGCCCCGGCCTTTCTGCCCGTCTCTAATTGCAGCAGCTGTTCCGGCTCTCCATCGGCGAAGGGGACGAAAGAGGAATTCCCCCCCCCCACGACTCGTTCTCCGGCGCCTGGGACGAAGTGGGAGCCACCCCCCGACCGCCGTCGAGGTGGGGGGGACTCACCGCAAGCTGTCCGTGCAGTGGGGGCTCTTTAGCAAGAGCCCCCTGCCCCCGAAGGCGCCGCCGGAGCAACCAAGCGGTGGACGAGTCAAAGACCCGACTGTCGCCTCCGGCTAACCGGAAGTGTCCATCCTGGTCCTTTTAGATCTCTCGGCGGCTTTTGATACCATTGACCATGGTATCCTGTTGCACCGGCTGGAGGGGCTGGGGGTGAGGGGCACCGTTCTACGGTGGTTCTCCTCCTACCTCTCCGGCCGATTGCAATTTGTGTTGGCAGGAGGGCAGAGGTCGACCTCGAGACCACTCACTTGTGGGGTGCCTCAGGGGTCGGTCCTCTCGCCGCTCCTGTTCAACACATATATGAAGCCGCTGGGTGAGATCATCCGTGGTTTTGGGGTAGAGTATCATATTTACGCTGACGATACGCAGCTGTACTTTTCTACCCCAAACCACCCCAACGATGCCGTTGAAGTGATGTCCCGATGTCTGGAAGCCGTACGGACCTGGATGGGAAGTAACAGACTCAAACTCAACCCATCCAAGACCGAGTGGCTGTGGTTTCCGGCATCCCGGTACAACCAGTTGATTCCATCACTGGCCATAGGGGGCGAACATCTGGCCCCCGTGGATCAGGCACGCAACTTAGGCGTCCTCCTGGATACCCGGCTGTCTATGCAAGATCATGTGACGGCCGTGGCCAGGGGGGCATTCCACCAGGTACACCTGGTGCGGCAGTTGCGTCCCTTATTAGACCAGGACGCCCTTCGCACAGTCACTCACGCGGTTGTGACATCCCGGCTAGACTACTGTAATGCTCTCTACATGAGGCTCCCCTTGGGGTGCACCCGAAGACTACAACTGGTCCAGAACGCGGCCGCACGGGCGATCTTGGGAACGTCCAGGTATTCCCATGTAACACCGCTCCTGCGCGAGCTGCACTGGCTACCTGTGGTCTTTCGGGTGCGCTTCAAGGTGTTGATTACCATCTTTAAAGCGCTCCATGGCACGGGACCTAGTTATCTGCGAGACCGCATCCTACCTCATACATCCCTTCGGCAGATTCGCTCCCACAGAGAGGGACTTCTCCGGGTGCCGTGCACCAGGCAATGCCAGCGGGCAACGCCCAGGGGAAGGGCCTTCTCTGTGGTGGGCCCAACCCTCTTGAACGACCTACCCCCCAACCTTAGAACAACCACGGACCTTCGCACCTTCCGCCAGAAATTGAAGACACTCTTGTTTCATCAGGCCGGTTTGGCCTAGCTATTTACCTAGCCTACAGCCTGTACCATAAATTGTTTTAATTGGGTCTTAGAGGGGGTTATGTTTTAATATTTTTAAATTTTTAGCACAGGGATAATTTATTCAATCTGGTTTTAATTATTTATATTTGTGATATTATGTGTTTTAATTTCCTGTGCACCGCCCTGGGTCCCTTTGGGGAGAGGGTGCGGTTATATAAATCCAACAAATAAATAAATAAATAAATAAAAGTCTTGTTCCAAGGGCCTTTTCCCCCCAGACCTATTTGGCCCGTTGTTGGCAAAGGCCAAGGTGGCATCTGCCTTGGGACCACAGACTGACACAACGGTGGCAGCCACACCTTCTACCTCAAGGTCTAATTGTTTTCAGGAACAGTCCTGGCCAGAGGACGTTATTCCTACACCGCAGCTATTCTTGGACGCGGTCCAGAAACAGTGGTCCGCCCCCTCAGCGGGCCCAGCTCCCTCCTCCATGGATAGGAGGTTTTATAAGGTGGATGAGGGGCTAGATAAGCTCCTTAAGTGGCCCTCGGTAGACCCGCCTATTGCGGCCTTGCAATTCCCCACGACCCTAACGGGGTCACAGGAGGAAGCTCTCCGACCCGAAGATAAGCGGGCCGATCAAACTCTACACCGGGGCCACCAAGCTGCAGCATGGGCGATACGGGCAGCTATGGCTGCCTCCTTCTTCACCCGTTCGAGTCTGACCTGGCTGCAACAGCTTCAGGCACAGATCCCCCCGGGGGATGTCAGAGCCCACCAGGACTTGAACAAGGTGATTGCAGTGGTCCAGTTCTCGTCAGACGCGACCTTGAGCGCCACGAAATTTGCATCCAAGGCCAAGGCATCCGCAGTGACATCACAGAGACTAGACTGTTGTGGCTTCGCCAGTGGCAGGCGGACATGCGCCACAAATGGCATCTTGCGGCAGAGGCCTATGCTGGGGGATCACTGTTCGGGAGTTCTCTCGACCCGCTGCTGGTGGAGGGGAAAGATAAGCGTAAGATTCTTCCCTCCACCTCCAGGAAGCCCTTCTCCAGACCTAGCCCTTACAACCGCAGGCAGCCATATCGTCAGAATGATTATGGGGGACCCTTTAGAGGGTTTGAGTATAACTCGGGGATTGCGTTCTCAAGGCTACTTTAGCCAACGCCAGCGTCAACAGCCTTTCAGGCCGCAGCGGGGCCAACAGGGTCGGTGGCCCTTTCGAGGGGGGGGAACCGTTACCGCCGCAAGCAGTGAGGATGTCACCCCACGGTTCCCCATAGGCGCTTGCTTGCTTCTCTTTGCGGACTGGTGGGAAGCCACCACGTCCGACACTTGGGTCAGGACCACTATACGCTATGGTCTGTTTGTTTCCCCTCCTCCCGCCTTCTTCATCCATTCCCCTGTTTCCCGGGACCCACAAAAACAGCTCCTGATGCAGGAGGCCATTCAGCACCTCCTAGATATCGAGGCCATCCAGGAGGTGCCGGAGGGTCAACGACATCGTGGGTTTTATTCCACCCTATTTGTTATCCCCAAGGCCTCAGAGGGCTGGCGGGTGATTTTAAACCTAAAGATATTAAATAAGTTCTTGCGGTTCAGAAAGTTCAAAATGCACTCTTTATTAACGATTTTAGAATGCCTGCGCCACGGTGATTTTCTTACATCCGTAGATTTAACGGAAGCTTATTTACATGTTCCGGTCTGCCGTAATGATCGCCAATTCCTTCGTTTCTGTTATTCACACCATCATTTTCAATACAGGGCTTTGCCCTTTGGCCTTTCTTCGGCTCCCCGTGTCTTCACTAAAATACTGGCAGCCTTGCCCCTTACCTAAGGGGCATCCCGGTCAGGGTCCACTGTTATCTAGATGACATCTTGGTACAGTCTACTTCTTTGGGGGGAGCCAGGAGAGATTTGGACATTACACTTCACACCCTACAGGCCCATGTGCATGCCAACCCAGAACAAGGTCATGACCTTCTATATTCAATAGTTCAGATTTTGTTTTCCCAAACCAATCTGCCACACACGTCAGTGCCGCCGCTTCATAATACAATCGAAGGTTTGGAAGTCTAAGGCCACCTTTTTCACGAGTGTCTTGCATGATCTTCATCTTTACTCTCGGTTTTTTCTCCTTCCAAACGAATTTATTTAATGTTGCCTGCCATTCTAACAAGGTTTTATCTGATTTAAGCACCGGTATCATCTGAAATAAGAAGATAAATCTAGGTAGAATATTCATTTTAATTGCTGAAATCCTTCCAAGCAAAGATAGTTGTAGCTTTTTCCAAACTTGAAGATCCTTCTGTATCTTTTGCCACAACACTTCGTAGTTATTTGAAAAAAGTTTTGTATTTACTTCTGCAATTTGTATTCCTAAATATTTAACTTTAGAAACAATTTCGAAGCCTGCCAGACTTACAAGTCTCTTTCTCTGAATCTCTGACATATTTTAACCATCATTTTTGTTTTATTTTGATTCAGTTTAAACCCAGACACCATGCCAAATTCTGTAATAATATTTTTCATCTGGATTATTGAATTCAGAGGATGTGAAAGGGTAACCACCAGATCATCAGCAAATGCCCTAGTTCTGTATTCCTTTTGCCTAATAATTATACCACTTAAAGAATTTGAGTCCCGAATTGTATTCAACAAGACTTCCAGAGTTAAAATAAATAACAATGGAGATAATGGGCATCCTTGTCTTGTACCTTTTTGTATCTCAAAAGTTGTGGACAGATTTCCGTTGATAATAAGTTGTGCGTTTTGTTGCTGGTAAATTGCTCCAATCGCTTGTCGAAACCGTGGTCCCATATCCATCTTTTCCAACGTCTTGGTTAGAAAATTCCAGTTCACACGATCGAAGGCTTTCTCCGCATCCAGAAAGACCAGCACTGCAGAGACCTGTTTATTCTTATCAAGATAGTCAATTAAATCTATAATGAAATTGGTCAATAATTCTTTACCTGAAGGAGATCAGTTCCTTCCTTTGGTATCAGTGAAATGTATGCTTCTGACCAAGAATTTGGCACTTTACTACCAGAAATAACTTCATTCATCACTTCTAGTAGAGGAAGCGATAGTATTTCCTCCAACGTTTTGTAAAACTCCGCGCCCAGATGGCCTCGGCGGCCATCCATCCATTCCCGCCGCTCGCTCGCTGCGGGATGAGGCAGCCGTAACCTCCTCAGCTGACATGCTGGCCCCTCCGGGTAGCCCCGGAAAGTGTGCCGTGGTGGCCGCCGGAAGGAGCTGGTGGAGGCGCGCTCGGCCATCCTCTGCCCAGGGGGCTGCTCCCTCCTCCTCCTCTCCAGCCCTGCGGCCCGGTTCCTATCAAGCTGCAGACCGGAACCGGTCCGCAGACCGGGGTTTGGGGACCCCTGCTTTAAGCAAAAGAAATAAGCAGCAGAATTAACTTACTTTGGACTGATCTGGAAAGTCCCCCCCCCCCTCCTTGTAATTGTGGATTGAAACGCTTGCAACAGGTTTTTCTTTCTCTTCTTAAAGTGAACAGATTATTTTAACAGGTGTCGATGAAAAAACAATTTAAAAACTTTATGCCTATTTTATTAGAGTTTAAACTTCAGGAAGAACAAGTGAAAAAAACTATGATAACCTGGGGGGAAAATTTTGGGCATGGGATCGATTTAGATAAGTGGCAAAAATTGTGGACGCAAAATTATAAAATGACAATGTCAACTGCTTATAAAGAGAACTTGTATAAGATGTTTTACAGGTGGCACTTATCACCAGCGAGAATTGCAAGAATGAATAAGAATAAATCTGAAAAATGTTGGAAATGTCTTACTATCATATGTGGTGGACTTGTTCGGAGGCTAAAAGTTATTGGACTATGATTCACATATGGCTGGAGAAAATGACACAAAAACACATAGACTTTAAACCTGAACTTTTCCTGCTTGGAATTATGCTAGAAATGCTTGATAAAAACTTGAAATACTTAATTGTGAATGTTTTGACAGCAGCTAGAATTGTATTTGCAAAAAACTGGAGAAATGAGAAATTACCTTCACAAGAAGTTATTCATAAAATTATGGAATGTGCAGAGATGAGCCGATTAACATTTGAAGTTAGAGAGCAGGAGAGCGAACAATTTTATGAAATATGGAATAAGTTTTATCAATGGTTGGAAAAAAGAAAAACAAGGGATATAATATACATATTATATTATTATAAAACTTAGATAAATTTTTGTCTTTAGAAGGAGAAAATATTTTATTTTATAAGGGGAAAGTGACTTCTAGAGACAATTGAGAGCAATGTTATAAAATGGAAAGACTTTTTTTCCTTTTCCTCCTCTTTTTTAATATCCTTATATATTGAATAATCGTGGGGAAAAGATTGACTTGATAAATGAAAATGTTGGTTTTTTACCGACAATTGATCAATGGATTCAGAAAGTGGCGGGGTTTGCGGAAATGGCAAAAATTTCAGTTTTCTTAAAAGATCAGAAGCAGGAGAATTATACACAGGAATGGGTAAAATGGATTGATTATATACAGAATAAATACCAGACTAGGAAGTACTATGTAGCCTTTAGGTAAGAATGTTTAGATTGACAGATGAACAGAGTAAATAATATATGGGATGTTTGGAATTATTAGAGTGGTGTATAGCGGAAGTCAGGGGGGTGGGTTTGAATGGGAGGTGGGGGAGGGTTAGGGTGGAGGGTGGGGAAATATATATGTATAATTAATTTAGAAGATGGGATTAATGGGATACGGTTACTTTAAGATAAATTTATATATGTTCAATTAATTTAGAAGGTGGGGTTAATGGGATATTGTTACTTTAAGAGAAATTTATATTATGATTGTTGGAAGGTGAGGGGGTACAATATCTGAATGAGAAATTTATTTTAAGACGGGGGGAGGGGAGGGGGTACAGTATTTGTATGTGATTTATATTATATGTCGGGGGGGTAAAAAGGGGGGGAAATTTGTTTGTGTAAAACTTTTTCAATAAAAAAAAAAGAAAATGTTATGTGAAACAAAGGTGATATATATGTAATGAAAGGAAAATTGATAAATATGTTTGTGATTTTAAGCACGTTTGCCCGAACGACATGTTGTACAAAGCATGAGATGAATGATGTTTTTTACTTGTTTTTAATGTTAAAAATAAAAATTTTCTTTAAAAAATAAATAAATAAATAAAACAATTACTAATGGTAATACTCTCTTAATTTTGCCATATTCAAACTGATACTTTCTGCTACCTACAATAGGAATAGTCCTTTTTTGGTAATCTTTTAAAATACAGGTAGTCGGAAATAAATCAGCTTTAGAAATTGTGGGCAGAATCCTCTTGAGGTTGCCCCATGAAATAATGGATCTAGCTGACCCGTATCGATCTCCATTCTACAAGGAGATCCTTCAATTAACACATTAATCTGGCTGCTGCGTTTTTCTTCAGAAACTGTTGACAGTTTCTTCATCTTCGCTGTCACGGTCAATGGTATGGCAGCTCTCCTTAGAGAGCTGGGCGCTCCTTAGAGAGCTGGGCGCCATTCCGATGGTCGATTCATGGGACGCACAATTTCTGCAGCGGATAGGTTGGCACAGCACACATAGGTGAGGTGACCAGTTTTACCACAACACTGGCAGGTGGCTGATTTGAACCAGCAAGCTGACCTCAAATGGTTTCCGCCACAACTCAGGCAGCCTGCCTGAGGTAAATTCATGGCAGGCTTCCATCTACCACTTGCTGTCAACTTTAAACGTGCTACTTCCTCTGCTATCTCCTGTTCATCCCCTTCTTCAGCTGCTTGTTGATTAACTACGGCTGTAGCTGGGGATTGGTTGTGGGCATCTTGACACCTTTGAATTACTGCCACTGACTGGGCTGTCTGTTCAGCCGCTCGTGCTTCATCTAGAGCAGTGCTTCTCAAATAGTGGGGCGGGCCCCCCAGGGGGGGCGCGAGGCTCTGTAAAGGGGGGCGCGTTTGACCTCGGCAAAGGATTTAATTTTTTTAAAATTTCTAATGCACTTTAAATCTTTTCTGCTACAGTTAATAAAGCTATTCTTTGTTGTAAATTGATCCACATTTCTTTCTTTTTTTATTCTCTTACACGTTAATAAGGATACAGTGTTATGCAGAGGTGTACTTATAACAATTTTATAGACAAATGATACTATTTACAGTTGCGCGGGGGGGCGCGAAATGTTTTCTTCTTCCTAGGGGGGGCATGACAGAAAATAATTGAGAAGCACTGATCTAGAGCAATGGCCAAAGTTAGATTGGCTTGAGTAAGCAGGTCGCTCTGAAGCTTTGAATCTCTACTGCCATAAATCAGCTGTTCCAACAAAGCCTCATCAAGATCAGGAAACTCACAATAAATTGCCGCTTGTCTCAATGCTACCATGAATTGACTAATAGTTTCAGTTTCTTTTTGTATGCACCAGCGAAAAGCAAACGGCCTAGCAAAATAGGAGGGAGCCGGCGCCTAATGCCCCTTGAGTTTAGCAAGCAGAACCTTCCACAGCAAAGCCCTGGCCATTGAGAACATATCTGGTCCACACAGACATAAGAAATAGCCTCTCTTCCTTGTCATGGATATTTCTGTCAGATCATGGGCAATAAGGAAGCAATCGAAACGCTGAATAAATGCCTCCCACGATTCTCAGGCATAAAAGCAGCAAAGGGTGGAATAGCCGTCATTATGAATAAAGCTAGGTGTCATTATTTAGTTTGCCAATTAGTGCTGCTCAGGATCTGACCACCTTTGTCGCCAGTGGTAATTACTTGCCTGAGGTAAGGCAAAGAGACAGCTGAATGCAGTTAACCTTTTATTAACACAACGGATAACAAATGAACAATGGTCTGACAGCTCTTTTATATGTGATCTGTCAGACTCTTAACCAATCAGGACTTGCCTCGCTCCTACCAGACTGCATTCACACCGGAGCCAATGAATAGCCATTTCCCCCTTGATTGACACCCCTGGCTAACAATATCAGAACATAGCAATTTAATGGTGTCTGAACTTTACCCCTATGTCCCCTCCCCTCTCCCTAAGTCATTAATCACATTAGCCAACAAGAGACAGGAGTAGGGTCTCAGCATGCGCATTCACAGGACAGCTTTGAAATTCCACCCTGACAACAGGTACGCATAGAATTCTCCTTTTTTCTATGGCAGTCATGGAGATGCTTTAGAAACTGACGTATGATCTGGCCCGTTGGAAGTGCAGGGCAGCTGCCGACCTGCCTGTATGCTCTGTTCCACTGTCTGTCTTTGGTTGCCTGTGGGTGCCATGGCTATGAGGGGAAAGGCAGCCAGGCAGCTGGCTGGTGGGCTGGATTGCATGCCTCCCTCCCTGAACCTTTACCTTTGCCTGTGCCATCATGAGGGGAGGGGAGGAAGGTGGCGGGGTGGAGACATCCAACTTTGTCTTCTGATTTCGCTGCACATGCGAGATACGTCTTCTGTCCGCAGCCCCACTTACAAAGGGCTCCGGTGTATGAAAAAGGCAGTGAGCTCTCACCCCTAGCTCGCAGAGTGCAGGTGGGTCCAAGTCCTGCGATCGCTGGGTCAATGCTCCAACCAGCAGGTGGAGGCATGTGATCTGGCCAGCCATATGTGCCAGGTGGTCATGCAGCCTGCTAGATTTGCCAGGCTGCTGTGCAGCTGCCTGTTATGTCCCAGCTGCGGCAGCTGTGGGCAAATGCAGATAGTGGCATTGCAGATAAGCAGTCTAGGTGGTCACCATCACCGCCATGCTGCAGCCCTGCATGCATGGTAGGCTTTCTTGAGGATGAGATTTGATGGCCGGGGCCAAGTGTGCAGGAGCTTCAGGGTGGCGATGACAGCATCCAGTTCAGCTACTTCGCTGCAACCCATCTTTGTTTCTCTGGTGTTTCAGGCCCTGGCACCCATCCTAACCCCACTCCCTTCTGCTGGAGATGCCTCTATTCCAAGCCTTGCCAGGTGCTCCCCCAACACAAGCGATGAGCTGGCCACACCCACCCATTGGGCCGTGACCACCCAGCCATGCCCCCTCTGAATGCTGATGCAGCACTCAATGAAACTGAGTTTGACACCCCTGACATGGAGGGAAGTAAGCAGTGGAGTACCCCAAGGTTCTATTTTAGGCCCAGAACTCTTCAATTTCTTCATAAACGAGCTGACAAGAATAGCCAACACCCCAGATGATAGGCTCAAGATCCAGAAGAATCTCAACAGACTTGAACACTGGGCCCCTCTCTAACAAAATGAAATTCAGGGGTGATAAATGACCATTGCCTTACCTGAACAGTCCTCTGGGCGCTGTGGGAGAGTCCAAGCATGGGTTAACACAGCCCATTTGCCCTAGGACCGGGTAGACTTTTTAAAACCATGCCACCTTTGCCTCAGTGATCCCAGTTTAAAAACGAAGGTAGTATCAATTGCAGGACGTCTGTCAGGTATGCAGATCGCTATAGCATTCCTGGAATTGAATAAACCCTCGGTGGGTTTGGACTCTCCCACAGCACGCAGAGAAGGACTGTTCAGGTAAGCCAATGGTCGTTCTCCTGTGTGCTACTTGGAGAGTCCAAGCATGGGACATAGCCAAGCTATTGTGTCCCAGGGAGGGAAGAAGTAGAGTTCAGTTTGTCCGGAGCCGAAGCAACCTTCTGCAGGACACGTCTACTGAATGAGGCTTCGGCTGAGGCAAAGGTGTCAATCTTGTAGTTGCGTATGAATGTGGTGGGGGACGCCCACGTAGCCACTCTGCAAATGTCAATAATAGAGGCCTGGGTCGCCCAGGCTGCTATCATGGCAGCACTCCTTGTGCAGTGTGCCATCACTCGACGTGGAACAAGCTTGCCCTGTTGCTCGTAGGCCATCTTGATACAGACCCTCAGCCAACGTCCAATAGATGAAGAGGAGGCCTTGCGACCCAGTGATCCCGGCTGAAAAGATACGAAGAAGGACTCAGTGTGCCTGAGGTCCTTGGTCCTCTTGACATACATGCATACAGCATGCCTAACGTGCAATTTATGCCAAGAGCGTTCCTTTGGATGTTGATGTTTGGGACAAAAATTCAGGAGGGTCACCTCCTATGCCCTATGGAAATGCGAATTCACCTTCAGTAAAAAGGTAGTTTCGAGTCATAGGATGATCCTGTCAGCATGAATTATGCACAGTTCCTCCCTTACTGAAAGAGCCGCAAGCTCTGACACCCTCCTAGCAGAAGTGATCGCCACTAGGAATGTGGTCTTGAAGGTCAAATGCGAAGGCCAGCAGTCTGAATATGCTCAAATGGAGCCTTCATCAGGGCTTGCAGGACGTAGGGCAAGTTCCAGGAAGGGTACCTGTGGATGACCTGAGCGCCCTTGAGGAAGCTCTTAACTTGAGGATGGTGGCTCAGAGAGTGGTGGTTGTCTCTTGTCAGGACGGTGGACAATGCTGTAACCTGGCAACGAAGAGTGTTGGGCGCCAAGTCTTTGTCCAACCTCTCCTGCAGAAAATCCAGAAGTTGGGGTATGGAGGCTGATATGTCTACAATACTGTGTCCCTTGCACCAGGTAGAAAAGGCAGCCGAGGTCATGTTGTATATGCGTGTTGTAGACGGTCTCCTGGACGCTTGGATAGTTCGGCTGACCTTGTTAGAGAGATGTTGTGCCCTCAGGAGCTCCCCTTCAAGTGCCATGTGGCTAATTGGAGCCACTGGGGGTCTGGTTGACTGATGGCGCCCTGGCTGAGGGAGATCTGCTCCTGAGGAATTCTCCATGGCTTCCGTAGAGAGAGACTGACCAGGATCTCCTGGGCCAGTGAGGTGCGACAAGAAGTACCTCCGCTCCTTCAGCTAGGATCTTGGAGACCACCTGTGGAATGAGTGGAAGGGGCGGAAAGTCCATTTGCATCTCAATGCATCCATCCCCTCCACTTGGGGAGAGTGGTATCATGAAAAGAATCTCGGCAGTTGAGTGTTGATGTGTGTGGTGAACAGATCGACTTGAAGAATCTGCTGAAACAGCGCTGGATGCAATCGCCACTTGGAATTGTTGACTGTCTGTCAGCTCAGCCAGTCTGACGTCACAATGCTTGTCCCGGATATGTGATCCGCTCTTAAGGAGGCTAGGTGGCACAGAAGGTGGCTAGGACTCCGCCTCTGCCATTAGTCTTCTGGAGTGGGTGTCCCTTGACGGTTTATGTGGGCCTTTGTCGCTACATTGTCTGTGAGTAAAAGTACATGGTAGCCCACAAGGAGTGTTGCAAACCATCTCGGGTTCCTTGAACTGGCAGCCCTTCTTGACTGCCGTCGACTGCCACCACCTGATGGAGTGAAGCACCTTCTGAGGAAGCTGGACCTGACTGGTGAGTTGGTGCACTTTGATCTCTGCATTGGAAGCAGGAACCACTGTAGTTCCCTGTCATGAAGTCTTGCCCAGGAAACTATCTTTATGTACGATATCATGACTCCAAGGAGTTGCGAGAGTTGCACAATTGGCATCGACTTGGCCCACCTGCATAGACGGAGCTTGGTCCTGAGATTGGTCGCTCGATCTGGGGACAGGAACACCTGACAGGACACAGAGTCTATTATGGTACCAAGGTGTTGAATGCAAGTTGTCAGCATGAGATGACTTTTCTGATGATTTACTGAAAAGCCAAGATGTTGAATGTTGAATATGGTGGCCTGAACATCCCTTGCGGCCGGGCGATGACTGGGTGATGATGTTGTCCAGGTAACATTCCAGGCGTATCGGATGGGGGTCTCAGGTGAGCTGCCACTGCTGCCAGAAGTTTGGTGAATGTCCTTGGGGCGGACGAGAGGCTGAAGGTAAGGGCCCTGTATTGGTAGTGCCTCTCGTTGTAGTAGAATCTTAAACTTCCTGTTTGCAGGATGGATTGGCACATGCATATAAGCTTCCTTCAGGTCGATGCTGGTGAGCAGGTCTCCCTGCCTTATGCAGTCCAAGATGGGGTGGAGGGACTGCATCTTGAACCGCTTGTAGGCCAGATACTGATTTAGCCACTTTAAGACCAAGATGGCCCTCCACCACCACCAGGAACCAGGAAGAGAATGGAGTAAAAGTCCCTCCCTTCTTTGTCTGATGGAACGGGCTCTATGCCTCTATCTGCAGAAGATGACAGATCTCTGCCCGCATAAGAGACCTCTTGAGGGGATTTTTGGGAAGGGGACAGTGGAGGAACAATGTTGAGGATCCACGTGTCTGTGGTGATCCCCTCCCAGCAGTTGGCATAAAGAAGAAGATGCCTTCAATGGGAGGATGGCTTTGGCGATCACTTGCCGTGTCTGAATTGGCGGTTGCTGGAACCACCACGAAAGGGCTTTCGAAAGGCTCCCTGCTGCTGTTTGCCCCGAGGCCAAAGGGGCCCCTGTCCTGATTTCTGTCAGAGGCGGGATGAAAGGGCCTCTCATAGGAGTAAGCGGTGGAGGGGGCCTGAGAGTTGTCCTGAAATTGAAAGGACTGCTTTCTGAAAGAATTAGAGCCTTTCTTGTCACCCTTCTTAAGGGTAGCTGGGAGGATTTTCCTCTTATCTTTAGTTTCAATGAGATATTTGTCTAAGGAATCTCCAAAGAAATTATCCCTTTGAATGGAGCCGAAGCCAGCTTCCACTTGGCCTTCATGTCCGCCTGCCAATGGCAAAGCCACAACAGGCAGCGTGAAGTCACATTCAAAGCCAGGGCTCTGGACGCGAACTTAGCCCCATTTAGGGAGGCATCAGCGGAATATTCAACTGCCATAATGATCTTGCTAAGATCATGACGCCAACGAGACTCTTCAGAGGGCGGCTTGGAGCACAGCTGGCGCAACCAAAGGAGTACAGCCTTGATGAAAAAGGAAGTGGAGGAAGAGGCTCTAATGGCCCAGGCAGCCACCTGGTGCGTCTTATGACAGGCCTTCTCCACCCTTTTATCCTCAGCCTTTAGGCCCTCTAAAAGATCTGCCGGTAGGGCCGAGGTGGAAGTGAGAGAAACCAACCTCCGGCAATTTCAAAATATCTTCCATCTTATTTTCTAGAGAATATAAGGTCTTATCCCACCCACCCCTCACTGGTGTTGGCTAGCGTCCCTGGCTGCGCCCATTGGCACTGCACGATGTCCACAAACAAGTCTGGAACCGGAATGAGCTCTGGGTCTGGAGCATCCTCCTTGAACAGACCCTGTTTGTGATCCTGGGAAGTGGAAGGAGTGTCTTTGGCCTTGGCTTTGGCCGGCCCTAGATCTGTGGGGCCCATGCCTTGTGTAAAATGGCCTTGAACAATGAGGGTTTGAACAGGCCCATAAAGGCAGGGTTATCGGGGGGCATATCCTCGTCCTCCGACAACTCAACTCCCTCAGCTCCTCCTCCTCACAGATAGAAGCCTCCGTGGTAACTGAGGCACTAGAATAACCTGGATTCTGGTCTTTACTAGTGCTAGACTGAGGTTGGCTCCTAGGACAGTTATTGCCTTTGGCCTCCTTCTGGCAAAGGCCTTCAACAATGCCCTGAGAAATGGCCTGGGAGACGATCTCCCTCATTTCGGTTGACAGGGCAGGGTTCCCTTGCAGAGAAGGCCTAGTTTTTGAGGAAGAATGTCAGCCTCTGTGCCCAGCTAGGACAGTTGCTTCTCATTCTGGAATAAGACAATGGAAGGGTTCTATCTCCTCTCTGACAGAGGAGCTGGGAGATGGATGGCCCAGGGAAGCCCTAGAGGATGAAGACATGGAATCTCTTCTACTGAGGTGATCCCTTTGAGGGGAAGAAACCCTACTTCCTCAGGCCCGGCCGGGGAGGAAGCTTCCAAGACAGTTGTGGCTGGATTGGGCCTGCCTTGGTTAAGCACCCCAGGGACAGCCCCACCAGAGGATTTATGGCCACTGGCCACTTGTTTACGTTGGCCCTTGTCCTTGGAGTAAACATGGGAGACCCTATTTTCATGTTCCTTCCGCCCTTTCCCCTTTTGACTGGGAGGATCTGGCTTACTGCACGGAAGATGGCCCAGCCAACTCCTCCTGTGCCTCCAAACCTCCATCTGCCATTTCTGGAATACGGTGGTAGAAACAGGTTATTGAATAGTAGAAGGAGAGGCCTGCAGTAGCAAGGAAGGAATCAAGGCGGTGGTCAGCTGGCTCAAACGTGCCACAGATCAATTGGAAGATGCCTGGTGGTCAAACTGTCCAATGCTGCCCTCCACGGTGGAACAGGAGTCAGGGAGGGAGAGGAAGATGCTGCCGGAGCCCCGGACAGCGTCTGTCATTTCCTGGCAGCGATCTGTAATTCGGGGGGCCAAGTGTGGTTGTCAGGAAAAGTGCTTCTACTCTCTATCTCTCTCCGGCAGGCACTGAGAGAAAGGCTGTTAAAATGGCCGCCAGAGCTTTTCTCGCCTAACTGCAGTCATTCAGAACAATGACGAGCGATCCAGTTTGCAGCCGAGGGAAAAGTGCATGAACACGCCTCCCAAAATGGCCACCGCACTTGCTGGGGAAAGGGAAAGTCGTTCGCTTTAGTCAAAGCTTAACTGACTGAGGGTTCACTCCAAGCCTAGAATGGCTGGATGGGAGACAGAAAGCCTCCTGCCGTCCCCACACCCGCCAGCAGCAGCCGGACAGGTGAATCCCGAACTGCGATTACTGCGTGCGATCGGCAGCCGATCGGATCCCTGACAGCCTCCCAAGTGAAGCATGAAGCAACAGCTGCTAAAAAGGTAAAACACTATTCTGCAGTAGACAAAGAAGAGCATGGTGCTCAGATCATGAGAAGTAGTTTGAAGTACTGTATTTAGTTTTGGGCACCATTAGTCAAACACCATTAATCAAACATGATAGTGACAAACTGCAGCAAATATTGGGGCTATTAGGAGAGATAAGGGCTCCAGAAACCAAGGCATACAAAAATGTTTAAAGATCTGGTTATATTTTGCTTTACAGAAATTATAGCTGTGAGGACATGGTATAACAGTCTTCCAATACTGGAAGGTTTGTGACTGCCCTAATGGACCCTAACTCTTGACTGAGTTGTCAGCCACACAAGAGAGTGCTACACAATTTGGTGAATTTTTTGCAACAGTGCTTGAGACAGAGGCTGTAAAGCCATCTATCAGCGATGCTCAAGTAGATATGCTTAGAAATCTTGTTGGACAGAGTATTTTCAAAGCTATACAATTTTGTCTGAATGGGTAGGATGTATTTTTTTAACTGCACAATGTTGCGTGTTTTATGAAATAGCATTACCAAGAATAGTTTAAAAACCATATTTGCTTTCAGAAAAAAAAGGAAACTGGCCGGGGAGGTGCGGAGTACTGTATCAGAGATAAAGATAAAACTATCCTCAAGGTGGCGTTCCCGTCATACTATCCGCTTAGGAGGTCACGCAACACCGGCGGCTGGATAACATAGAGTTTGTTGTCTTTTGCTTCGACTCTTGGCGACTCTCCCCGCTGACCTCTTTCAACTTTGATCTTTTGAGTAAATAATAAAACAAGGAAGTTGTGATTCTTGGTTAATCCATCTTCAGGCAGTCTCAGACATAGAACCCACAAGTTTAAAAAAAAACTCTACGGTTCTACAAGCACAACTGGGTTTATTTTAAATATGTCTGCATGTTGCTTACGCTTGCGACGGAGTCTGGTACAACCTATCCCTCGTAGCAACAGTATGGCCCTCCGCCGCCCGGCAAATCCCTGGAGGAAGAAGAAAAACGAAAATCATTCCTTCACTCTTCCTCTGCCCTCCCCGAAACGATCCAATCAGAACTCCCTCTCTTTTCACGTGCCTTTTGTGACAGCTAACGATTCTTCCTCGAAGAAGAGCGAAGGGACGTCTCGTGGGCTCGTTTACTACAGCTCGTATCTTCCAAACTCTTTTAGCGGCGGCTTTTCATGAGGTTGAATTGATTGCATTTGGTCGTCCCCTTGACATCTGCAGCGGTAGCTTTCTTTGGAATGATTTGTTCGTCAAAGATTCCTGTTGCTTAAAATAAAGTTCCTTGGCGTCGACAGGCTTCATTCCTCTACTGGAGCCATGGCTTTGGAAATGGTCCCTCTACTGAAACGCTGCTTGTGGCTTTGCCTCGGTGAGTGGTGCTTCGTGCCAGTTCAGAATATGGCTATTTAGAGGCGAGAACAGAGGGGTGGGCAGGCCAGACATGATCGGAGTCATCCACACGTTGAGATGATATAGGCTAAAATTTGAATGGGGAAATTTAGTACATGTATGTATGTGTGTATATATATTTTGTGTGTGTTGACACACACGTATACATATTCTCTATATATTCTCAATCTGCCTTTTAATGATGATAGTTAGGATGGTAACTGGTGATGATGGGTAATGGCAATACAAAACAATTGACCAGATTCTCACAAAATAACTTTTGCTTTGAATCAACAAACTTAACAGGCGCTTCCATTATGGATCTGAAATGACAGGTGCTCTTTAATATTATATTTATAAGCTGCATGGAAGGTTTCATTTTTACTACATTCCCTTTCTCTTCACACTTAAGAGCCTGGTGGTACAGATGCATTTCTCTTCAAACAATTGTACAGTTTGTAATTTGCAAAACAATGGAATAAAGGAATATTCCTGAACTTTGTTTTATGATTTATCTCATGGTTACTGTGAAATTGTGTGAATGCATCAATGCAGTGCATGTTATCTCAGCTTGCAGAGCTTGGATTTATTGAATGAGTTTACCAAAAATGTAAATATTGCAGAATATACAGCCTCATACTACATAAATAAGCTCCATTTCATGCTGAATAAACTAAATTATTAATGTATGTTAAATAGAAAACTATCTTTAGATAGATTTTTACTCCAAAAGCATTTTATTAAAATAAATTTGATAAAAATAAAAAATCCAATTTAAATTCTAAAAATCCAATTTAAATTTAAAAAATCCAATTTAAATAAAAAATACTAGGGTTTTTTTCATTTTAAAAAAATCATCGATTTTTATTCACCCTGGAAACTGATCAAGGAGAAATTCAACCTAGAAATAAGAAATTTTCTGACAGTGAGAACGGTCAACCAATGGAAGAGCTTGCCCTCAGAAGTTGTAAGAGCTTCATCACTAGAGGTTACAAGTTTAATAAATAAGTTCTCCCTCTTCCATGGAAATCCCCTCCTCTGCTGACAGAAGCAGCTGATAGTGTCCTTTGCTTGTGCGTCCGCTCTCTCCCTTCCTCCCTCCCTCTCTGCCTCTCTCTCTCACTCTCCCTTCCCTTCTCTCTCAACTTCTTTTTCCTTCTGAAACGAAAGCTAAGCTTTGGGCTACATAAGCAAAATGAGCAAATGGATACTGATCTGTACCACAAGGAAGGATAAGATAAGAGCAAATTTGCTGTCTCCAAGGGTTTGCAAACCTGACCTGTGCTGCCATGTTTTTTTTATAGTATAGCTTTTATTGTCGTTATACATTGTGTATACAACGAAATTTGTTTTAGCCTCACTGGTGCAATCCATGACAAAAAAAATCAAACAACATAAATAGTATAAAGAATAATCCCTATGCAAGTAATTAGGAAAAAAAGAAAAAGAAAAACTAGTCATACATTTCCGCGTGTGCATGGAGTAATTGTGGTTGTTTTTAAGAGTCTGACAGCCTAATACTTCCAGTTGCAGTCTCAGTGAGAACAACTGGAAAATTAACAGGTTTGGCTGAGCCCTGCGAAATCCAGCTGCTAACCATTTCTGGGAAACACTTTAGGGTCATAGCCTCTTTGAAGGGGAGGTTAAGGAAGGTGAGGTGCTTCGCTAACCATGAGGAATCAGCAAATTGGTCCAAAGCAAGCTCATCCGAATGGCAGCAGGTACAACTGCCATTGCTCACAATCATGAAGCCGGGACAACCATGAAACAAAATTGTGCAGGAGTGGTGCAGAGCATTGAAACTGGGTGAGATAATTACCAATTTTTACTCTAATGGCTTACGGTAACAAAAATAATATGAAAAGAATATTCCTAAACTTAAATTAGCCACGTACCAATGACACGGAGAAAAAGAAAAAAAACTGGAAGAGAAGAGGCGGAAAATGCCCAAAAGAAGTTATAAAATACAGAAAGATTGGGGGGGAAACTAAAATATTTTGAAAGTGACTTCATGGAGAAATTATTTTTTATTTATTTATTTGTATTTTTAAATTTCTCAGACTTACTGTTTCTCAGAATTAACTGTTTTAAACAGACTGCTTAATATTGGATTTCAGAATAAGAGAGCCACCTACTGGTAAAAGGGAAGTATTGCAACACTACAGTAGCAGTATATTCAAGGAAAGTTAACCTAATATATTAATACAGGGGTCCCCAACCCCCGGGCCGTGGACCGGTGCCGGTCCGTGGCTTGATAGGAACTGGGCCGCAGGGCCAGAGAGGAGAAGGGAGGAGGGGGCAGCCCCCTGGGCAGAGTGCACGCCGGGGGCGGGAGAGCGCAGGCACGGCCACTTGCGCCGTTGGGGATAATATCATGATGAAAAAAGAAGCCCCTAAAAAACTCAAGTGAAGCTCTGAGAAGACGATGAAGGAAATGCAATTGTTTCATAGGTTTCACCAATGCTGCACACAGGTAATAAAAGAAAGGGGGCACAGAAAGAGGAAGAGCCCCTGCCACGCACGCATGGACCACTCTCCCTCCATGCGTTTTTTGGACTTTATAAACTTGTCATCTTTATATTATTTCCATCCCCTCCTCCACCTTCCCCCCCCCGCCCCCTTGGTTGGATAGATTTCCCCTTTTTCCATGTGCATTTTTTAAACAGCTTTCCTAACTCCCCGCATCATAATTTCATTTTGTACTGTCGCCATTTTATTTTATTTATTCTGACTTGCTGTCTTTTTAACATCTTAGTCTTTTTAACATCTTAGTTCCTCCTTTTAAATGCCTGTGAGGCTTTCAGGATGCCATCGTACTCTATGTTAGACCTTCTCTGCCTGCGGGAGCTTCCACTCTCGCAGGCCGGGCCTCCGGGTCTAACACGGGCCCACCTGGAGGATGGATTGATAGATCCAGAGAGGTGGGCGAGGCGCAAACTAAGGGGGTTTTTATGCAAATTTTTAATTCGGCTTTTAAGGGATTCTGGGGTGGGGGGAGGGTCTATTCAGTCAGAGGGGGGTCAAGTTATAGGGCCGGCTGGCAGAAGTAGGATAAAGGAGGAGTCCACTAGGGAGGGGGGATCAGGGGTCGTCTCTGTTGAGGGCCGTCCCATTCGGTTGGTCTTAGGGAGGGGCAGGGGCGGTGGAAGACAGGATGTCCATCGTGGGTCGGGGGCTCGTGGTCGCTGGCTACGAGCGGTCGCTTGCCCCAACCCCCTGTGCTCCACTCGTGGGCTAGGCGGTCAGGGATTACAGAGCCGGGGCCCTAGGCTGATGTTCTGCAATGCCAGGTCCGTGGTGAACAAAGCCCCCCTCATAAATTACCTTGTGTCAGAGGGGGACCCGGACCTGGTGGGAATTACGGAGACCTGGTTGGGCCCCGAGGGGGGTTTACCCCTTGTGGAAATGTGCCCACCAGGCTACCGTGCATTTCATCAGCCTAGGGCCCTAGGCAGGGGTGGGGGGTGGCGGTTATTGTCAATGAAAGTCTGGAGCCAAGGGAGACCACTGTGCCTCAGACGACTGGCTGTGAGTCCCTCTTCGTGAAGTGGGGCCTAGGGAGGCAGTTGGGCTTGCTGATTGTATACCTGGCTCCCCGCTATGTAACAGCAGCCCTGCCCGAGCTACTCGAGGTGATCGCCGCGATGGCGGTGGAGACCCCCAGACTTATAGTCATGGGGGACTTTAACCTGCCATCGGCGGGCAAAACATCCGAGGCAGCCCGGGAGTTCATGGCTTCCATGACGGCCATGGACCTGACCCAAGTAGTTAGGGGCCCCACTCACGAGGGAGGACACACGCTGGATCTGATTTTTGTCTCTGGGCAGTGGAGAAGTGATCTCGGAACAGGGGATTTAGTCATCTTACCCTTGTCATGAACAGATCACTCTCTCCTTCGGATAGACTTTCCAACCGTCACACCCCACCGCGGGGAGGCGGAACCGGAGACACCGAGTTGGTTCCGCCCCAGGCGCCTGATGGATCCGGAAAGGTTCCAGAGGGAGCTTGGGCCAATACCTGTGTCCCTGCCCCGCGACTCGACTGAGGATCTGGTGGCCGCATGGTATAGTGCTGCCACGGGGGCCTTGGACCGAGTCGCGCCCTTGTGGCCTCTCATGCGGCGTCGAATCACCCAGGCCCCTTGGTTTACCGAGGAGCTTCGGGAGATGAAACGCCGCAAGAGACGCCTAGAGAGTAGGCGGAGATCCTCTCGATCCGAAGCTGACCGAACACTAGTGAGAGACCATATTAGGACTTACTTAATTGCGCTAAGAGTGGCCAAACGTGAGTATTGTGCCACCCTTATCGCGTCCGCAGAAAACCGCCCTGCCAGCCCTGTTTGGGGTGACCTGCTCCCTCCTTCACCTGAGGCCACGGGAAGCCCCTCTGCAGGGTGGAGCAGAGGAATTTGGAGTGTTTCTGCAGGACAAAATCACTCAGATTCGGAACGAGCTGCCCTCCACTGAAAGTGATCCAGTCGATATGCCTGGTGCTGGTCTTGAGATAACACCTTGGGAGGAGTTTGACTTTGTCACTACCAAGGATATGGACAGGTTGCGGAGGAACCTTAGAGCCACCACATGTTTATTGGACCCGTGCCCCTCCTGGCTTGTACTGGCGTCCTGGGAGGTGACACGAGGCTGGCTCCAGGGCATTGTGAATTCATCTCTGAGTGAGGGGTCCTTGCCTACCATCTTGAAAGAGGCGGTGGTGAGGCCCCTCCTCAAGAAGCCATCCCTGGACCCAGCATTATTAGAAAACTATCGTCCCGTCTCCAACCTTCACTTTTTAGCGAAGGTTGTCGAGAGTGTGGTGGCCCAACAGTTTCCTCGGCACCTGGAGGAAGTTGATTATCTAGACCCGCGCCAGTCCGGCTTCCGGCCTGGTCACAGCACCGAGACGGCATTGGTCGCATTGGTTGATGATCTCTGGAGGGTGCGGGATAGAGGTTGCTCCTCTATCCTAGTCCTATTAGACCTCTCAGCGGCTTTCGATACCATCGACCATGGTATCCTATTGCACCGATTGGGGGGGTTGGGGCTGAGAGGTACCGTTCTACAGTGGTTCTCGTCCTACCTCTCTGGTCGGTCGCAAAGGGTGTTGGCAGGAGGGCAGAGGTCATCCTCGAGGCCCCTCGCATGTGGGGCTCCTCAGGGGTCGGTCCTCTCGCCACTTCTGTTCAACACCTACATGAAGCCGCTGGGTGAGATCATCCGTGGTTTTGGGGTGGATTACCATCTGTACGCTGATGACACCCAGCTGTACATATCCACCCCAAACCACCCCAACGATGCCGTCGAGGTGTTGTCCCGGTGTTTGGAGGCCGTACAGATCTGGATGGGTAGTAAACTCAAACTCAACCCGTGCAAGACTGAGTGGCTGTGGTTTCCGGCACCCCGGTTCAGCCAGATAAGTCCAACACTGGCCATTGGGGGCGAACAACTGGCCCCCGTGGAGAGGCGCGCAACTTGGGCGTCCTCCTGGATTCCCGGCTGTCCATGGAGGACCATGTGGCAGCTGTGGCCAGGGGGACGTTCTATCAGGTACGCCTGATACGCCAGTTGCGCCCCTTACTGGACCGGGGGGCCCTTCGCACAGTCACTCAAGCACTTGTGACATCTCGGCTGGATTACTGTAACGCTCTCTACATGGGGCTCCCCTTGAGGTGCACTCGAAGGCTACAGTTAGTACAGAATGCGGCCGCGCGGGTGATTATGGGTGCTCCAAGGCAAGCCCACATAACGCCTCTCCTGCGTGGGCTGCACTGGCTGCCTGTGGCTTTTCGAGTGCGCTTCAAGGTGTTGACGACCATCTTTAAATCGCTCCATGGCTCGGGGCCTAGCTATATACGAGACCGCCTCCTGCCCCATACATCCCTTCGTCCGATCTGCTCACACAGAAAGGGTCTTCTCCGGGTGCCGTCAGCTGGGCAATGCCGATTGGCGACACCCAGGGGAAGGCCCTTCTCTGTGGCGGGCCCGGCCCTCTGGAACGACCTACTCCCCGACCTTCGTACTACCTCGGACCTCCGCCTCTTCCGCCAACGCCTTAAGACGTATTTATTCCAACAAGCCGGCCTAGGATAGCCCTCCGTTTCTGACTTTTTATACGTAAATTATAATTTGGTAGGGTTTTTTAAATGGGTTTTAGCACGGGTTCTAAATTATTTAATATGTTTTAATGATATATATTGTTTCGTACTGTGATTTTAGTAATGTCTGTGCGCCGCCCTGGGTCCTAACAAGGAGAAGGGCGGGGTATAAATACAAAATAAAAATAAAATGCGCCGCCTGTTCCCCCTTTCCCCCCTCCCCCTCTATGCCAGCCGTGCCATGCCCACCGGTCCGCAGAATTTTTTAAACATGAAACTGGTCCCTGGTGCCAAAAAGGTTGGGGACCCCTGTATTAATACACAGAATAGAAGCAACAACATCTGGAGAATGACCTGACCTTGACTCTTGTGAGAAGACAACTGGGAAAATCTGAGAACATTTAATTGTCTTTCTTTTTCCTTTTGAAGAGTTTTAAGGATTTAATTGATAATTAATTAATCAAAGGAATTAATTTGCAATCAGTGAACTTTTCTAAAATTGACTATTGGACTAAGGATTGGAAAGGTCAGAAGATTAATGTGGACTAATTTGGATTTGGACAACTCAAAAGAAGGAAAGGGCCAGAAGAAAAGAGAGAAGAAGGAAAATAAGATTTTAAAACCTGAATAACTGGGAGATACATATTTGGAGAACTATAAGGCTCTAAATTATTGTAAAATAAAGTGAAGAATTTGGGAAGTATAAATATGGGATTGAGGAAAAATTTTAAATATTGAGATATTGGAACAATAGAAATATACTTTTTATAATTGGTATTAAATCACCATAAAATGGATCCACAAGAGACATTAGAAATGTTGATGTTAAAAAGTCTGTGTGAATTTATAACAGATAGTAAAGAAACAAAGAGATTGTTTAAAGATACAAAAATGAATGTAGAATCTACTCAACAATCCGGGGCTGGTGGGATGGGAGGAAACTGAAATGCAAGAAATAATAATAATAATCTTTATTGTCATTGTAAAAATTACAATGAAATTGGTTGAATATAGATAGACTAGACTAGAATAGAATAGAATAGAATAGAATAGAATAGAATAGAATAAATCTTTATTACGGTCAAAGACCAGCAATACATGTTACATTTAACCATATATTAAAAAGTACTAACTTTAAGATATAATTTTAAAAATGTCAGCATTATAAGTAGAAAGTAGCATACATGTTCTCATTTTGTTCAGGTCATTTGCTGGTTTACCTAGGTGCAAAAGCGTTATGTATGTAAAAAACATGGTCCAGAAATTATTAGAGATATGTCCAAATGATTGGTACAAGATCACAACTATCCTTCTATAACCAATTTTTTTCTTATGGACATTGCGGAAGCACAGAATTTTGCCACTGCATGCGTAGTAGCCGGGTTCGTGTCCTGGAGGAGGAAGTCCAGATAAAAATTGCCTGCCCTCCCTGGTAATCTCTCTAATAAGGGGAGAATGTATGCAGACCTGCAAGCTCTGTATAGCTCACAGTGTAGTAGAACGTGTGAGATATCTTCCACTTCTCTTTTACCACATATACAAACCCGTTCTGCTATGGGTGTTCTCTTATACCTGCCCTGGAGAAGTGCTGAAGGTAGAATGTTAAATCTGGCTCTGAAGAAAGCTATTCTTTGTTTTGGGAAGATGAGGTCATTTAAATATCTTGCTGATTCCCACACACCCTGTTTGATTCTGTTCCTATTATGGAAAGGTAATCTATTTAGTTCTTCTTGGAACTCCATGTCCTTCATTCTATTAGTTACTACTTGCTTTGCTTGATCAAAGTCCAGGAACATTAAGAGTACCGGTGAGAGCCCATAAGTGCCCAGCTTGTGCTCAATTGCCTGATTCCAGGGGGAGGGGAAGTTGTCAATCAACACTAGTGGATAGAGCCCCTCTGGAAAGAATTGCATTTTAAGCCAATGGATGATCATCATCTTCCAGGCTCTTACCTGAATTTGAGGCATACCTGCCTCAATTCTTAACTGGGCATTTGGAGTTCCATTGGGTGCAGCCAAGATGGCTCTCAGGAATTTGGATTGTATGGTTTCTATCAAGTCTTTCTTTATGAGGATTCCTATTTGTGCCCCATATAGTATTTGTGCCAATGTTTTGACCTCAAAAAGTTTTAGGGCAGCGAGTACTAGCTGGCCGCCACCTGTGTAAAAGAAATGTTTAATTGCGTTTGAGGACCTAGTGGCTACTTGAAAAATGTTATCCAGGTGTGCCTTCCACGTCCCTTGTGCATGGAAAACCACCCCCAGGTACCTAAATGTTCTAACCTGTTCCAGACTATGTCCTTCTATTTTCCAGGGGTATTGGCTAGTCTTTTAGCAAAAACTAGAATTTTTGATTTCTCAAAGTTCAGGACCAGCTTGTTTTGCCTGCAATAGTTAAGTGTTGCCCTGATGGCTCTCTTCAGTCCTACGGGTGTTTGTGAGATAATAGCGGCATCATCAGCATATAAGAGAATTGGAACTTTGCGTTGTGCTAGGCTAGGGGGATGGAAGTCAGGGTTCTGTAGGAGATCAACCATAGAATTGATATAGAAGTTAAAGAGAGAGGGGGACAGGATGCATCCCTGCCGTACCCCTTTTTGTACCTTTACAGGGACGGTTAAACTCCCTTGGGGGTTGCATCTCACTCTCAAAGTGGAATTGGCATACAATTTTTGTATGAGGAAAAGGAGGCGTTTGTCGATGGTGGTGCCTTTTAATTTATCCCAGAGGGTAACCCTGGATATTGAATCAAAGGCCTGCTTAAAATCAAGGAAGGCTACAAAAAGAGAGGATTTTTTTTTACATGTGTATTTTTGTACTAAGTGGTGGAGTACCAAGATATGATCCACCGTTGATCTTCCTTCTCTAAATCCGGCCTGTTCATCTTTGATTATCCCCCCTGAAATTAGCCAGTCCTGAAGTTTATTGTAGTGTTTGGCATACAATTTACTAATAACGCTCAGGGGACTAATGGGTCTATAATTGCCTGGGTCATTTCTATTACCTTTTTTATGTATTGGTATAATAATTGCTACTCCCCAGTCTCTTGGCATATGGCCTGTTTTATCTATAAATGTAAACAATGAAGCTAAAAGTGGGGCCCACCAACTGGCATTCTTTTTGATTATTTCTGGGAGGACATTATCAGCCCCAGGTGCCTTATTGGCCTTTAGGGCTCCGATCAACCGGGATATTTCTTCTGGTGTGACAGGGGGCCAGCAAGGAGTTTGGTCTAAACTAGTTTGGCTCTCATTGGTTACAACGTCGGGATCTGTGTAAAGCTCCCTAAAATATTCTTCCCAGGCATGAATCGGAACCTGATTTGTTGGGGGTAGAGGTGGTTTCCCCAGTCCCCTGGTGATGTACCAAAAAAGGGATGTATTTTTTGTCCTGACTGCCATAATTAGTCTGTGCCAAGACTCCTTCAGAGCCGCACTTTTCTTTTCTTTTAGAAGGTTCTTGTATTGTGCTTTCAGCTGCTTTAAGTAGTGACTGTGATCCTCAGAAGGGGCCTTTTTACTTTTCCTGTACTCCATATTATATGTCCTTTTTAATTGCACGCAGTCTCTATCGAACCATTTTTTAGTCTTTGAAACCATCCTTTTGGGGTGAGTTGGTGATCTGTTCCTGAGCACTGAGTTCAAATTTAAAATTAAGGTTTCAAAAGTCTCTAAATAAGGTCCCCCACACTTGTCCCTTAGTAGAGAAGTGTGAAGCTCTACTGTTTCAGGGACTATCATCCATTTGGCCACTAGAAATAGATAAGAAATTAGAAAAAGCAGGGGAAGGGAAATAAGAAATAGAATAAGAAGCAAGAAGCCCACCAATGTATAAGTATAGAGAGAAAAGAGAAAAACCTCGCTAATACAACAACAAAAGGAAGTCTTGGAGATGGGTGTTCAAATAAAAAAGAGATAAAAGACACTCGGGAGGGAAAGATTAGTAGATACAAAAAGACTAATAAGAGCTCAAGAGAGAGTGATAAAAGGTTGACCAAAAAAATCAATAAATGATGGAATTCTAGAAAGATTAAGAGATGATGGATAATGAGAAAATATATTAATAAAATGGGAAAATACAATAATCCCAATAAATGCAGATTAGTAGATGGTAATCTAAGATTAGGTAATTTAACTGTATTATAATATTAATAGTGTGTTAAAATATATTGTACTCCCATGAAGGATTGAATATTAGTAATAATTGGTGTTATTAGTAATCCCACACATTTAGAACATTGAAACTATGGGGGAATAATGAATGGTTTTCATAATATTGAAGGACAATACCTAGGAAGGGATAACAAATGTAGGACACAAAGAAATGTTATTTATGTTTGGGGTGACCCGCTCCCTCCTTCAACAGAGGCCGCGGGAAGCCCCTTTGCAGGGCAGAGCAAAGGAATTTGGAGAATATCTGCAGGATAAAATCGCTCAGATTCGAAGCGAGTTGGCCTCCACCGAAAGTAGTCTGGAGGGAAGGTCCGAGGCACATCTTGAGACAGTTTTGTGGGAGGAGTTTGACTCTGTTATTCCGAAGATATGGACAGATTAGGGGGGGAGACTGAGAGCCACCACATGTTTATTGGACCCGTGTCCCTCCTGGCTTGTACTGGCATCCTGGGAGGTTACATGAGGCTTGCTCCAGGAAGTACTGAATGCTTCCTTGAGTGAGGGGATCTTGCCTACTGTCTTGAAAGAGGCGGTGGTAAGACCTCTCCTCAAGAAGCCTTCCCTGGACCCAGCATTGTTGGTGAATTACCGTCCGGTCTCCAATCTTCACTTTTTGGTGAAGGTTGTAGAGAGTGTGGTGGCACAACAGTTTCCCCGTCACCTGGAGGAGATTGATTATCTGGACCCGCGCCAGTCCGGCTTTCGGCCCGGACATAGCACTGAGACGGCATTGGTCGCGTTGGTTGATGATCTCTGGAGGGCCAGAGATGGGGGCTATTCCTCCATCCTGGTCCTATTAGACCTCTCGGCGGCTTTTGATACCATCGACCATGGTATCCTATTGCATCGACTGGAGGGGTTGGGGGTGGGAGGCACCGTTTTACGGTCGATCGCAATTTGTGTTGGCAGGAGGGCAGAGGTCGACCTCGAGGCCTCTCACTTGTGGGGTGCCTCAGGGATCGGTCTTCTCGCCTCTCCTGTTTAACACATATATGAAGCCACTGGGTGAGATAATCCGTGGTTTCGGGGTAGAGTACCATCTCTACGCTGACGATATGCAGCTGTATATATCTACCCCGAATCACCCCAACGATGCCATCGAAGTGATGTCCCGGTGCCTGGAAGCCGTACGGGTCTGGATGGGAAGAAACAGACTCAGACTCAACCCGTCCAAGACCGAGTGGCTGTGGCTTCCGGCATCCCGGTATAACCAGTTTTCTCCATCACTGGCCATAGGGGGCGAACATCTAGCCCCTGTGGATGGGGCATGCAACTTGGGCGTCCTCCTGGATACCCGGCTGTCCATGGAAGATCAAGTGACAGCCATGGCCAGGGGGGCGTTCTACCAGTTCGCCTGGTATGCCAGTTGTGTCCCCTATTGGATCGGGATGCCCTCCGCACGGTCACTCATGCCCTCGTGACATCCCGTCTAGACTACTGCAACGCTCTCTACATGGGGCTTCCCTTGAGGTGCACCCGAAGACTGCAGCTAGTTCAAAATGCGGCCGCGCGGGCAATTCTGGGAGCCCCTAGGCACTCCCACATAACACCACTCCTGCGCGAGCTGCATTGGCTGCCTGTGGTCTTTCGGGTGCACTTCAAGGTGTTGATTACCATCTTCAAAGCGCTCCATGGCACGGGATCTAGCTATCTGCGAGATCGCATCCTGCCCCATACATCCCTTCGACCGATTCGCTCGCACAGAGAGGGACTTCTCCGGGTGCTGTCCACTAGGCAATGCCAGCGGGCGACTTCCAGGGGAAGAGCCTTCTCTGTCGCAGGCCCTATCCTATGGAACGACCTACCCCCCGACCTCAGAACAACTCCGGACCTTCGCTCCTTCCGCCGAAAGCTCAAAACGTATTTCTTCCAACAGGCCGGCCTGGCCTAATCTATCTTTCCTGCCTCCAGTCTGTATATTTAAATTTTTAATTGGGTTTTTAGGGTTTTTTAGATCTTAGGTTTTAGCGCAGGGTTACTGTAGTTTAATTTGATTTTAGATATTTATATTGTTGTATGTTTTTATATTTTATAATTCCCTGTGCACCGCCCCGAGTCCCTTTGGGGAGAGGGAGCGGTATACAAATAAAATTTGATTTGATTTGATTTGATGTTTAAAGGAATTAATGGGGAAATGTCAAAGGAATATGAAATGAGATAAATATTATCGAAGTTGGAAGAATTTTACATAATAATTGTATTATTATTGTTAATGTTGTCCAAAACAGATTTGACCCAGTCTGCAATGTCCATAAATTATGTATGTTTATTACTGGAAAATAAAATAAAAACTATATGGGAAAAAAAGAGTCTGGCAGCTCAAGGATAGAAACTATTTTTACATCTCTTTGTTCGGCTGGCTATGTTTCAATGTCTTCTGCCCAATGGTAGAAGTGCGAAGAGACACTAATAAAGTTATGAGTCATCTCTGAGCTTCCTTACTTTGGCGATGTCATCCTGGCAATGTCATCCAGTGGTTTTAGAAGACAACCAATGGTTTCTTTTGCCGAATTGATCACTCTCTGTAGTGCCTTTAACTGTCTGCAGTAGTTAAACCAGCATACCATACTTTAATGCAGTATGTGAGGACACTTTCTATCATGGCCCGATAGAAAGAGATAATCAGCTTTGTTCCACCGGATTTTTTTTGCAGGACTCTAAGGAAATGAAGTCTCTGTTGGGCCTTGTTTTTTCAGGTGAGATCTCTTTTTACAGAGAATAGGCTTTTTCCTCGCAACCCTTCCAAACAAACCATACTTATTTAGTTTTTTTTAATTGCACTGTCATGACCCTTAACATTTAACTGAGGCCTGTAGAGTCTGAAATGTAAGTCTTGGATTTATTTCTTGATTTGGGTAATTTTGATTTTCTTAATTAGAAGATTATGATTTTATTAATGTTTGCTTACTTTTCCTGCCAACATAGGATCCATTTTCTCTGAGCATTGCATAGTCTGACATTTGGGTGAATTTGCTAGGACGTCCACTCCTGGGATGATTGGCAACTGGCTTGAATGTTTTCTACTTGTGAATAATCTTCCTCACTGTAGAATGTTGTTTGGAAATGCCCAGGTTGATGGGCAGCAACAGTTGCTTTTCTAAGGTCATCGCTGATGTCTTTCCTTTTTGGCATTGTGTTAACACACTCCACAGTGCTGGAGACAATTAAATTCCTAAAACATTGGTTTGTCTAAAAGTAGTCACATTTGCTGAGGATCAATTGATCAAGGGTACCTGATTAGCAGGACCTGGCTGCTATTTAGTTCCTTCATACCTATGGAAGTACTAAAGGTGTTGTCAGGCCTGCAGTCATATTCCTTTTAGGATCTTTGGCCTGCCATACTTTCTATTATTTTTCTATGCTGTTTCATTAGTGGGGAATAATTCTCTTGAGCACCCTGTGCAGGCGCTAAATGTGTTTCACAAACATTTTCGCTAATTTCTTTGTGGACAGCAGCCCTGAACATGTGATGAAATGCGCCTGTTTGGAAAACAAATCAATAACTGTCCAGTTGACACTATTCCCATTGCTGTCTGGGAGCTCGACGATGAAATCCATTGCAATCTGCTCCCATGGTCGGCTAGGGCGGCCACTCATTGTAGTTGTCCAGAGACTTCCCCGGCTGTGTTTTCATCATTGTGCAGGTAGCACAGCTTTTTACATAATCTTCCACCTCCAATCTCATCTTTGGCCACCAAAACTGATGCCTAGCAAGGTGGACTGTTTTTAGGAATCCAAAGTTGCCTTCTAGTTTTGCATCATGGCTTCACTGTAGGACTTCCAGCCTCAACCCTGCAGGTACGTACAGTTTGGACTCCTTCCAGGCTAAGTCACCACTCATTGTTAGAATGTTGTTATTGTTATTGTTGAACCACGGGTCTGCTGGGAGTGCTGCTCTGAACTCAGCTTATTTTGGCTTCGGGTGATGACCTGGGCCACCTATTGGTGGGAGGGAGAAATGATGGGGTGAACAACTTCTTCCTTCTTACTGTTGTACTGCTGTTTTCTCAACAAAGCATCCACCAACAAGTTCCTTCCTGCGGGGATGTGTTTAATTCTGAATTTGAACCTTTGGTAGTATTGTGCCCAGTGAACCTGTTTGGGGGATAACCTACAATGGGCTTTGAGAGCTTTGAGGTTTTTATGATCAGTCCAGACCTCGAACAGTATATCCCCCCCTTCCAGGAGACGTCTCCATTGAGCATGCTCCACCTGAAACGCTTCTTTCTCCCAAATGGCCCAACTTCTTTCCGTAGTGGTGAGTTTCTTGGAGATGTAAGCACACGGTAAGAGGTGGCCATCTTTATTCTTTTGCAGTAGCACTGCAGCTATTGCTACATCACTGGCATGCATCTGGATTATGGTCATTCTGGGTTGGGGTGTTGCCATATGGGCTCTTGGGCAAAGAGCCGTTTTAATTTCTTAAAGACTTTTTGACAGTCCATTGTCCACTTCAGGGGTTGGTTTGCTTTTGGCTTCGTTGGGGAAGGACCTGTTTTTAATAGCTCAGTCAACGGGAGGGCAATTTCTGCAAGTCAGAATAAACTACCTGTAGAAATTGTTCTGTTTAAAATTAAAATAAATCAAAAAAATTTTTTTTTAAAAAAACAATGCCATGTGTAGCAGCACAGGGCCCACTCTATTTACAGGGATAGAATTCTTTCCCATGCCTCATTATCCACAGAAACCCTGTTCATCAGTGAATCTGACAGAAAGGGTAGATTCACTGCAGTGTGTGTTGGGAAATGTGAAATGAGCTTTAACTAAGGCCACAGAAACACAAAAAGAGCGAGCAGACACAAAAACAATCCTCCCCAGAGACTATTTTACATAGGAGAGAAAGTATACTTTGCTAAGTACCTGAAACTGAAGTTGTCTTGCAAAAAACTGGGACCTAAATTTATAGGACCTTTCCCCATTGTAAAAATCATCCACCCATTCACAGTAGAGCTGAAACTCCTACATTCGCTAGGGAAACTGTATACAGTTTTTTTCCAGCACACCGCTTTGAGAGTCCAAAGCGATGGGTTATTTCAGTCTGGTTGCCTAGGGAACTGAGGAACTTTTTTTCCTTCCTGGCCACGCCTCCCTTGGTGCACGTGCCTTCCAGTATCTCTCCTCAGTTTGCCTAGTTAAGTTCTGTTTTTTGGGAGTTCCAGTAATTCACCTTTGCTTTGGACTCTCTCAGTTGGTTTTTTCCTTACCTTTTGCATTCTCTCTTTCAAGTTGATTATTTACTGCTTTAGAAGTTTCTTTTCCTTGACTGCTGAACTGCTGGACTCGGAGGTAGGAGCGATCGTGGGGGGGGCGGCGTTTTTGGCTGTCCGTCCCTTTTTGGGGCGGCAGCACAGCCCTATATACTTTAAAGTCTCTGCGGGGCCGTTTCTCTGCCATTTCGGGGCTTCTGGCCATGCTGGCAAGCTGCATGACTTTTGCTTATGGCGGCGGCCATTTTGAGGAGGTCTCCTTCTCTATGGTCTTGCGGCGGCCATTTTGGAGGCTTTTTTCCATGCAGTTTGCATGGCGGTGGCCATTTTGGATGCCCTTTTTTTGCTGGCCTCAGGTGGCGGCCATGTTTCTGGGGTCGTTTTTCGCTCTCTTTTTCTCAGGCCTCCCGATCTACCCCCGCTCCTTGCAGAAGGCTGCCCAGTGGTCTGCAGTTCCTTTTGGATGATTCCAGAGGGGCTGCTCCCACTCTAGTTTATTTTTACTTTTCCTGATGGGCGGTGCTGGTTCTTGGGGGCATCGCCCCCGTTTCCCAGCTCAGGAAGAGGCCCTTGGGGCCTAGCTTCCTCTCTGCCTTGCTGCCAAGGACTTTCCCCAGCCTTCGGTTGTGGAGCCTTCCTTGCTGGCCTACATAGGCCTTTTCTAAGCCTTGGCCCTTGTTTTTTTCTGGTGTATTCTGGTTTGTGTTTCCCTTTGAATCTGATATTTTTCTGTTTTCTCTTGTTTCAGTGCCTGTTTGGGCCTTCGTCTCCCGAGTCCGCACAGCTTCTCAACGCTGATCCAGGTCAGATCTTTCTATATGGAGCAGCCTGGGCCTTCCTCTCTTAGTGAGGGTAGACCAGATCCTCCCCCAGAACCTGAGCAGTTAGCCACTCAAGGGAAAGGGAAGAGGCCTAGAAGGGGGGTTGCGGCTACCTCATCCAGCCATCCTTACCCTCCTCCTTCCAAAGCTGCTGATAAGGATGCAGCACGTAGACACCGGGCCCTTGATAAGCAGTTTGATAGGGCCCAGCGCCTTGCAGCCAATGTCCCATCCCTTCCTGAGTCGGGTATGGGCACCTCTGGCGGGCTTTCTTCGGGGGGTTACCCCCTTAGCGTGATTGAGGAGGAGGTGGCATCCGAGGACCTGTCCCCTGATAGGTCCTTGCCCCGTCCTGCTTCCCCTGCTCCATCCTTCACCTCGGAGGTGACTCCCCTGGAGGAGCTCCCACCTGCTCACCTGACCCAGACATCTCGGGATCAGGTGGTGGCTGTTCCCCCTGTGGCTCGGGAACCTGAACTTTCCCCTCACATGCAGGCAGTCATAGCGAAGGCCATTTCGGATGTTATCACAGGGGGCCTTCTGCGGCAGGAGTCGGCCCAGCCAGCGCCTCCTCCCGTGGTTCCCCAGGTGATTGCCCCTGCAGTGCCAGCTCCAGCTGCGCCCGCAGCTGCTCTCCGGCCGGTAGGGTTCACCATCCTTCTCTTGAATCCTCCATGGTCAGTGAGCCCTCCCTTATGGGGGAGGGTGACCAGGAGGATGCCGGCCTTTCGGAAGATGAGGGTCTTCCTCCAGCTGCCCCCAAATACAAGGGGCTCTTTCGGCCACCCCTTTTCAAGTCTATCCTCCACAAGGCTAAGCACACTACCCTTGAAAGTGTTAAGCCCCTACCTGCTGAGGGTACACCTGCGGCCCCGCAGGCCAACCCTAATGCGGTCATGTTTAAGGTTCCTCCCGAGACTCAGGAAATCGTTCCGGTCCCTGAACTTTTCCTGGACGTCATCCAGCGACAGTGGACCCAGCCAGGGTCCCTCTCGGCCCCCAGTGGCACCGATAAAAAGCTCTTCTTGATGGACTCCTCCTTGGAGGACGTCCTGGTGCTCCCTGAGGTAGACCCCCCGGTTGCGGCCCTCACCACTAATTCGGTTCTCCCGGCGGAACAGATGGAAGGGCTCAAGGCCGAGGATAGGAGGGCGGAGAAGGCCTGCCACAAGACCCATTTGGCAGCCGCCTGGGCCATTAAGGCCTCCTCTTCCGCATCCTTCTTCAACAGGGCTTCCATCATTTGGCTCAGGGAGCTTCAGGCTAAGCTCCCTGAGGAGGAGGTTCGTCTCCATCAGGACATATGCAAGATCATAGCTGCGTCCCAGTATTCCGCTGACGCTTCCTTATCTGCCACCAAATTTGCGTCACGGGCGCTCGCTTCGAACGTCACCTCACGCCGTTTGGTCTGGCTCCGCCATTGGCAAGCGGACCAGAAGCATAAGTGGAAGTTAGCTTCAGCCCCCTTTAAAGGGACTAAGCTGTTTGGAGACGTCCTTGATTCTTTTCTCATTGAATCCAAGGACAAGCGGAAGATCCTTCCCAACATGGCCAAGAAGCAGGACCGGAGGTCCACTCCTTATTCCAGGCGCCAGTCCTTTCGTTCTTCCGATTCTTCATCCAACCAGCCATCCACTAGTAGGTCCTCCTTCCAGAATAATGACCGTTCCCAGGACAGGCAGTCCTTTCGGGACAGGGGCAGGCAACAATTCCAGTCCCGCAAGTTCAACCGTGGGGGAGCTGCCAACCGTCCCTTCAAGTGCTCCAAGTGACCATCCACTGTCCTCCCCGATAGGGGGTCGGCTCCAATTGTTCTCTACCCAATGGGAGCTGACCACGGAGGACTCTTGGGTCCTCCAATCGATAAGGGAGGGTCTCTCCCTGGAGTTCCTGTCTCTTCCTCCCAGGAACTTCATACACTGCCCTACCCCATCCTGCCCCATCAAACAACAGCGAATGACCCAGGAGATTCAGCATCTTCTGGACATCGATGCGATAGAACAGGTTCCTCCGCTCCAGGAGGGGAGGGGGTTCTACTCCATCCTCTTTCTGGTCCCCAAGAACTCGGGGGGTTGGCGTGCCATCTTAGACCTAAAGAATCTCAACAGGCACATCATGTACCGGAGATTCAAAATGCAGTCCCTCCAAACCATCTTTCTAGGGATCCGCCAAGGGGATTACCTGACTTCCATCGATCTGCAGGAGGCTTATCTCCACATACCAATTCGGCCATCACACAGGAGGTTCCTGGGGTTCTTCTATGCCGGCATCCATTACCAGTACAGGGCCCTTCCATTCGGCCTGTCGTCGGCACCCAGGACCTTCACCAAAATTTTGTCCGCCCTCATGGCACATCTCCGCCGGCGGCCCGTACGGCTTCAAAGTTATTTGGACAACATTATCCTCCAATCGTCGTCCAGGGAACAAGCCGTGCGGGACCTCCGCGTCACCACGGGGACTCTCCGATCCCACGGTTTCTCGGTGAATGTGGCCAAGAGCCACCTGGTTCCGTCCACCAGGATCATCCATCTGGGGGCGGTCATAGACACCATTTCCTGCAGGGTGTCCCTATCCAAGGACAGAATAGACAGCCTAGTGTCCCTTGTTCGGGAGGTGCAGGGATTGAGGCGGGCTCCAGTGCTGCTCCTCTCCAAGCTGCTAGGGAAAATGATCTCATGTATCGCCATCGTTCCCTGGGCCAGACTACACTCCCGGGAACTCCAGTGGCTTCTCCTCCCACACCAGAGAGCCAACAGGAGCAACTCGACGAGGAAGGTTCCGGTTCCTCCTGCATTACAACGCTCCCTCCGGTGGTGGCGCTCCCCATCGATCCGCAAGGGCCTCCAATTCAAGGAACCCTCCCGACTTGTCATAACAACAGACGCAAGTCTCGCTGGCTGGGGAGCCCACATGGGGCACGCGGTGGCACAGGGCACATGGAGCGTCACGGAATCAGCGTCCAGCATCAATCTCTTGGAGCTGCGGGCTGCACGTCTCGCCCTACGCCATTTCGCACGGGACATTCTCAACCACCACGTCCTATTGATGACGGACAACGTGGCCACCAAGGCGCACATCAATCGCCAGGGGGGCACCAAGTCTCGACGGTTGATGGCGGAGGCAGAAGCTCTGTGCAGGTGGGCGGAACGACATCTCCAGTCGATTCGCTCGGATCACATCTCGGGGGTGGAGAACACCCAAGCGGATTGGCTCAGTCGTACCACGATAGACAGCGCGGAATGGAGGTTACATCCTGCTCTGTTTCGCCAGCTGTGCCGTCGGTTTGCCACTCCGACAGTCGATCTGTTTGCCACCCGATTGAACGCCCAGCTCCCTCGCTTCTTCTCCCGTTACAACTCTCCGGAAGCGGAGGGCACGGATGCCCTACGATGTCCGTGCCCATAGGAGCTGCTCTATGCCTTCCCGCCTCTGCCTCTCCTTCCCCAATTGATTCACAGGATCATTGTGGAACGGGCCGAGGTTCTCCTCGTCGCTCCCCACTGGCCGAGAAGATCATGGTACGCAGACCTGGTCGGTTTCTCCGTCTCCGCCCCGTGGCGCATCCCTCCGGATCAGATCACCCTCAGCCAGGGGGCCATCCTCCATCCGGATCCCGAATGGTTCCAGTTAACCGTTTGGCACTTGAGAGGGAGCTCCTAAGAAAGGAAGGGCTGTCGGAGGAGGTCATTTGTACCATCCAGGCCTCCAGGCGTCCTTCAACAACCAGGATCTACGACTCCAGCTGGTCTACCTTTGCGCATTGGTGCTCCCGTCAACGGCTCGACCCTGTCCTTGCCCCGTTCCCACGAGTCCTGGACTTCTTGCAGGAGGGCCTCTCCAAGGGCCTGGCTCCCAGCACTCTTCGACGCCAGGTGGCCGCCTTGTCGACCGTCTGGTCTGGTCACAAGCTGCATTCCCTTAGCAGACTGCCAAGGATTCGAGGTTTCCTTAAGGGAGGTACCAACCTGCGTCCCCCGCCGGTCCATCGCTACCCCTCGTGGCAGCTGTCGGTGGTGCTGCAAGCCCTTACGAAACCTCCGTTTGAACCGTTGGTCACAACTTCTCTCAAACACCTCACTCTCAAAGTTGCCTTTCTCATTGCAGTCACTTCGGCGCGCAGAATTTCCGAGTTGGCAGCCCTTTCCGTCCGGGAGGATCTTTGTGTTATCCACCCAGATCGAGTGGTTCTACGCTTGGACCCAGCATTTATTCCTAAAGTGAATACGTTGTTTCACAGGTCACAGGAGGTGGTGTTGCCAGACTTCTGTCCCCATCCCAAACATCCCCGCGAACAGGCCTGGCACACGCTGGATGTGCGACGGGCCTTGCGCATCTATATCAGGAGGTCGGCTGACTTTGGCAAATCCGAAGCCCTTCTGATCTCCTTCCAACTGGGATCCTTGGGGAAGAAGGTGTCCTCCTCTACGATCGGCCGGTGGCTTCGTGCCGCCATTTCTGCCGCCTATGAATCCCAGTCTCGGACCGTTCCCGGGCATATCACCGCTACATCCGCCGCCTGGGCTACCCAGGCCTCCATAGACGACATCTGTAGGGCGGCCACGTGGTCCTCACCGCCCCCCTTTGTCAAGAATTACAAACTGGACACTTACGCCTCGGCTGAGGCTTCTTTTGGCCGAAGGGTTCTCCAGGGGGTGGTTTCTTCCACCGGTTCCCTGGACAGTTAATTTCACCCGCCCTCGTGCCATGTACCTTTGGTATGTCCCATCGCTTTGGACTCTCAAAGCGGTGTGCTGGAAAATGACCATTGGATTACCTGAAGGGTCCTTTTCAGCACACCGCGACGAGAGTCCAAACCCTCCCAGGTGGTTTTCGTTTTTTTGGGGTCTTGTATACCCTTGTTGTTGTTGTTTTTTTCTTGCTGTGTTAACTGTTCTGTTTAGACGGTTTTTCCGGCTTCATAGTCAAGTCCTTCGTCGAGATACTGGAAGGCACGTGCACCAAGGGAGGCGTGGCCAGGAAGGAAAAAAAGTTCCTCAGTTCCCTAGGCAACCAGACTGAAATAACCCATCGCTTTGGACTCTCGTCGCGGTGTGCTGAAAAGGACCCTTCAGGTAATCCAATGGTCATTCACAGTGACTTATTGAAGCCAATAATAGAATCAGAGTTGAGGCCAATAGCTCAGGTAGCCCCAGGTCCGATATGATAATAATGGAAAAGGAAACTCATTATGAAGTACAAAGGATCTTAGACTCTAGATTATATAAGGGAAAGCTAAAATACCTAGTGCAGTTACCCTCTGTCAGAAGCTCCTGGGTGAAGAGTAAGGACATAAGAGCAGATAAGTTGATCAAGAAGTTCAATGATTAAAAAAAATCCAGAAGCCAAAGGAATAACTTGATGATGGGAGGGGTGGTTAAAAGCAACTTAATCTGTCTGAACTTGATGTTTTCCAAGTACTTCTCATTGACTAGTGGAGATACGACTGTCAACTTCAAACCGAACCTGGCAAAAGCCATTTTGTTGGTTCTTATATGGGAGTGGGAAGGAGGTTGGAATGCACTACACAACACTGCTTTGTCTTGTTTACCAAGGTAATTCCGCAGGTGTCAGATGAGAATGGAGAATATTACCAAGGAGGAGCCAGCTGGCAGTAGCGCAGACAGGTTTGCAAGTGGGATCTCCACGAAACACAGTTGGTTTCTGTCTGCCTGGGGGACTCTTTGGAGCTGAAGTCACCCTGTAGTGATGGGAGGGGAAGGGTTTTCCATTGATCGCAAACAGACGATAGTCCGTTTTGCTGGTCCATTTTCCTGAAAGAAGGCAGAGAAGATTAATGGCCAAACTGAAGCGGTGACAGCTGGAGCAAGTGTTGAGAAAGTGGAAGAAAGCAGTGGATTGGACCTGGATAAAGTTTTTTCCAACTTCCACCAAACTGAGTGATTTAAGAAGAAAGGGGGACTCCAGAGAGAAGGAGTGAAGGGAATTTCTTCTCCCTCCCTCCACCTTTGAAGCAGTGAGGAAAAAACATTGAGTTTTTGGTCAACTTTGCCTTCAATACTTTTCAAGTATTGGCTATGCATAGCTTTGCTTTTCCAATTTTCAGCTCGTTTCTCAATTACTTCTTTCTTATATTCAGCTTTTGACTTAGTTGTCTTTAACAGGCCTCCTTTATTTACTTCCTTAATCATTGGTTCTTCACTTTTCTGAATGTAATCATTCAAGCTGTGTCTTCTTCCACAGTATGCTTTACTTGTAGGAGTCCTCGACCACCCTCTGCTCTTGGGAAATATAATTGGTCAACATCACTTTTAGGGTGCAAAGCATGATTCATTGTCATAAGCTTCCTTGTTTTTCTGTCCAAATTGTCCAACTCCATCTGGGTCCAGTCAATTATTCCTGCAGAGTATCAGATAACAGGTATAGCCCAGTTATTTATGGCTTTTATGATGTTTCCTCCACTCAATTTGGACTTTAATATCTTGCAAATTCATCGAATGTATTGGGCTGAATACATTATGCATTAAGTCAGAGGCCTCTAAAATTTTTAAGTACTTGTAGCCTTCTTCTAGTTTTACTGCCTTTATCATTTCTTCATTCTCAAGTTCTATTCCATCATCTTCTATGACCTTGCCTGCTTTGATTGCCATTGTTGCACATTTGTCAATTCCAAACTGCATACCAATATCTTGGCTGAATTCTTTTGTGCTTTCAATTAATAAATTCAGTTCAGCTTTTGTTTTACCAAACAGCTTCAAATCATCCATGTACACCAAGTGCGAAATTTTCAGTCCTTTCTTTGCAAGTTCGTATCCACAGTTCATCTTCTTCAAAATGATTGTCAGTGGTAGCATTGAGAGTATAAAAAGTAGAGGTGAAAGAGAATTGCCCTGGAAAATGCCTCGTTAATTTCAACTTCACCCAGTACTTCTCCATTAGCCATAAGCTTCGTTTTGCAGAGGTTCATTGAAGTTTCCATGAATTTTTGTATGTTTCTGCTGATGCCAAAGATTTCCAGGCATTTTTTGATCCAGCTATGGGGAACTGAATCAAACGCTTTCTTAGTCTATCCAAGCCATAAACAGGTTGGTTCGTCTTTTCTTTGGATTCTTTAGGATTAGCTTGTCAATCAGCAGTTGGTCCTTTATTCTTCTTGAATTTTTGCACCATCCTTTCTGTTCTACAGGAAGCAAGTCTTCTTTATATGGATATAAATGTGGTTTGCAATGATACCAGTAAGGAGCTTGTGTGTTGTTGGCAAACAAGTGATTGGCCTATAGTTCCTTTCCTTTTTCTTTATCTTTTTGAATCAAAAATGTTCTTCCAGTTGTCATCCATTCATCATTTTCAGGTGTTTTTAAGATCTGGTTCATTTGGGCTGCCAATCTTTTGTGCACATTTGTAAATGCCTTTAACCAGAAGCCATCTGTCTGGGTGTACTCCAATTCTTCACTTTTCTTGACTGTCTTTGCACCATTTCTTTTGTTATTTTCACATCTTTATGCACTTTAATAGAATCCTCAACCTGTTTGATCCATTTTGCAATTCTTTTTTTTATATGAACTTTTTTATTTTTAAACATACAAAGACAAACAAAACATAATACATAAATAAAACTTTTCTCAATTTCATTAGGCATGTCATTTGGTTACAAGCTTTTGTGCATCAATCTTTACAATGGCATATACAATCACTAGTTATCCATCAAACATAGCTAAATACATCACTATCATTGAGTATTATGTATTTGATTACCATTAATATTCCTGCATTTTAAACAAATCTTGTTCCCTTAACTTTTATTTCAAAACAATAAGTCTTCATACAATCACCTATCTCTTTCTATTGTTCTTACAAAACAGTGTAATTTTTATCAATTTATATTGGACATCATTAGTTTCAAGTTTCAAGTTCAAGTTTATTGGATTTGTATCCCACCCTATCTCCCCGAAGGGAGAAAGGGCGGTGCACAGGTAAATATTAAAAACAATACAAAAATACAATATAACTACAATAAAAATATATTAAATTTAAACCCATGCTAAAAACATCTTTAAAACCTATCAATTTGTTATTAAAATCTAAGCCAGGCCAGCCAGATGGAAAAAGTGAGTTTTAAGCTCCTGGCAGAAGAGGCACAGGTCCATGATGGTACGAATGTTGGGGGGTAGGTTGTTCCAGAGAGTCAGACCCGCCACAGAAAAGGCCCTTCCCTGGGGGTCGCCAGCCGGCATTGACTGGCAGACGGCACCCTGAGGAGGCCCTCCCTGTGCAAGCGGACAGGACGGAGGGAGGTATATGGTAGGAGGTGGTTTCGCAAATACCCAGGTCCCGTGCCATGGAGCACTTTAAAGATGGTAATCAGTACATTGAAGCCCACCTGGAAGGCCACAGGCAGCCAGTGCAGCTTGTGCGGGAGATGTGTTATATGGGAGTATCGAGAAGCTCCCAGAATCCCCTGCGCGGCCGCATTCTGCACTAGCTGGAGCCTCCGGGTGCACCTCAAGGGGAGCCCCATGTAGAGAGCATTGCAGTAGTCTAGGCGGGATGTCACGAGGGCTTGAGTGACTGTGCGAAGGGAGTCCCGATCTAGAAAGGGACGCAACTGGCGTATCAAGCGAACCTGATAAAAAGCCCCCCTGGCCACAGCCGTCACATGGTAATCCAAGGAGAGCCGCGAGTCCAGGAGGACACCCAAGTTGCGAGCCCTTTCCGCGGGGCTAATGACTCACCCCCGATAGCCAACGATGGAACCAGTTGGCTATATCGGGACGCCGGAAACCACAGCTACTCGATCTTGGACGGGTTGAGTTGGAGCCTGTTCCTCCCCAGACCCGCACGGCCTCCAAACACTGGGACATCCCATCAACGGCATCGTTGGGGTGGTTAGGGGTAGAGATGTACAGCTGGGTGTCATCAGCGTACTGATGGTACTCTACCCCAAAACCACGGATGATCTCGCCCAGCGGCTTCATATAGGTGTTGCCCAGCGGCTTCATATAGGTGTTGAACAGGAGAGGCGAGAGAACCGACCCCTGAGGCACCCCACAAATGAGGGGCCTCAGTGTCGATCTCTGCCCCCCTGCCAACACAAGTTGCGACCGGCCGGAGAGATAGGAGGAGAGCCACCGCAAAACGGTGCCTCCCACTCCTAACCCCTCCAGTCGGTGCAACAGGATACCATGGTCGATGGTATCGAAAGCCGCTGACAGGTCTAATAGGACTAGGATAGAGGAATGACCTCTATCCCGAGCCCGCCAGAGATCATCAACCAACGCGACCAATGCCATCTCCGTGCTGTGTCCAGGTCGGAAGCCGGACTGGCGCGGGTCTAGATAGACAGTTTCCTCCAGGTGCCAGGGAAACTGATATGCCACCACACTCTCAACAACCTTCGCAAGGAAGGCAATTATGCATATCGTCAATCATCCATCAAATGTACAATACTTGTGTATCATGTAGTCAGCTACTGATAATATTCTTTCATTGTGAATTACTGAATATTCAATTCATATATATACCAATTTTTCATTACATCTTTCTAATCTATTTAACAACAAAATAATTTTCTAATATAATATAATCACTATTATGCGTAATATTCAAATTGTCCCACACATATAGATAATTTCATTGTTATCATTATACATTATACATCAAACACTCTATTTAATAACCAGATATCTTTATAGTAACAACTATCACTTTCTAGTAAAACATAGATAAATATTTTCATTTCCAATTTTTTTTTAATCTAGCCATTTGTAAAACACATCCCATACCTTATAGAATTGCTCTTCTTCTTCTCTGATCTCAAATGTCAATTTACTTATTTCAGCACAGTCCATTATTTTTTGAATAATTTCCTCCTGCATTGGTATTTTCTCATTTTCCAGTTTTTTGCAAATACAATTCTAGCTGCTGTTAACACATTTACTATCAAATATTTCAAGTGTTTGTTGTATGATTCTGGTATGATTCCCAATAAAAAGAGTTCTGGTTTAAAGTCTATGTATTTATGTATCACTAGCTGTACCTGGCTACGTGTTGCTGTGGCCCAGTCTGGTAAATGGCCAACCAACCTGCACACACAAACACGTACACACAACCACCGTATAACCCCCAACCTACCTAACTACTGTATTTCTTCCTCTCTCCCTCTACCTACCTACCTACCTACCTTCCTACCTACCTACCTACCTACCTACCTACCTACCTACCTACCTACCTACCTACCTACCTACTGTATTTTCCCGCCTCTCTCTATCCCTACCTACTGTATTTCTTCCTCTCTCTCTCTCCCTCTACCTACCTACCTACCTACTGTATTTTTCCCTCTCTTATCTATCCCTCTACCTACCTACCTACTGTATTCCCCCCCCCTTACTCTCTATCCCTCTATGGGCCACCTGGGAGTGTGCTATCCTCTGTGCTTTCTTTTGGGCCTAGTAGGCCCCCATACAGTGTGGAATGTTGGAGGCTTATTTGGTTGCTGAGGAAACAACCATTAGAAATGTGAGGGGTGTGTGCGTGAAGTATCATAAGAAGCAGTCGGGTGGGAGGAGCTACAGGGCGGTGAAAGCCTGAGAAGTGCGTACCTTTTACGTTTGTGCTGCTTGCACATTACACATGTGTGCTAGCCACACAAAATGTACGTATGATTGTTACTCCCTTTCTTAGCAACTGTATGAAAATTTGGTGGTGATTGGTACAGTACTTTCTGAGATTAGCGATTTTGCACAAACTATTTTAAAATTTTATTTATATAGATTTTCTCCAAACACCTGTGGATGCAAGTCCAATATCTTTTAGCTTCAATACAAGTCCACCACATGTGGTAATATGACCCGGCATCTGATGACATTTCCAACACTTTTCCAATTTATTCTTAAATATTCTTACTATTCTTGTTGGGGATAAATGCTACCTGTAAAACATCTTATATAAAATTTCTTTATATGCAGTTGATAGTGTCATTTTATAATTTTGAGACTACAGTTTCTGCCATTTCTCTAAATCAATCCCATACCCAAAGTTTTCCCCCCAAGCTATCATAGTTTCTTTAACTTGTTCTTCCTGTAATTTAACCTCTAATAAGTAAGCTTTTTAAATTATTTTTTAGTAAGTTGCTTAGTACGTTTTCTAGTAAATAAGTTTTTTAATTACTTTTTCATCAGTTTGTGTTAACTCTCTGCTGTACGAGCAGCTGTGAGGTCCCCCGTATCAATGGCAATCGGCGGGGTGCCTTGTCCCACTTTGCTCTAGGAGCCAAAGAGCTGAAAGTGGGGGGGGGGGAAATCCTCCTTGCCAACGCCAGCTGGGAAAACGCAGAAATAAGGAGTTGGGCTGAAATGCCGGACTTGGAGGAGTACGCTGGGGGCTTCCTTTAAAAAAAATGTGGATCATAACTTATTTTCATTCAATCTTCTACAGAAAGAAAAAATAGAGGGGGGAGTTTAACTGTAACCCCCCCTCGTAAAAAGCGGCTGCTTAAAATGCTCTCCAGACGTAGGAGACTGAGGATTAATACCATCCATTCATAACTATCTAAGAGAAACTGTGTTTCAACTAGTGAATTTGCAGTTAGCAACATTGTATCGGAGTCTCGTTAAAAAACGGAAACTTTTACTTTCTTCTCCTTTCCTGTGCTGAGGTGGCAAAATGGCGTTTTCTTTGTTCCTAGCGGAAAACTTTTACTGACTTATGATTGCATTCCTCCAACTTGTTAAAAATCAAGGAGACATTTATTTCTAAGCTTCCTCAAGAAACCCTTGGTGTCCTTCCCAATACGTGGACCTTTCTTTTTCTTTATTACGGATTTACTGGACAAGTAACTCTCTGGACATTATAAAAGAAGAAGATTAAAATATTGACTAAGTTTGTTTCCGATATCTTGGATTTCACCGACTGCTTGCTCCTCGACGCCATTTTTATTGCATTTTAAAATTACAAATTACAAATGTCTCCAAAAAAGCCACCAGCTGCAAAGTCCTTTTCGGCTCCATCGTCAGCCAGAGCTAGTCCCATTTTACAACAAGGGAAAATATCCACAATGTTACAAAAAGAGGCGACTGGAGAAGATATTCAAGAACCAACACTACATGATATAATGAAAGAAATACAAGAAATGCGGAAAGACCTCATGAACATAAGAATGGAATTGCTGGGGACACAAAGAACCACAACTCAAGAACAGAAAATTGGAGAGTTGAAGGAGGGGGCAGCCGAGATGAAAGGAGAGATAAAGGATCTGCAAAAAGAAACAGCAGAATTTTCTGGTTATATGTCTAAGTTTGAATTTTTAGGTTTCAGAATATTCCTGAGAGAGAAGGGAAAATCTCAGAGATTTGATGAGTAAGATTTTAGCAGATTATATAAAAAAAAATAAAGAATACCTTTGGGGGGAAATAGATTTAATTTATAGAATTAACTCAGCATATGCTAGAATAAATGAAGTACCCAGAGAGATTCATATTAAATTTTTAAGAAGATCCACATGGGATGAGATACTGAGGGTGCAACAAGAGAGGCCTTTGAAGTATGAACAAAAAGACATTTTCATATTGAAGCAGATTCCCAAAAAAATCAGAGAAGCAAGAAGGAAATATTCCTTCTTGTCAAAAAAATTATACAAAAACGGAATCTGGTTCAAATGCCTGAAGGAATGTTGGTATTCTGGGATAGAGGCAGGAATAGAATTAAAACAACAGCAGAGGCGGAGGCCTTTCTTAAAAAACACTCCTCAATCCTGGGAGACGAAGAAGAAGGAACGGGAGGAGCCATGGCGCTGCCCACTGGGGGGAGGGAGGAAGAAGATATAATAGCAAAAAGACTCAGATCTCAAAAATAATTAACTTTGAATTACTGTAATTCCTGAAACGGATGTTATTGCAAAACTAAAGATCGAATGTATGAACTTTAAAATGTGATATATATATAGATAGATAGATAGATAGATAGATAGATAGATAGATAGATAGATAGATAGATAGATAGATAGATAGATAGATAGATAGATATAGAGATAGAGATAGAGATAGAGATAGAGATAGAGATATATAGATATATAGATAATTGTTTCCACAACTTCCTGTAAGGGCCCCAATTAAGGGAGGAGACATGCTGTTTCCCTCTCTGCCTGTCGGCTCATCACCAGAGACCATCTAGACAGAGAACCATTTTTTAGTTACGTTGTGTAATATTTTTTAGATATGTGTTAGTTTTTTATGAGCTGATCAATAAATGTAAATTTTGAGAGACCAAGATAGCTCTATTTCGAGCTTATAGCTAATAAACTCGAAATAGATCTATCTTGGTCTCTCAAAATTTAAATTTATTGATCAGCTCATAAAAAACTAACACATATATACACATTCCTGCTTCCAGGAATGCTCCTGGAAGCACCAAGCCCGAAGCACCAGCCTGAAGATGATGAATGAGATTTCATCGAAACGTCGTGAAGATACTTCCAATTCTACGCGGGAGAAAACCCGAACAACCAAAGACCTACATATATATATATATATATATATATATATATATATATATATATATATATATATATATATATATATATATATATATATATATATATATATATGTTAAATTTCTTTAAGGGATGATTAATAATAATTAATTAAGAGACCAGGATGGATCCATTTCGGGCTCCTTAGCCCTCGTCAGCTGGCCATACTTTCCCTACAGGGATTTGAACTGGTGCTCTCCAGCATTCGAAGCAGGCTTCTCTATGTCTTGAGCTAACCAGTTTCCCTGATTACATCATCCTTTCTACAGGACTTTATTGATGAAGTGGATATATTGTTACAGCTTCCTGTTAGGCCTATTCAAGGGAGGAGACAAACTTGTCATCCTTCTCTGTCCTTCGACTCATTCTAGAGACCATCCAGACAGAGACCTATTAAATTGCAATTTAATAGGTCTCTGTCTGGATGGTCTCTAGGTTGAGTCGAAGGACAGAGAAGGATGACAAGTTTGTCTCCTCCCTTGAATAGGCCTAACAGGAAGCTGTAACAATATATCCACTTCATATATATATATATATATATATATATATATATATATATATATATATATATATATATATATATATATATATATATATATATATATATATATATATATATATATATATATATATATATATATATATATATATATATATATATATATATATATATATATATATATATATATATATATATATATATATATATAGGTCTTTGGTTGTTCGGATTTTCTCCCGCGTAGAATTGGAAGTATCTTCACGACGTTGCGATGAAATCTCATTCATCATCTTCAGGCTGGTGCTTCTGGCTTGGTGCTTCCAGGAGCAATGTGAGATCTCAGCCGGTTCCTCTTTTTAACTGCCAGTGGGGGTGTGACCTGATTGGGTGAGAGCTTGGCTGCATTCTGATTGGGTGGAGGTGTGTTCTGATTGGTAGGGGGTTTGGCTGTGCTCTGATTGGATGGGAGTTTGGCTGTGCTCTGATTGGATGGGGGCGTGTTCTGTTTGGGTGGGGGCCTAGTTGTGCTTGTGTTAGTCTGAGTAGCAGAGGAATTTGACCTGGTGAGCTGCATTACTGTTGTTTGGCTTCACGTTTGTGGTCGTACCACATCTCTGTGGTGGGCATCAGTTTGCTTCATGTATGGATTGGAGGGGTTTAAAGTGGCTAATAATGCAGCTTTGGTCTGGCTTCTGGTTTGTGGTCGGGCTTCTGATTTGTGGTCATCATCGGTGTGGGTTTGGGTTTGCTTTTTGCGTGGATGTGTGATAGTGACATCCTGTGTGGTTTTCGTGAGTGTGGGTCTGGTATCATTCTTTGTGTTAGGGACTCGTTTGTCAGTGAGGGCAGGTTTCCAAATGGCTGGTAGGCGGGAGGTATCATCTCGTTTATTCATGCTGTGTGGCCGCTTTTCTATCTCAATAGCTTCTCTGATTATTCTGTGGTTATAGTGTTCAATTTTGGCAATAGTTCTGGTCTTTTTAAAGTCTATATCATGTCCTGTGGCTTTGAAGTGTTGGACCAGGGAAGAAGTTGGTTCCTCCTTTCTGACTGAGTTTTTGTGTTCTTCAATGCGTGCCTTTATTCTTCTGTTGGTTTGTCCGATGTATGTGGTGGGGGAGGTGGTGCATGGGATTTCATATACTCCTTGATTTTCTAACTCTATTTTCTCTTTGGGGTTTCCTAGGATGGTGGATATTTTTCGGTTTGTGTAGAATGCTGTCTTGATGTTGTGTTTGTGGAGGATCTTGCTGATTCTGTCTGTGGTGCCTTTTATGTATGGGAGGAGGGCTTTGCCGTTTTCTTGTTCACTGTCTTGGACTTTAGTGGGGTTTTCTTTTTGGATTAGGTTAGTGATCTTGTTTCTTTGGAATCCGTTGGATGTTAGTACGTTGGTGAGAGTGTGTAGTTCGGTTTTTAGGTGTTGTTCGTCAGCTAAGCGTTTTGTTCTGGAGATGAGTGTCTTGGCTACAGAGTTGATCTGTGCTGGGTGGTGGTGTGAGAGTGCATGCAAATAGCGGTTTGTGTGTGTTTTCTTCTGGTAGATGGTGTGTCCTAGGGATCCGTTGGATTTCTTATAGACTAAGACATCCAGGAAGGGGAGTTGGTTATTGGCTTCTATGCCAGCTATGCCAGCTATATATGCTGGCATAGCTGGCTTCGGGGATTTTCCCGTGTATAAGGCATAGAAATGTTATTGCAACGTTTCGACAAAATCTTGTCGAAACGTTGCAATAACATTTCTATGCCTTATACACGCGAAAATCCCCGAAGCCAGCTATGCCAGCATACCTACACCCGTGAAAATCTACGAAAACACACACACACACACACACACACACACACATATATATATATATATATATATATATATATATATGTAGATTTTGGTTTATTCAGGTCTTTTCCCGTGTAAAATTAAAGGTGTTTTTGCAACGTTTCGATGGGATCACCCCCATCATCATCAGGCTTGGCTTCTGCCTTTTGCAAAATGATGATGATGGGGGTGATCCCATCGAAACGTTGCAAAAACACCTTTAATTTTACACGGGAAAAGACCCGAATAAACCAAAATCTACATACCTATACCCGTGAAAACCTACGAAAACAAATATATATATATATATATATATATATATATCTTACCACTATTTACTTAACAATATGATGTATGAAGACCCGGATGTAACCACCATTTCTGACATGGAAGCTCTAAAATATATACTGTATACCCTATATACCCTTTCCCCTATTATAATTTGTAAAACCAATAAAATTCTTTTGCCAGAAAGTTGTTTTTTTGGAATTTTATCTTTAATATAAAAAATTACTCCTCTTTTCTTACAATCCGCCAATGAGGTGAATATTTTCCCAAGTTTTGCTTGTATTAATAAGTGTTCATATTTTTTTGATATGTACTTCTTGTAGACAAACTATGTCTAGTTTTAACTTTTTAATTTATGAAATATTTTTTTCTTTTAGTTGCCAAATTAAGATCATGCCTAACCATTTAGTTGCCTAATGGTTAAATAAAATGCTGGAAGGGAGAATCTAGCAGATATGGGTGTTTTCTCCAACAGATTGATGCCAGTTATTTAAGAGGAGATATATGAGGGAGAATGCAAGGCAACTCATAGTTTTAATTGTCTATCTAGATAAAAAATATGTAGATCTCTGCAATGCTGGTTTTCTTGGATGTGGAAAAGGCCTACGAGTGAATGAACCGGAACTCTCTAATCAAGACTTGAGGGGGAAAAAATGGATATGGGATTTGGACAAGGTTTATTATCTCTAATGTTATATATTTTAACTTCAACAAAGTCTTGTTGAATATAATTTGGGACTTGAATTTCTTAAATGGCATAGCTATAAGGCAAAAGGTACATAGCACTAGAGCATCTGCAGTCGATCTGGTTGTTACTATATTACGTTTTTGGTTTGGAATATCTGTTGGAAGAAGTTTATATTATATTTTATATTTTTTATTTATTTTTATTTTATTAAATTTATACCCCGCCCTTCTCCAAACGGACCCAGGGCGGCGCACAGGGATGTTAAAACACATATAAAACATATAAAATTTTAAAAAACTTATTCTAATAGACCCTGCGCTAAAAACCGAATTTAAAAAACCCAAATTTAAAACTATCTAAGAGTCAGTAATGGGGGTTATGCTAGGCCGGCTAGATGGAATAGGTGTGTCTTCAGACACTTGCGGAAGAGGCGGAGGTCAGAGATGGTGCGGAGTTCAGGGGGTAGGTCGTTCCAAAGGGCAGGGCCCGCCACAGAGAAGGCTCTTCCCCTGGGTGTCGCCAGTCGGCATTGTCCAGCCGACGGCACCCTGAGGAGGCCCTCTCTGTGGGAGCGTATCGGTCTGAGGGATGTATGGGGCAGGAGGCGGTCTCGCATATAACTAGGCCCCGAGCCATGGAGCGCTTTAAAGATGGTCGTTAAAACCTTGAAGCGCACCCGAAAGACCACAGGGAGCCAGTGCAGCTCGCGCAGGATAGGTGTTATGTGGGAGTGTCTAGGCGCTCCCGTAATCACCCGCGCGGCTGCGTTCTGGACTAGCTGCAGCTTTCGGGTGCACCTCAAGGGAAGCCCCATGTAGAGAGCATTACAGTAGTCAAGTCGAGAGGTGACGAGTGCTTGAGTGACTGTGCGTAAGGCACCCCGGTCCAGTAAGGGGCGCAATTGGCGCATCAGGCGTACCTGATGGAATGCCCCCCTGGCCACGGCTGCCACATGATCTTCCATAGACAGCCGGGAATCCAGGAGGACACCCAAATTGCGTGCCCTCTCCACGGGGGCCGGTGTTTCGCCCCCAATGGCCAGAGTTGGAATAATCTGGCTGAACTGGGGCGCCGGAAGCCACAGCCACTCAGTCTTGGACGGGTTGAGTCTGAGTTTGTTACCACCCATCCAGATCCGTACGGCCTCCAAACACCGGGACATAACCTCGACGGCATCGTTGGGGTGGTCTGGGGTGGATATGTACAACTGAGTATCATCAGCGTACAGATGATATCCCACCCCAAAACCACGGATGATCTCACCCAGCGGCTTCATATATGTGTTGAACAGTAAGGGTGAGAGGACCGACCCCTGAGGAACCCCACATATGAGGGACCTCGAGGCCGACCTCTGCCCCCCTGCCAACACATATTGCGACCGACCAGAGAGGTAGGATGAGAACCACCGCAGAACGGTGCCTCCCAACCCCAACCTCCCCAGTCGGTGCAATAGGATACCATGGTCGATGGTATCAAAAGCCGCTGAGAGGTCTAATAGGACTAGGATAGAGGAATATCCTCTATCCCGCGCCCTCCAGAGATCATCAACCAACGCGACCAATGCCGTCTCGGTGCTGTGCCCGGGTCGGAAGCCGGACTGGCGCGGGTCTAGATAATCAACTTCCTCCAAGTGTCGCGGAAACTGTTGGGCCACCACACTCTCAACAACCTTCACTAAAAAGTGGAGGTTGGAGATGGGACGATAGTTCTCTAATAATGCTGGATCCAGGGACGGCTTCTTGAGGAGGGGCCTCACCACCGCCTCTTTCAGGATGGCAGGCAAGGACCCCTCACTCAAAGATGCGTTGACAATGCCCTGGAGCCAGCCTCGTGTCGTCTCCCAGGATGCCAGTACAAGCCAGGAGGGACACGGGTCCAATAAACATGTGGTAGCCCTAAGTCTCTTTGACAACTTGTCCATATCCTCGGTGGTAACAAAATCAAACTCCTCCCAGGATGGTGTCACAAGAACAGCCTCGGCCTGCTCGACTGGACCACTGTCGATGGAGGGTAGCTCGTTCCGAATCCGAGTGATTTTTTCCTGCAGATAAATCCCAAATTCCTCTGCTCGACCCTGTAAAGGGGCTTCCCGCGGCCTCTGTTGAAGGAGGGAGCGGGTCACCCCAAACAGGGCGGCAGGGCGGTTATCTGCGGATGCAATAAGTGTGGCGCAATACTCACGTTTGGCCACTTTTATCGCCACTAAGTAAGTCCTAATATGGTCTCTCACTAGTGTTCGGTCGGCTTCGGAGTGAGAAGATCTCCATCTGCTCTCTAGGCGTCTCTTGTGGCGCTTCATCTCCCTAAGCCCCTCGGTAAACCAAGGAGCCCAGGTGGTTCGTCGCCGCAAGAGAGGCCGCAAGGGCGCAACTCGGTCCAAGGCCCCCGTGGCCGCACTTAACCATGCAGCCACTAGGTCCTCAGTCGAGTCGCGGGGCAAGTCCACAGGAGTTGGCCCAAGCTCCCTCTGGAACCTTATCGGGTCCATCAGGAGCCTGGGGCGGAACCATATAGGAATGTCTGGTTCCGCCTCCCCGCAGTGAGGTGCAGCGATCGGAAAGTCGAGCCGAAGGAGAGCGTGATCTGTCCATGACAGGGGTGTGATGACTAAATCCCCTATTCCCAGATCACTACTCCACTGTCCCGAGACGAAGATGAGATCCAGGGTGTGTCCGCCCTCGTGAGTAGGGCCTAAAACTACCTGGGTCAGGTCCATGGCTGTCATGGAAGCCATGAACTCCCGAGCTGCACCAGAGGTTTCGCCTGCCGACGGCAGGTTAAAGTCCCCCATGACTAAAAGTCTGGGGGTCTCAACCGCCGCCTCGGCTATCACCTCTAGGAGCTCGGGCAGGGCTGTTGTTGCATAGCGAGGAGCCAGGTATACAACTAACACGCCCAACTGCCTCCCAAGGCCCCACTTCACAAGGAGGGACTCGCACCCGGTCGTCTGAGGGATCGTGGTCTCCTTTGGCTCAAGACCTTCCCTAACCATAATCGCCACCCCCCCACCCCTCCCTAGGGCCCTAGGCTGATGGAAGGCTCGGTATCCTGGTGGGCACATTTCTACGAGGGGATGTCCTCCCTCGTGGCCCAACCAGGTTTCCGTAATGCCTACCAGGTCCGGGTCCCCCTCTGACACAAGGTCATGGATGAGGGGGGCTTTTTGTACCACGGACCTGGCGTTGCATAGCATCAGCCTAGGGCCCCGGGTCTGTGGTTCTTGCCCACCTAGTCTGCGATGGGGACAGGGGGAGTTGGAGCGCGTGACCACCCGTAACCAGCGGCCCCGGTCCTCCAACTGGTGATGTCCATCCCCCTTCCCACCGCCCCTGCCCCTCCCCAAGACCGTATTGATGGAAAATACCCCAGTGGAAACGACCCCCCCTCCTCCGTTACTCTACTTCCGCTTCCTGCCGGCCCTTTTTGGCATACCCCCACCTGACTCTCCCTCTCCCCCTCCCTGGAACCCCCTAAAAGTCGAATAAAATGTTTAAATAAAAACCCCCTTAGTCTGCGCTTCGCCCACCTCTCAGGAGCAATCAATCCATCCTCGAGGTGGGCCCGTGTTAGATAAGGGGGCCAGGCCTGCGAGAGGGGAGACTCCCGCAGGCAAAGGAGATCACACCTAGAATACATTTGGAACCCCCGATAGTCGTCTAGGTCCGGGGGGATAATAGCAAGTCCGCTAAGAGTCCAGAGGAGCAGCAATAAAGTGACAGATGAATAAAGTGCAATAGATGACCTTAAGGGGGGGCAGGAGGGAAAAAGTCAGTTGGTCTTAGTCTATCAGTCTAGGGGTCCTGCATATGGGCAGATCGAAGGTTAGTCCCTGTACAAACCCCAGCCGACTGTTCTTCTCGGCCACACAGGCCCAAGTCCGCACCTAGTGCCACACGACTAGTTGGTCTGTCGTGTGGCCTGATGAAAGATGCTGCCATGTGCCGGCCCGGCTCACTTCCTCCTGTCCAAGGCACTCACTTTGGATCTTCCTGAGCCCTTCTGCGCCGTTGTTCCACCGTTTCCGACCTGGCTGCTTGGCTTCTCTCAGTCCATTCTCCTTCTTCTACACATTCTCAATCTCCTTCTTCTTCTTTCTATAGATGGTATCTAGATTCTAAGAAATTATCATCATGTATGTATTGAAGTAGAAATTTGTTATTTCACATATCTGCTGCATTTAAGTAGAAACTTGTTATCTGTTATGTTCTAGCATCTTATATTGTTGTGGAGATATATGCCTGCAATTTATTGCATCCTTCCTGTGATAGGATCTGAAATCTTTCTACTCCACCTCTGTTTCCTTTGTGAAAAGAGAACGTAACTTTGCTCTTTTCAAATACTAGAGCAATCTTTACATCTTTTGTGCTGCTAAATGGGCAATTAAGCAAATGAAGTGGGGGAAAATAACAAACCTTTTGAACCAGGAAGGATGCAAATTTGAGTTAGGATATATGGTTTAAGTTCTACAATGTGTTAGGTTATATGACATGGTATTTAGATCTTAAGAATTATCATGTATGTATTTTAATGTTTAACCAAAAGGTTGAAGGTGTGGGTGTTTATGATGGGTTTGTTATAAGGTTTCTAATGGATTGATTATATACAGAAGAAATACCAGACTAGGAAGTACTATGTAGCTTTTAGGTAAGAATGCTTAGATTGATAGGTGAACAGAGTAAATAATATTTGGGATGTTTGGAATTATTAGAGTGGTGTATAGTGGAAGTCAGGGGGGTGGGTTTGAATGGGAGGTGGGGGAGGGCTAGGGTGGAGGGTGGGGAAATATATATGTATAATTAATCTAGAGATGGGAATAATGGGATACGGTTATTCTAAGAGAAATTTATATTATGTTTTATATATGTTTAATTAACTTAGAAGATGGCGTTAATGGGATATTGTTATATTAAGAGAAATTTATACTGTGTTTGCTGGGAGGCGAGGGGGTATAATATCTAAATGAGAAATTTATTCTAAGACGGTGTGAGGGGAGGGGGTATAGTATTTGTATGTGATTTATATTATATGTCGGGGGGGTAAAAAGGGGAAAGAATTTGTTTGAATAAAACTTTTTCAATTAAAAAAAAAGATCATTTATATTGATTGTTACCATTTTTTTCTTCCATGATTATATATATCAACCAAGTTGATCTTGGTTCCCGTTGTTCTCTGAGGTTTACTCCCTCTACTGCACCTCCTTCAATATCAATCCCTCTCTCTTCTCAATCTCAGTCACGGGTGCGTCTAGCAGTTGGACCAATAGTTCCTCTTTTCCAGCCTTCTCAGCCATCCCTCTCAAGTGTTCTGTATAGAAGGCTTCCATTTTTTCAGTTGTATCAATTATGTATCTTTGTCCTTATTATGTTTTGAAATCTTAAAAAATATTCAGATCGGTCCATCTCCAATCCTAATGTTTTGCTGCTTTCTTTTTCCATATCACTCAGTCTACTGTCAAATTCCTCATTTTTCTTCTCTATTCGTTCATTCTTTTCCTCAATTGTTTGCATTCTATCTTCATGTATATTTTCTATTTTTCCCTCTGTCTTAACTGTTATTTTGTTTTATGTTTTCTATTTGTTGTTCCATTGTATTGATTTTCTTTTCCATACTTTCTGACCTCCTTACCAGGGTGTCTAACTTCTCATCATTACTGTCAGCTCTACTGTCAGTTTTAGCTTGTAGTTTCTGTATTTCTTGCATTATTGCCTCTAGAGTTACAGTTGTGTTCAAAATTATTCAACCCCCAATGCTGTAAAGGGGTTTAGGGAATTTAGTGTACATTTGTAATTGTATTCAGAATGAAATCCTACAAGGACTTTTTAAAGAACCAAATGCAACTAAAATGACATCAATTGTTTTTGTAATACAATAGTAAATGTTTCTTTTGTGATTTCTTCATTGACACAATTATTCAACCCCTTAAAGTGGTAACTCTGAAGAACAGAGGTTCATTCAGGTGTTTTTGATCAGGTATTGAAAACACCTGTGGATGTCACCGAGCAGCAATCAAGCATAATAAACACCAATTAGGCAGCTTTAAAATGACTGTGATACTCAGCTCCTTCTAGACATTTACTGGTGTGGTTACAAACATGGTGAAGTCAAGAGAATGGTCCAGGAAGACAAGAGAAGAGGTGATTTCTCTTCACAGGAAGGGCAATGGCTATAAGAAGATTGCAAAGATGTTAAACATACCAAGAGACACCATAGGAAGCATCATTCGCAAATTCAAGGCAAAGGGCACTGTTGAAACGCTACCTGGTCGTGGCAGAAAGAAGATGCTGACTTCGACTGCTGTGCGCTACCTGAAGCGTAGAGTGGAGAAAAGTCCTCGTGTGACTGCTGAGGAACTGAGAAAAGATTTGTCAGATGTGGGTACTGAAGTTTCAGCTCAGACAATAAGGCGCACACTGCGTAATGAAGGCCTCCATGCCAGAACTCCCAGGCGCACCCCCTTGCTGTCTCCAAAGAATAAGAAGAGTCGACTGCAGTATGCCAAAAGTCATGTGGACAAACCACAAAAGTTGTGGGATAGTGTTCTGTGGACTGATGAAACAAAATTAGAACTGTTTGGGCCCATGGATCAATGCTATGTTTGGAGGAGGAAGAACAAGGCCTATGAAGAAAAGAACATCTTGCCTACTGTGAAGCATGGCGGAGGGTCAATCATGCTTTGGGGCTGTTTTGCTTCTGCAGGTACAGGGAAACTTCAGCGTGTGCAAGGTACCATGAATTCTCTTCGGTACCAGGAGATATTGGATGAAAATGTGATGCAAGTCCGTCACAAACCTGAGGCTTGGGAGACGTTGGACCTTTCAACAGGACAATGATCCCAAGCATACCTCCAAGTCCACTAGAGCACTAAAGGCTGGAACATTTTGGAGTGGCCATCACAGTCACCACACTTAAATCCGATTGAGAACCTCTGGTGGGACTTAAAGAAAGCAGTTGCAGTGCGCAAGCCTAAGAATGTGACTGAACTGGAGGCTTCTCAGGTGCACTGCTCAGAGTGTCCATGGAAGGGTTTATGTCAGCTTCGCTGCCCATTGGACTGAATTGAAATGATTGACACGCCCTCCTTTCCCACAATCCTCCAGTTATTTCAATTCAGTTCAAGCCCTTCGGACGCATTTCGCAGCCTTGCTGTTTGAATTTTGCAAAAATCCTAAATTTCCTTGAACCTTTCCTTGATTAGAATATCCCTTTAAGAAAAAAAACTTCTCCTTTCCCTTCTACACCATCGATCCCGTCGAATTGCCAGCAAGACTGTCGCTCCCTGCAGCGCCGCGCCTCAGTAGCTCCCAGGGGGTGGGAGGGTCCTCGTAGTCCGGATGATCATCGCAATCTCCCCCCTTCGCCTCCGGCGGGCCCGCCCGACCTTCGGTGGTCCGTCCGGCTCAGGGAGCGCCTTCATCTTGCCCTGCCGGCCATCAGTTAACAGCAACCTCCGGGCCGCCATTTTGACCGCGCTTTCGCGCCGTCGGCTGGGAGCGGCCATTTTGGGTCACTTCGGCGCCCAATCAGAAGCCTCCAATTTCCCGCCGGCGCCAATTGCAGCTGCTTTTCGTCGCATTGGTTCTACTGGCCTCAGACGCGGCGGTTCTCTCCGGCAGCTCTCCTGGGCAATTCTGACCTTGCCGAAATTACCGTCTCTCCTTCTCAGCGCGCCACCTCTGCGAACGCAAGTTACTCCGGCGTTTCTCATTGTTTCTCAGTTCTTTCAAGCTTCATGGCTGAGGACGCCATCACTGAGATCCCGGAGCAGGGGGCCTCTGCATGGGTGGATAGGCCCCTAACTAGGCAAGCTGGTAGGGCCGCTAGGGAGGCCATCAGGGGCATTAGTAGAGGCCCTTACTCTAGAAGAGATGAATCCATCCCTAGCAGGGCTGATGCCAGGCGCCAAAGGGCCCTGGATCGCCATTTTGACAGGGCCCAACGCCAGAACATCACGGTTGCCCAACTCCACAGGGCAGATGATCCTGTACCTTCTGTGGGAGATGAGCTGGCCCGGCCGGGCCTTCCCTCCTCATATGGGGGCGAGTCTAGGGACCTCTCCTTAGACCAGTCATCCTTTGGGTCTAGGTCTCCCTCCCCTTCCATTGGGGGAGGGGTGGATTTATTTGATTGTAACTTAGATGAGGGGCTGAGGGAGCGCGCAGTTGCGTCTGCTCAAAGCCCGACGACCAGGACCAGTCGCCCCAGACCCTCCTCCCCCCGCCCCTCCGTGGTCAGTGCAGGTTCTGTCTCTGAACCTGATGACCTGGCGGATCCAGACCTTTCAGAGGATGAGGGGTTGGCTGCGGACAAGCCTGCCTTTTCGGGCCTGTTCCAACCTTCCCTCTTCAAGTCCATTCTCCGTAAGGCGAAGGTCATTACCCATATGGAGGTGGGTCCCTCGCCTGCCCAGACTACCACTGATCCCCAGGCACCGCTGGATCCCGAGGACCCAAGTGGGGGCCTCTTTGACGAGTCCGTTCAGTCTCAGGACTTGGTCCCAGCCCCGAAGCTCTTTAAGGAGGTGGTCCAGCGTCAATGGGTGCAGCCTGCTACCTGGGCCACACCCAGCTCCAATGACAAAAAACTTTACTCGGTTGATCCTAGCATGGAGGAGCTTCTCAAGCTCCCTGAGGTGGATCCCCCAGTCACGGCTCTCACCTCAAACTCGGTCCTTCCACCAGACTTACTAGAGGGGCTTAAGGCCGAGGATAAACGGGCCGAACGCTCCTCTCACAAAACGCACCAGGCGGCTGCCTGGGCGATCAAGGCTTCTACATCAGCGGGGCTTGACAAGGGCCTAGCTCCGGCGACCCTCCGTCAGGTGGCGGCCTTGGCCACTGTACTCTCAGCGGGGTCTTCGTTACCCCTCAGCCGACACCCGAGTGTAAGAGCGTTTCTCAAGGGGGCGTCCAATCTCCGCCCACCAGTCATCCATCGTTACCCCTCTTGGGACCTTGCCACCGTCCTTAGAGCCCTCTCCAAGGCTCCCTTCGAGCCGTTACGCTCCGCCTCGCTCAGACACCTCTCCCTCAAGGCGGCCTTCCTTGTCGCCATTACGTCGGCCCGCCGGGTCTCGGAGTTGGCGGCACTATCCGTGAGGGATGATCTGTGCCGCTTTCACGACGACAGAGTGGTCCTTAGGCTCGACCCATCGTTCCTACCTAAGGTCAACTCCCTGTTTCACAGGGCTCAAGAACTCGTTTTACCTAACTTTTGTCCTCGACCTAGTCACCCTAGGGAACGCCGCTGGCACACCCTCGACGTTCGGCGGGTGCTGAAGCATTACATCAAGCGCACCTCAGCCTTCCGCCGCTCCGAGTCCCTTTTTCTATCCTTTCAGCCGGCGACCATGGGCCGAGGGGTTTTGTCTTCGACAATCGCCAGATGGCTCAAGGCCTGCATTTCCCTTGCCTACGAACGGCAAGGCCAGCCCAAACCTTCCAGCCTCACAGCTCACTCCACCAGGAGCGCCGCTATGACTGCGGCCTGGGCCACCCAGGCTCCCATCGAGGAGATCTGCCGGGCCGCTGCCTGGGCGACGCCTTCGCTATTTGTTCGACATTACAGACTGGACAAATACGCCTCCGCGGACGCGGCCTTCGGCCGTCGCGTCCTGCAGGCCGTAGTCTCCCAGGACATTCCTTAGTTATTCGCAGGGAACCCGCCCTAGTGACATATTGCTTGGGCATGTCCCTTCCATGGACACTCTGAGCAGTGCACCTGAGAATGACCATTGGTCTTACCTGAAGGGTCCTTCTAGGTGCACTGTGATGAGTGTCCATTCCCTCCCTTGTACCTTCTAACGTCCTTAATGTTTTCCAGACAAGTACTTGCTGACCAGCGTCACGAAGTTATAGACCTTCATTGAAACAACTGGAGGATTGTGGGAAAGGAGGGCGTGTCAATCATTTCAATTCAGTCCAATGGGCAGCGAAGCTGACATAAACCCTTCCATGGACACTCATCGCAGTGCACCTAGAAGGACCCTTCAGGTAAGACCAATGGTCATTTTGCTCATGAAGAATGGGCGAAGATACCCGTAGATCGATGCAAGACCCTTGTGTCAAGCTATGCTTCACGTTTAAAAGCTGTTATAACTGTAAAAGGACGTTGTACTAAGTACTAAGATTGAATGTCACTTGGGGGTTGAATAAGACTGATAATGATGTGAGCACAGAAAAGACATTTGTGGTTATTTCATTATAAATGTTATGTTATATTTGTCTGACCTACAAGTGCCTCTTTGATGTAAATGTAAGCAAGATGACTGAATGATCAAAATCAATGTCAAACTGGCCAAAACACTCAATTTCAGTGGGGGTTGAATAATTTTGAACACAACTGTATACCCTTCTCTTTTTCCTGTATTGATCTTTGTCCTCCTGCCAGTGATGAGGCAGGTGTTGTTGTTGCAGATCCCACAGATGTTATCTTTCTACTCATCTTCCAAGAGTTTTCTTTTTTTTCCCTTTTAGTGTTTCAATTCAGTTAACATTAACTAAGTTAAAAAGAAAAAAATGTAGATAAAAAAACAGTGGGTATATAATAATATATACAAGGGGGGCAAAATATAAAGAGTAAAAAAATAGTCTTAAACACCTTATCAAATTAATTCCAATTCATAGATTCCAGTAAATAGAAATAATATATAAAAAGTCAAAAAGAAAATAATGGTTTGAGAATATCATTGTATGTATATGTGTATGTTAGTTGAGAATAGAAAATAGATATTATTAGGTGGTACTGTTTCAAAGATAGGTTTGAAGAAGAAGATAGATTAAATTTAGAACATTAGATGAGAATTTTGCAGTACTGATATGAAGAAACATCATGAAATGTTTGATTTATAAATTTATAAAATGAGATTATTCATTAATGATAATCATTTTAGAGATGCATAGAAGCTATGTGAGACTGGTTTCTAAAGGATATATTCGCTTCGGGGAGAGGGGGCGGTTTATAAATTTAATAAATTATTATTATTATTATTATTATTATTATTATTATATATTGTAGATTTTCCTTTTTATCTTTACTTTTCTATCTTATTGGTGCAATGCCATTTTATACTTTTGTTCTACACATAAAAGAATGTAAAAACAATCAATTAAATTGAATTGAGATATAATAATTGCAAAAATGAATATGGAAGAAATATATGGATTTTTGTAATCAACTTTCATAATTTCTAATTTGTAAGGAAAGATTTCTTGCTGGTGGAATGCCATTATATATTTTTGGTTTTATATATGTATTGACAATTTATCAAATTGAGGCTGAGAAATAATAATTGTAAAATTAATATAGAAGAAATCTATGGAATTTTGTGATTAATTGATATAATTTTTATGATTTGTAATTTGTAACAAAAGATGGCTTCTTATGTTTTTCTTTTTTGAATATGTCTGCCTTACTTGTGTGTTTTTTTTCAAAATAAAAAAAGATTACTAAAAAAAAACCTTGAAAAACTTCAAAGCTTTAGAAAGAAAACAAGAGGAGAGCAAGAAAAAAAGTCATCATCTCCCTGGCAGAGTAATATAAACACAGTCACCCAAAAAAGAAAAGAAAAAGTAATTTCAAAGTTTTTCCTTTCAATGTAAAGGCCTTTCCAAGGTCACTCCAATCTTCACTTAGATGATTCCACTCATCTTCCAAAATAGGCTTCCAGACACTGAAGATCTCACAAGAGGCACCTGTATAAACAACTGTGTTCTTGCCTTATCGTCTTGGCCTTGAACAGAAGATTTCTCTCACAATTCCAATAATAACAATTAGTAACTTTGTTCTAAAACCACTAGGTGGCAGTGATACACTGTATCCAATCTCAAGCTTCTTTGCCACTCTGCATTTAAAAAATAATAATATGAAAAACAGAAAAGAAGCCCAAAAACTAAAAAGAAAAAGGGGACCACACTAAAGGAGAGAAAAGAAAATTTTAAGGCAGTTAAAAATAAAGTCTACTCAATTCACTGCACTCAAAGGAAAATACGAATAAAGAGAAAGCGTAAAAAACAAGTCCTCTTTAAAAATCGCAATGAAAGTCCAGCTTGGCTGCCGATGATAAAAAAAAGTGGGGGAAGGATGTTTTCAATTAGCCAACTTAAATCTGCTGCTTATTCTCTAGTCAGAAATTACTTTCCAATAATTCTCCAAATTTAGGGTGTTCTGTTTAAAATGGAAAAAAAAGTTAAAAACTTTCACCAAAATGACATGCTTCTCTCCTGTGCTTTCGTTCGGGAGGTGTCTGCAGCTTCGGCAGCCCAGAGTCTGGCTCTTGAAAAAGGGGCTTTTTCTGGGTCACCAGGGACTTTGCGGGTGTCTCTGGATCCCCTCCCCGGTTTAGGTCCAGTTTGGATCATCCAAACAATCTTGATTCAACGGGAATCCTGGAGGTACCAGGAAGCCACTGTTTCTGCTGCGACACGTAGCTCTCTGCATGATCCATTTTGCATTTCTGTTGTGCTTCTTGTTGTTTTCCCACACATTCTTCCAGAATTTCAGAGCTTTCTCTTTAACAGGCTTTTCATTTGTTGTTTCTCCATCTCTTATAAAACTAGTGCTAATTTGCTCTGAACTGTGAGTTTTCCTTGAACTGAGTTACTCAATTTTCATACCTTTTAATCTTTTCAGCAATGGCAAAAACCCTCTGCTTCACCTTTTCAATTACTATCGCAATCTTCTTATTCTCCAAATTGTATCTTGCTTCCAGAATGCTTTTGACCTGCTTGTTTTTTAGCTGACCTTGCCTTAGGTTCTTTAAGTTGTTCAAGTCACCACAAAATATTTTGATCTTCAATTCCAACCAAATTTTCCACTTAGGCTTCCTCTTCTTGCCTCTCAGGCAAGAAGAGGAAGCTCAGGGGGTTTTTAAATAAATTTTAAATTTTTTTAAATAAAACGCAAGCTCAGGGGGTTTTTAAATAAATTTTTAATTAGGCTTTTAAGGGGTTCTGGGGTGGGGGAGGGGTTTAAAAAAAAAGATATAGACAGATGGAGATTGAAACAGTGATCAATAGTAAGGGCCAGGATAGCAGTCGACGGCGGGAAGCGGAAGGCGAAAGGAAGGGGGATACTCGAGTCGTTCCACAGGAGGGCATACCAATTCAGAGGGTCGTGGGGAGGGGCAGGACCGAGGGGAGACAATTTTCATCCTCCCGGTTGGTGGCACGTAGCCGTTGGTTGCAAGCGGTCGGGTGCCACAACCCCCGCAGGCTAGGTGGCCAGGGAATACAGAGCCAGGGTCTGCGGCTGATGTTTTGCAACGCCAGGTCCGTTGTCAACAAAGCCCCCCTCATTAGTGACCTTGTGTCAGAGGGGGAGCCGGACCTGGTAGGGATTGCGGAGACCTGGTTGGGCCACGAGGGAGGTCATCCCCTCGTTGAAATGTGCCCACCAGGCTACCGCGCATTTCATCAGCCGCGGGCCCTAGGCAGGGGTGGTGGGGTAGCGGTCATTATTAAGGAAGGCCTGGAGCCGAGAGAGACCATTGTGCCTCAGACCTCCGGCTGTGAGTCCCTATGCATGAAGTGGGGCCTTGGGAGGCAGTTGGGCTTGCTGGTTGTATACCTGGCTCCCCGCTATGTAGCAGCAGCCCTGCCCGAGCTCCTGGAGGTGATCGCTATGGTGGCAGTGGAGACCCCCAGACTCATAGTCATGGGGGACTTTAATCTGCCATCGTTGGGCGAATCATCCGTGGTAGCTCGGGAGTTCATGGCTTCCATGACGGCCATGGACCTGACCCAAGTAATTCAAGGCCCCACCCATGAGGGTGGACATACGCCGGACCTCATCTTCGTCTCGGGCCAATGGAAAAGTGATCTGGGTATAGGGGACATAGTCATCACACCCTTGTCATGGTCAGACCACTCACTTCTCCGACTCGACTTTCCGACCGCTGCTCCCCTCCGCGGGGAGGCGGAACCAGAGTTACCAATCTGGTACCGCCCCAGGCGCTTGATGGACCCGGATGGGTTCCAGACAGCGCTTGGGCCATTTCCTGTATCCCTGACCCGCGCCCCGATGGAGGACCTCACGGCCGCATGGAATAGTGCGGCCGTGGGAGCCTTAGATCGGGTCGCGCCCTTGCGGCCTCTCTCGCGGCGGCGAACCACCCTGGCTCCTTGGTTTACTGAGGGGCTGCGGGTGATGAAACGCCGCAAGAGATGCCTAGAGAGAAGATGGAGGGCTAGCCGCTCTGAATCTGACCGGACACAGGTAAGAGCCCATTTACGGACTTACATTGTGGCGCTGAGGGTGGCCAAACGTCATCATTGTGCCACCCTCATAGCATCCGCAGAAAACCGCCCTGCCGCCCTGTTTAGGGTGACCCGTTCCCTCCTTCAACAGAGGGAGCGGGAAGCCCCGCTACAGGGTAGAGCAGAGGAATTTGTGATTTTTCTGCAGGAGAAAACCGCCCAGATACAGAGTGAGCTAGCCCCCATTCATGGCCCAGTGGGATGCCATGAGAGAGATCTTGTTTGGGAGGAGTTTGACCCCGTTACTTCCGAGGATATGGACAGGCTACGTGGGCGACTGCGAGCCACCACATGTTCATTGGACCCGTGCCCCTCCTGGCTTGTACTGGCATCCTGGGAGGTGACACGAGGCTGGCTCCAAGAGGTTATCAACGCATCCTTGAGTGAGGGTTCCTTGCCTGCCTCCCTAAAAGAGGCTATGGTGAGGCCCCTCCACAAGAAGCCCTCTTTGGACCCAGCTCTTTTGAACAACTACCGTCCAGTCTCCAACCTTCCCTTCTTGGCGAAGGTTGTTGAGAGTGTGGTGGCACAACAGTTTCCCCGTCACCTGGAGGAAGTTGACTATCTAGATCCGCGCCAGTCCGGCTTTCGGCCCGGGCATAGCACCGAGACGGCATTGGTCGCGTTGGTAGATGATCTCTGGAGGGCCAGAGATGGGGGATGTTCCTCCATCCTGGTCCTATTAGACCTCTCGGCGGCTTTCGATACCATCGACCATGGTATCCTATTGCATCGGCTGGGGGGGTTGGGGGTGGGAGGCACCGTTTTACGGTGGTTCTCCTCCTACCTCTCTGGCCGATCGCAATTTGTGCGGGCAGGAGAGCAGAGGTCGACCCCGAGACCCCTCACATGCGGGGTGCCTCAGGGGTCGGTCCTCTCGCCTCTCCTGTTTAATGCATACATGAAGCCGCTGGGTGAGATCATCCGTGGTTTTGGGGTAGAATACCATCTGTACGCTGATGACACCCAGCTGTACATATCTACCCCAAACCACCCCAACGATGCCGTAGCGGTGATGTGCCAGTGCCTGGAAGCCGTGCGGATCTGGATGGGAAGTAACGGACTTAGGCTCAACCCGACCAAGACCGAGTGGCTGTGGTTTCCGGCTGCCCGATTCAACCAGCTTTCTCCAACGCTGGCCATAGGGGGCGAACATCTTGCCCCTGTGGATGGGGCGCGCAATTTGGGTGTCCTCCTGGATACCCGGCTGTCTATGGAAGAGCAAGTGACAGCCGTGGCCAGGAGGGCGTTTTACCAGGTTCGCCTGGTTCGCCAATTGCGCCCCCTATTGGATCGGGACGCCCTTCGCACAGTCACTCATGCCCTCGTGACATCCCGACTGGACTATTGTAACTCTCTCTACATGGGGCTCCCCTTGAGGTGCACCCGGAGGCTTCAGTTAGTTCAGAATGCAGCCGCGCGAGCAATTATGGGCACCTCTAGGTTTGCCCACGTAACACCGCTCTTGCGCGAGCTGCACTGGCTACCTGTCGTCTTCCGGGTGCGCTTCAAGGTGTTAATTATCATCTTCAAAGCGCTCCATGGCTCGGGACCTAGCTATCTGCGAGATCGGATCCTGCCCCACACATCCTCACGACCGATTCGCTCCCACAGAGAGGGACTTCTCTGGGTGCCGTCCACTAGACTTTGTCAGCGGGCGACGCCCAGGGGAAGGGCGCTCTCTGTGGCGGGCCCGGCCCTCTGGAACGACCTTCCCCCTGATATTAGGACGACCACTGACCTCCGCTCCTTCCGTGTAAAATTGAAGACCTATCTCTTTCGACTGGCCGGCCTTGAATAGTTCTCTCTGTCTATTGACTCCAAATTTTAGTGGGTTCTTAATTTTATATTTTTAGCACGGGTAAATATTATTTAATTCTATTTTAATGTATGTATGCTGTATTTATTGTATATTGTTTTTAGCTTTGCCTGTGCACCGCCCCGGGTCCCTGTGGGGAGAGGGTGCGGTTAATAAATTTCAATTTCAATTTCAATTTCAATTTCTTTGGTTCTTTTGTATTTTCAAACCCAATTCTTTGGTGGTTATGAAGGCTGCTGCATACATCAGCTGGTTAGCTTCAGATAATGTAGTGGTTTGAATGGTTTGCATATCCTCATTGACCTTTTTAGTACATTTCTCAATTCTTTCCAGTTCACTTAGTTCAGTCCTTTCTTTTGCATAAAAAACATCCTTTCTTTTCTCAGTTTATATGCCAACCATCTGCCTGGCTTGTTTGCATTTTCAAAATAATTCTGTTAAGCACCTCTAATGTTTTGCACCAATTCCTCCTTTTCCAGTAAATCCATTTTGTGTTTAAGTGTGTCCATTTTTATTATGATATCTTTTTTTTGTGGAGATTACTGTAACTCTCTTTCCAGTGTCTTATATTTTTTTTCTAAGTCTTTACAAATTTGGCTTTTCTTTATATTTCTCCTTCTTGTATAGTCTATTATCAGACCTCTAGCAAAGACCTTCATTGTATCCCAGAGATTTTGCAGAGATGTATCTTCTTTTTTATTTTCTTTAAAAAATAAAGCCAATTCGTTTTCCATTTTCTATAGAAAGTCTTTCTCTTTCAGTATCGTATTGTTTGGAATCCATCTAGATCTTGTTCTTTGACCTCTCCATTTAATCAAGACTGGATTGTGATCCGCTCAGGTACTTATTTCAGTTTCTACTTCTTGTACATTATCAATTCAATCAATTGATGACCAAATCATGTCTATTCTGGAAAATGATAAATGTCTATTTGAATAGAAAGTATATTGTTTTTAGTAGGGTTTCTTTCTCTCCAGACATCTTTTAAGTTTATTTCAACCATCATCCTAAAGAAGGACTTCGGGAGTATTTTTCAGTTTGATTTTATTGTTTTATGTGTTTTATAATCCATGTTCTGGCTTGTAATGCCATTAAAGTCTCCCATCATACAAATATCTACATAGTCTGTCAGTAATTTTCTTATGAAGTTTCTTATAAAATTCATCTTGTTTTTCATTGGGTGCATAAATTGCAATTAGGAGTATTTTCCTGATATTATCCATAATTTCTACCATCAAGATTCTTCCATCCTCGTCCATTTTTGTTTCGCTGGAATTTTGTCTTTAATATAGAAAATCACTCCTTTCTTCTTACAGTGCGCCAATGAGGTAAAAACTTTACCAAGTTTTGGTTGCTTTAATAAGTAACCATGTTTTTGATGAATATGTACTTCTTGTAAACAAATTATATCTAATTTTAACTTTTCTAATTTGTGAAATATTTTCCTTCTTTTACTTGCTGAATTAAGTCCATTTATGTTAAGTGATAACATTTTTTCCCATCATTATGTTTTATATATAGGATTTATAGCTCTGGTTGATCTTAGTTCCCGTTGTTCTCTAATTTCTAGTCCCCCTACCACTCCTTCTCCGATGTCAGTTTCACCTACAGCGCCTAGCAAGTTCTCAGTTTCAGTCATAGTTATGTCTAAAGTAGTTCTTCTTTTCCCAGTAGTTCTTCTTTTCCGGTCGTCTAAAGCTTTTCTGCATAAAAGATTTCCACTTTTTCAATTGTGTCAATTCTATACCTTTGTCCTGTCCATTGAAATATTAAGCCTTCCAGTATCAGCCATCTATAATTAACTCCTATCCTGAGGAGGATTCAGGTCAAAAATTAGCATTTTCCCTCTTCTTGGGATTTGCTTTAAGATTACAATCTCCTTTGTATTCCAACTTTTTATCTCTTATTTTCCGCAGTATTTGTAATTTCAATGCTTTTTTATTAAATCTCACGTGAAAAATTTGTGTTGGCAGGGGGGCAGAGGTCAACATCGAGACCCCTCACATGCGGGGTTCCTCAGGGGTCGGTCCTCTCACCACTCCTGTTCAACATATATATGAAACCGCTGGGTGAGATCATCCGTGGCTTTGGGGTGGAGTACCATCTGTACGCTGATGATACTCAGTTGTACATATCTACCCCAAACCACCCCAACGATGCCGTTGAAGTGATGTCCCGATGTTTGGAAGCCGTGCGGAGCTGGATGGGAAGGAACAGACTCAGACTCAACCCATCCAAGACCGAGTGGCTGTGGTTTCCGGCGCCCCGGTACAACCAGTTGATCCCATCACTGGCTATAGGGGGTGAACTTCTAGCCCCCGTGGATCGGGCACGCAACTTAGGCGTCCTCCTAGATACTCGGCTGTCTATGGAAGATCATGTGACGGCCGTGGCCAAGGGGGCATTCTGCCAGGTTCGCCTGGTACGCCAGTTGCGGCCCCTATTGGACCAGGACGCCCTTCGCACAGTCACTCATGCGCTCGTGACTTCCCGACTAGACTACTGTAATGCTCTCTACATGGGGCTCCCCTTGAGGTCCACCCGACGACTACAGCTAGTCCAGAATACGGCCGCGCGGGTAATTATGGGTACCTCCAGGTACTCCCACGTAACACCGCTCCTGCGCGAGCTGCACTGGCTACCTGTGGCCTTTCGGGTGCGCTTCAAGGTGTTGATTACCATCTTTAAAGCGCTCCATGGGAGGGCTTCCTGGTTGAGCAGCGGACGCCGCCGGCAGGTTTTCCAAGCCTGCCAACCCAGTCTTCTGTAGAGGCGGTTTTATACCAACAAAACGCCTCAGGAAAACTCCAAGCTCCAAAGGAGCTTGGGAGAGAGCTGGCCCCTTTGGGTAGAGTCCCTTGCGGGGTCCCCCCAGAGGGTTTCCTTTCCTCTGAGGGGCGAGCAAGGTGGGACTCCCCCTCGTTTAGGTGGCCATACGCTCCGGAAGTCTGGGAAACTTCGCATATAGCGAAGCAAGGCGTAGCGCTCAACTTTCAATTTACATTCCATCCAAGCCAGGAAAACATTCCGATCTAACTGCCTTAATTACAGGTATGAATTTTTTTTGAATACAGTAGCGTTAAATCTGAACGGCACGGATTTGGAACAAAGGACTTAGAACAAAGAATTTAAGATGGCGTTAATCCTCAGACGAAAGTCGAAAGGAATCGAAAGTTAACTGCCTTGTGTATTCTAGTTTGTATTTAAACCTGGCTGATAGCTCAAGTTTCAGTGAAAAGGACATGTAAGTTAACTGATCTGTGTATTCCAGCTTGCTACAAAGTATTCTACATTGGCGGAAAGTCAAAGGAGCTAGCAAGCAAGAGAGACGACTAATATATAATATATAACTTTGTGAAAATCTGGGAAGATGGTAACGAAGCAAGGAGGTCTCTCAGCGGGCGTAGCTTTAATGCAACAGCAGATAGAGATAACAAGCCTTCAGGATTTGAAACACTTCATAGATAAAGAATTTAAAGAAATTAAGGAAGAATTTAAAGAAATTAAGGACATGGTCCAGGATAATAGGGATAAATATGAACAGCTTGATAAAAATTTACAAATATTAGCTAATGGTATGTCTGATATTATTCTTAAGATTGATAATAAAATTGAAGAGCTGGCTTTGAACCAGGAAATTAAAATGAAGGAATTTGATTTAAATCTCGTGAACGCTGCTGGAGAAATACAAAGGTTGGATAATGAAATAGTTACCTTGCAATTTAAATCTATGGGAACAGCTATCAGACTCAGAGGAATTCGGGAGAATCCTAAAGAAGATATTAAGAGAATCTGTGCGGATGCACTGTCTATATTGTTGAAACTGGATGATTCTGACAAAATTTTCTTTAACATTGATAAAATATACAGAGTAAATTCACATGCAGCACTACAAAGACAACTGCCAAGAGATGTGGTTGTATACTTTATTGATAGAAATCTTAGAAATGATATCTTGCAGAAGTCTTTTCACCCTGCTCTTCAAATATATGGAAAACAGATTGGTGTCTTCAAGGAGTTACCGCCAGCCATGTTGAAGTCTAGAAGAGATTTTGGATTCTTGGTAGCAGAATTGAAGAAAAGAAAGATACAATATAGATGGGATGTGCCAATGGGTATTATACCGAGATATGAAGGTGTGAGTTACCGTTTGAATACTTTAGATAAAGCCAAAGAATTTTATCACACAGTTTTGAAGACAAGCGTTACACCCTTGCGCACATTTACACCAATAGATATTGAGATGGAGCAGAAGCAGTTTGAAAAAGAGGCAGAAGAACATATACAGTGTCCTCAGCTGGATTCTCCTGGACCTCCTTTAAGTTCTACTATGGAGGAATTGTCGAAGATTGCTACAGAGGGAACTGTTCGAATACCAATGTTTAAATTAGATGAGCAATGTGAAACTAGGTCTTCCACCAGACGAATTCAGAAACAGCAGAAGCAGAGGAGGTCCCAATCCCAGCGAGTTAAGAAAGATAAAAGGATAAAAGGAAGAAGTAATTAGCCAACAGACTGAGGCCAGTTATTTGACTATCTAGATAAAAATATACAGATCTCTGCAATGCTGGTTCTCTTGGATGTGGAGAAGGACTACGAATGAAGGAACTGGAACCGGAGCATCTGCAGTTGATCTGGTTGTTACCCTATCACGTTTTTTTTGGGAATTTAATAATCCTGATGAAAAGTCACTCGGGGGTTGTCTATATAAAGGTGTTTTTTTTCCTTACTTAGGAGGGTAGTTGATACGAATTTGGAATATTTGTTGGAAGAAGGAGTTATCTTAAACTGGTTGTATTATAAACAGTCTCGGAAGAGATGGAAACAGACCTGAAGAGTTGGACTTATGAACATTGAAGCGGAAAGGATTAATATCATGTTGGTGTTCTGGGGAAAAATGTGATGTGAAGAAATTACTATCATGTATGTAACCTAATGGTTAATTAAAATGTTGGAAGGGAGAATCTAGCAGGTATGGGTGTTTATTCCAACAGATTGGTGCCAGTTAAAATTTAAGAGGGGATATATGAGGGAGAAGACAAGGCAACTCATAGTTTTATTTGACTATCTAGATAATTATATGAAGATCTCTGCAATGCTGGTTTTCTTGGATGTAAAGGCCTACGAGCGAATGAACTGGAACTTTCTAATCAAGACTTGAGGAAAAAAAATGGATATGTTGCATATTTTAATATTAGAAGTCTTGTTGAATACAACTTGGGACCTGAATTTCTTAAATGGCATAGCTATAAGCAAAAGGTATATAGAACTAGCGCATTTGCAGTCGATCTGGTTGTTATTCTAGTATGTTTTTGGCTTGGAATAACTGTTGATGAAGTTTACAACACATTTTATAGATGGTATCTAGATTCTAAGAAATTATTATCATGTATGTATTGAAGTAGAAATTAGTTATTTCACATATCTGCTGCATTTAAGTAGAGACTTGCTATTTGTTATTAGCTTCTTATAGTTTTATATTATGTTGTGGAGACATATGCTTGCAATCTATTGCACCCTTCCTGTGATAGGATTTAAAATCTTTCTATACCACCTCTGTTTCTTATACGGAAAGAGAATGTAACTTTGCTCTTTTCAAATACCAGAGCTATCTTTACACCTTTTGTGCTGCTAAGTGGGCAATTAAGCAAATGGAGAGGGGTAAAAATAACAAACCTTTTGAACCAGGAAGGGTGCAAATTTGAGTTAGGATATATGGTCTAAATTCTACAATGTGTTAGGTTATATGACACGGTATTTAGATTCTAAGAATTATCATGTATGTATTCTAATGTCTAACCAAAAGGTTGAAGGTGTGGGTGTTTATGATGGGTTTGTTATAAGGTTTCTTTTTTAAAAAAGGGGGGGATTATGTAGATACTAGGTATTTTAGGCAAGAATGAGTAGATTGATAAGGAGATATGTAAGGGGTATAATGTGAACAGAGAAGATAATATCTGGGTTGTTTGGAATTTTCAGAGTGGTGTATAGCGGAAGTCAGGGGGGTGGGTTGGATTGGGAGGTGGGGGGAGGGTTAGGGGGGGGAGGGGAGGGAAATATATGTGCATAATTATTTTAGAAGAGGGGGATAATTGGATGATATTATTTTGTGAGTAATTCATATTATGAGGGTTGGGATGAGGGGGGGTATAGTATTTGTATTTGATTTATATTACATGTATGGGGAGGGGGGAAAAGGGGGGAAATTTGTTTTTGTAAAACTTTTTCAATAAAAAAAATAAAAATAAAGCGCTCCATGGCACGGGTCCTAGCTATCTGCGTGATCGTATCCTACCCCACACATCTCTTCGACCGATTCGCTCACACAGAGAGGGACTTCTCCAGGTGCCGTCCTCCTGGCAATGCCAACAGGCGGCTCCCAGGGGAAGGTCCTTCTCTGTGGCGGGCCCAACTCTCTGGAATGACCTACTCCCCGAGCTTAGATGTACTACGGACCTCCGCTCCTTCCGTCAACAATTAAAGACCCATCTTTTCCAGCAGGCCGGCCTGGCCTAACGTAATCTACCATACCAGCCTAGTTGTAAATATTACCTAATCGGGTTTTTAGGTTATAAATTTAAACAAGATATTTTAATACAGGGTTAAACATTTAATTTAGTTTTATTATTTATAATTGTTATATGTATATGCTCTTAAATTCTTGTACACTGCCCCGAGTCTCTTCAGAGAGAGGGGGCGGTCAATAAATCCAAATAGATAGATAGATAGATAGATAGATAGATAGATAGATAGATAGATAGATAGATAGATAGATAGATAGATAGATAGATAGATAGATAGATAGATAGATAGATAGATAGATAAAATAAATAACTTCCTTTGGGAGAGCATTTCTCGTTGCATATCTTGCATTGACCCAAAATGCTTTGTCTATATCATCCATCAACTTCTCTAAAGATATCTCTAGTACATCTGTCAAGATTTCAGATATTATTTGTTGTAGGTTCTCTTCTTTTTCTTCTATTATATTTTGAAATCTTAAGAAGTATTTGGAGCACTCCATTTCCAATCCTATTATTACACTGCTGTCTTTTTGCATTTCACTCCATTTACTAATGAGTTCTTCATCCCTTTCCTTTCGTCGTTGTTCTCTTTCATCTATTTTCTGCATTTTTTCATCTTGTTTCATCATCCAGTGTTGAATAGGGGGGGATGCACTATTCACTATGCATGCACAGGGACCACAGCGTAGGGAGGCATTAAATTATGCCCGTGTGATAGCACGGGTGTGCTTTTGGCACCTGAGGCGAAAAAGGTTCATCATCACTGCCAATACTATAGCTCCAAAAATGCTAACCATTACTGTTTATCATGTGATCAAGACTCCATTCTTTAGGAAAATGAATAAAGAATAGTATAGATCCATGATGGCGAACCTATGGCACACGTGCCACAGGTGGCACGCGGAGCCATTTCTGAGGGCACGCGAGGTGTTGCTCTGTCAGCTCCAGCACCCATGCACACACTGGCCAGCTGATTTTTGGCCTTGATTTTCAGCAGTTTTTTGTCCTCTGGAGGCTGCAGGAAAGCCTCCTGAAGCTTCCAGATAGTGAAAAATGGACTTACCGGGCCCACCGGAAGTTGGAAAATGGACTGTTTCTGTCCTCTGGAGGGCCTCTGGGAGGGGGGCATTTTCACCCTTTCCAGGCTCCAAGAAAGTTGTGTGTGCAGCAGGGCGGGTGTCACATACGCATGCACAGGGGGCATGGCATGGGGGATGAAATTATGGGAGTGGCCACCCATGCATGCAATATTGCGCAAGTGCGTGCTTTTGGCACCCAAGGCAAAAAAGGTTCGCCATTACTGGTATAGATTATCAGCTTTATTGTATTGTGCCTTATGCACTACTCACTGTAAACAGTCTGCTTTATTCTGTGAAAATTAGGAACTTTAATCTAGAGACTTTTATAAAATACCCTACTGTTGACTATATCCCCCTGGCTTATGAGATATGTACAGCATATTAACAGAGATAGGAAACATACAAATATTTTTAATTTTGTTATGTTTTATGAAATTTAGTGGTTGCCCACCTGCAGAATAATAAAATTAGAAAATAAGAATAAAGAAAAATGCACACTGTAAAAGAAAATTTTACCCCAAGACCTGGGAAAAGAGCCAGGTTTTTAAAAACTTCCAGAAAATCGATGGGGTGTGAAAAAAACATATCTCTAATAGCCAAAACCCAATAAATACAACATTTATTACAATATAAATAAAAAGTAATCTAGATTTTAATCATGTGCATTTCATGCAATCCTAACATTTCTTAGGAAGAAATCTCTGAAGTTGTTAATACTAATAAGGCATTTTTCTGTAGGTACATACAAAACTTTTAAGGAATTAACGTACACATCTGTAATTGACTGTCAGATTGGATATGTGTCAACTGATTCGGTATTTCACCTAGTTACTTCCTCACACTCAGCTTGACAACAATCGGGAATTTGTTAGTTAGAATGTCTGGGGTGCAAATGGAATGCCAGGACTCCGTGTGCAGATAGGGAGACCCTGCTGCCACCCCCAAGGTCATGCTGCACAGATGTTTGAATGATCCAGGCTGTTCTCATAACAAAAGAAGTGGATGTAATTGGACAATGCAATGAACTGAGGGCCAAAGGGAAAAGACAAGTTTAACTATGTGGGCATTTGTTCAGGAAACTCAGAGCTAGTTTAGCTTCTTCTGTGTCAATGTAGTGCATTCAATAGAGCTTTACTTTTGGAAAGCACAATGTCCCAGGAGTTCTCTTTTTGGATTTCCTAGCTAGACAGTTGACAGCTGTTTCTTACCTTTCCAAAAATGCCTTTTATGTTCCTTATACTAGATTTTTGAACAATTCTGAGTTATTTCTTTACTGATTTATTACATTCTTCAGTATCGGAGTAACTACTATATTTACATACAATCAAATTTAGAAAAATTGTGGTTATGTTTTCAGTTGCTACATTATAACTTAAATTTATTAAGCCATTTTTTTGATGGCTGTAGAGGTCTACCTGTAATGTTTCTTTTCTCTGAAATGATTATTTACTCAAGAATAAACAACAATGTTTAATGACAGAAAGATCTATTTGGGATTATTCTTCGACTGGTAATTTTTATACTGACATGAATCAAGCAATTTTATTCTAACCTTATAATGTTTTAAAAATCTTTTTCACTTTCCTCTTTCTATTTTAGCCCATCATTTTATTATGGTCTCTGCATGCCATGAATCTTATGGAGAATTAATTGAGGACTTTTGTCTCAGCAAATTTAAATCTGACATGGAAACTCTCAGGAAGACGCTGTGGTGCAATTGGGATAAGACTTTGGAGTAAGTATCAAATAATCAAAAGTATTTTTTTTACTTATTTCTTTTATATTGTTGTTTTTTCTTTTATCGTGGGTATAAAAGAAAAATTGGATCATAATATAACATAATAGAATGAAGTTAAAAGGGACTCATTTAGTCCAACCCCTTACTCAGTACCACATTTGATGACTATAAAAATCTTAGTGAAGAGGAATTCACCTCTTAATGTGGCAGTCAGGAATTTCCTTCAGATAGCTAGCCTGAATACGGTTTGTTGTAATTTTTATACAAAACAATATACCGAAAGATATTGTAAGGTTAGGGTTAGGCTCTGAATGTTAGGGCTGCGAGGTAGCCTGAATGTCTAGAAAACCGGGGGCAGAGGCAAGCATTACATGCTTGAGGCTGCAGTCTTATTTTTCTTTAGTTTATTGTTATTTGGATAAAGATCACCATTTATTTGTACTATATTTAAAATGTCATTGCATTTAAAAATTAAAAATAAGACAACTATCTGCAAAAGTAACTTTTCTATGTACTTTGAAAGTTCTGCTACAACAAGTCACATTTAAAAAATGCTTACCTAACCCTCATTTCAATTCACAAAACTAATAATCTGAGTAGGAGAGAAACCAACATCTTAAAACTTAAAACATCTTATTTTAGAAAGGGACATGAAGGGAAGAGGGAAAAGAAGGAACTGGAATTTTTACATACTGTATCCATCAAACTTGTGTTTACAAAAAACCATTCTTCTGCCAATTCTTTTTCCTTACTGTTTCAACCAATCAGAAAAAAAACATAAAATGTTCAAGGATTTACAGAGATGCTTTAGATTTATTTTGCAAACTTCTTCAAATGCTGCTAAAAACAAAGAAAAAAGATTTTTGTTTGCTTCTTTGCTTGCTTCCTTCCTTCCTTTCTTCCTTCCTTCCGAGTGGGGAACATAGATCTTTACGTGAGAGAGCAGAGAGAAAACTTGTGCAACCCTAAGAATTAATTCAAAGAGATGGAAAGCCCCAACTGATTTAGGAGTGAGATCAATTGAAAGAATCAACTCAAACTTTCTGGTTCTCCCCTTCCTGTCAGGGGAGTGAGGGAATTGGTGACCTACCAGCTAAAGGGGGTCAGGGGAGAACCAGAAAGTTTGAGTTCTCTCGCTTCCTGTTGTCCTCCCGAACTATCTAAGGAGAAAAGTGGGCTGATCTCTTTTAAGAGCAGAAGAGATTGCTTGTCTGTGGGAATTTAAATGTATGCTGGGCGCGAGTCAGTGTAGCAAGCCAGATTCAAGAGAGGCCAGATGTAGTCATGGTAAGTAACTGGGGCCAGACAGGGCAGAGAAGAATCTTCTTCACCCCATCCTGAAGAAATGTTGCCAGCTGCTGACCTACCATTTCTTCCCCTGTCTACAACTCCACCTCGTTTTCTACCAATACGCTCCATTGAGAAAGTGATCCTTCCCTAGATGTCCAGAATCCCAGAAAAGAATTATCACAAAGTTCTATTAGTGAGGGGGATGGCTGGATGGGTGGGAGGGAAGGGAGAAGAGAAAAATGACCTAAGTCTTCCCTATTCCTCCATTCAAGGCAAAGAGTTCAATAGCTTATCAAACTTTCTCAGAATCAGCCAAAAGGGAGCTTTGGAGAAGTAGGAGAAGGAGAAAGATTATTGACGTGTCACCAAACTGAGGGGTACAAAATGGGAAAGGAAACAGAGAGGGATCAGTGTGTATGTTGTGAGGAGGGAACTTTTGGCCAGGGAGAGAAGTAGCTACAGTCCAAATCACCGTGCTTCCCCCACTTTTTGGCAACACTATAAAGTCCATTGCGATCTCCTCCCATCGCCTCATTGGCTGGGCTACTGTTTGCAGCAGTCCGGGGGATTTTCCCAGTCGTCTCTTCATTATGGTGCAGATGGTGCAACTTTTCACGTAACTATCCACATCTTTCTTTATGCTTTATAAGTTTAAGAACTGCCTCTGGGCTAAGTGTAAAGTCTTTAGGAACCCAAAGTGGCCTGCTGGTTTGGCATCATGACTCCTCTGGAGAACTAGGGTATTTAGGGATTCTGGGACGTAGAGTTTTGTCCCCTTCCATGCAAGGTTATCTCTTTTTGTGAAGATGTGTTGGTTGTTTTGGAACCAGGGGTCTGCTAGCAGTTCAGTTTTTAGCCTCGTGGTTAGGTCACTTGCGGGTTGGTTTTGCCTGTCACAGCATTGCCATCTGGGTGTCGCTTGGACAGCTATTTGGGTAGAGAGAATGATGGCGTCTACCACCTGCTCTTGTTCGCATTTGTACTGAGGCATGCGGGCGAGGGCATCAGCTCAAACGTTCCTCTGCCCTGGAATGTGCTTTAGTACGAAGTTGAAACAGTTGAAATATTGAGCCCATCGGACTTGTTTGGGTGATAGTTTCCATGGGGTCCTGAGAACTTCCAGATTTTTGTGTTCGGTGCAGACTTCAAATGGTTTCTGGCCCCCTTCTAACAGGGGTCTTCAGGTTAGCAGTGCCCATCTCACTGTGAAAGCCTCCTTTTCCCACGCGGCCCATTGTCTCTCTGTGTCTGTGAGCTTGTGGGAGGTCTACGGGCAGGGTTGTAAGCTCATTGGACAGTAGGGGGTTATAAAAAATATTTTATATCCAAGGTGCTCCCATATGAAAAGGAGAGAGGGCAGAGCAGCGCCACATCGATACAATGTGGGGTCTCAGTGCTCTGAGACCTCAGTTGATACTTTTGCCGCCCCCTGGTCCATTCGGACCTAAACCGTCCTGTAGGGATGGCGATGAGTAAGACCAAGCCTTGCTGGTCACAGAGGTACCGCAAAACCCCTGTTTGACCCAAGGGAAGTGCTTCTGCAAGGCAGCAAACAGGCAAAGACGGGGCAGCTCCGGAACAAAGGAAGCAAGCTGAAAGGGAAAGTGCGACACTGGGAAGTTTTTTTTTTCTTTTGAAACATTTTGCTTAAAGAAACTTTTTTTTTCTTAGTAAAACTAAAGCTTTTAATCATGAAATAAGTGGCGGAATCAATCTAATATGCTTTGAACTGGGAGGTTAACTTTTTTTCTTATTTTTCTGTAATTGTGGATTGAAGCGTCAGTAACAAGGTTTTTTTTTTCCTTTGAAAGTGATTGGATTATTTCTTTTCTTAAATTAAACATTCATCTATTAACCTGTATCTTTCTAGTAGTAAAACAGTCTCATGTCTTATGCCATTTGTGGTATAAGTCCTCTAGTCTTATCCTTAGTCAAATTTATGTGGACTTCTCTTTGCATTTCATTATTTATTGATTCTTTCATGTCATTTTGATGCCCTTCTTCTTCTTCCTTAATCAGCTTGTCTTTAATTGTCAGAGTTGTTATCGATGATGTTACTAATAAAGTTTCTTTCTTTGATACCATAAATTCTTTTGTTGTTTCTTCTTCTGTGTCTTGCCATCTGAGGTGGAGTTCCCATCCATCTGACTCCTCTTTCCATGTTCCACTTTTTCCATTGTCAAACATAAACCATTCATCCCCCCAAAAAAACCCAAAACAGCAGGTTTAATTCCTTTGTAGTTATTTTTCTCTTTGATGCTTGGGACTCTAATCTCTGCTTTTTCCATTTGATATGTACCTCCATTCTTTTCATCAAATTTTCCAATTAGGTAATCTAATTTTTTCTCAAATGAATTAGAAAATTCCTGTATTGCAAACATTATTTCTTGCACACTAACAGTTCTTTCTGTTGTTCAGAATAAGCCATTGTCTCCAGCTGTTAAGAAAGAAAGCTGCTATTCTGGCTTAAAGAGGTTTTTAACAAGTTGACACATAAATTCACAATAACATCCTGGTTGAAAATAAGCTTCAAAAGAACATCTGTGAAAAACAATTCACTTTTCACTTTTTAAACAGGCTCTAGGTCTTTGAAGTTCCAAACCAGGATAATCAGTAATGAAAGTAAGAGTGTTTTGTTTTCAATACACACACTTAAGCTTTCGAGTAGCAGGCCATCTTTCCCTCTGTTGTTACAATTATTAAAATTTCTTTGGTTTTTTTTGGTATCTTAATTGTTTCAAGTTAGAAAGAGTCAAATTTTTGGGTATAAGAAAAAAGAAAGTTAAAGATCACACGTAGTAATAAAAAAGAAAAGGTCCATGAGTTGTAAGAATAGTATTAAAAATATAGAAGAAAACTTAATCCATTCCTATTTAAAAGTTTTTCATAGGTTCCATTTATAAAAATAACTTTTAGAAAATTATGATAACACACTGACCAGACTCCTCCAGATCTTTATTCCGTCGCTTATTTCTTCTGTTCTTAAAATGTTAACTTGACTTTAGGTTTTTTTATAGGCAATCTCTTTTAAAAAATGGTAAAGGTCTCACCAGCTGAAGCCACTTTCTCTTTTCACTTCCTGCCTTCTGGAGCTGTCAGCAACTTCACCAGCCTAGTGGCTGTCTGTTTACCGTCCAGTAGAAGCGCTTCCCTTGGATCAATCAGGGACTTTGCGATGTACCTGAGATTAGCAAGGCTTTGTCTTCCTGTTGACCGTCGCTACAGAACGGTTTCAGGTCCAATTGGACCATTCTGCAGAAAAAGAATTGACGGTGGTCTCGGAGCATCGAGACTGCCCGCTGTATCGTCGTGACACAGGATCCTCTCTCAAAGATTTGTAGATCTTTGATACCTGACTCACGGAGGTAGATTAGGTTAGTTTAAATCTGATTTAAACCCAAGTGACTTGGAATCAGAGTTTCTCAAGCAATTCAATTTTGCATCTCATTTTTGCAGATGAGGTGGGCGGCTGAGCGAGGTGAGGTACAGAGTAAGGCGAGGCCCCTTCGATGTGAGTGATGTTGAGTTGGCCACGCCCCCAATCACATGACCACCTAGCCATGCCCACCCAGTCACATGACCATCTAGCCACGCCCACCGAGCCGGTAGTAAAAAATTAGAATCCCATCGCTAGAAGCTTACTCTATTGAGCTGCCATTTCTCCCCCGGGGTCAGTGTCCTCCCCTAGGTTTTCTGGTGGGAAGATTCTAGAAATATACAATTGATTGTAAGGCACTTTGTGGGAATTGTTACCTATTCTTTATTTTAGAGAAATATCTATGATTTTTTGACCCTAAAACAATAACTGCTGTAATTTAGGCTTTGCCTCTATGTAATGGCCCTTAATGATTGACATTTTTTTAATAAGTCTCTATGTCTCTTTTGCAGCTGTTACAAGGAGCTTACCAATTGCACCATCCTGGTAGCTGAGAAACTGGATTGTTACTGGCCAAACCAACTGGTGGATCAGTTCTTCATAACAATTCATAGGCACTACTTCAAAACCTGCCCTGTTTCAGGAAGAACTGTAGGAGACCCCCCTAACATTGTTTTATGTCCATTCATTGTTGTACCAATTTTTATCACCCTACTCATGATGGCATTGGTAGTGTGGCAAAGCAAATACAGTGAAGGCATTGTTTAAACGTCTTCTATACCCAAAGATAACATTGGTGAAGATGAATTCCAAAGTTTTCAACCTCCAAGCTATACTGAAATCTATTTTGCGCTTTCTTTGGTAGAATTCTGGATACCAGAACAAAGTATTTTTAGAGACAGTGTATAATAGAAAACTTTCTATTATACAAAAAAAACTGTATGCATCTTCTTGAGTTAACAAATATTTTGCTTAAGTCAAGAGAATGCATTGAGAAATTGTTCTCACTGTCTGAACTGATATTAATAATATTACAGACATGTTTGCAGTATTGCTGCTTCAGTCTTAAAATTTAAGCTTCTCTTTCCTGGTTCTTTCAATGTATTTTTATTGTCCTTGGTAATTACGCACTTCTCTTTAGCTTATGCACTTTACCTTTAGGTAAGGTAATTTTTTGGGGGGGAGGGGAGAGAGTTGATGCATCAGCACCCGTGTACCATAGAAACAATGTTGATGATATAACAAACCATTTCAATTTGTTTTGTTGGTTAAAATCACTAAAAACCAATATATATTGTTCATTGCATTAAACTTTCTGGCTGAAAAATTAACAAAGCAAAATATTTTAGCAAATCCTAATTCATTCAAATATAATTATTTCTTTAAGCATGTTAATGTTTTATCATACCTTTTGTATGAATAAATGTTCACTATAAATGCTTTATATGGACATTAATTAGTGCAGACATTCACGGACAAAACTTCATCAGATTATTGGTGAAATATTAAAGTTTGCAATATACCATTCTGAAGAAATGCTTTCTAATAAAACTTGTAATAAAATAAAATAAATATTATATATATTAAAACAAAAAATCTAGGTTTCTAATAAAACCTATAGCACTAAGAAATTTAATAGTAAATTTATTAATAAAGAAATGCTTGGATTTTCTATACAACTTTGGTGGCAAAAGCTAATTTTTTATTACTTTTGGTAAAATTCCCTATCTAAGGGCATCTACAATAGAGCATTGTTATGGAACAGCCAGCCTATAAGAGAAATTAAAAAAAAAGAAAATATAATTATACTACTTTGGACACATTATGTGAAGACCTTGATCTATGGAGAAGGCTCTAATATTGGAAAAGATGAAGGGAAACAGAAGACGATGGCTAGCAACAAAGTGGATAGATCTAGTTAAGAGGCAATTGCTGCACTTTTGGAAGTCCTAAAGCACCTGATTCAGGAAAGACTCATCCTGAATCTGCAAGAAACTTTGTAAAATGGGACAAAACTGACTTGACAACTTTTACTTAGCCACAGACATTTTGGGTTCAGTTGTGATCATAAATTGAGAATCTGTACCTTAGATGTCACGAAAGCAGTTTTTACAAATTCAAGATTGGTAAGTATGGGGAAATGTTCCTAAAAAAGAAAAGACCAAAAGCACAATTGGTAACAATTCCAAGAAAAGAGGACAAATGTAAGATAGCAGAAAGGTTAATGTTCTTAAGAAGTATTCTTTCTGAGAAGAGAAAGAATACATATGCTCTATAGATAGATTTATATGAGTAATGTAACTATCAACCTTCCAAGGTAGACCAAAACTTGGAAGCCAAAGATACACAAGCTAATACTTTTATTATAAGGTTATACTAACAGAAACTAGCAAATCTAAATGCACTTCTCCCCTCCCTTTATCTTCATGAGAACTAAGGAGGGTCTTCTCTGAGATGCTTTTTCAAATTATATTTTGCCCTGGATTCAGATTTCTTTAATCTGACCATTTTCTTGATTGTGATTCTTCATTCTGTTCCTTAAAGTTATTCCTTCTTCCGATTACAATAGCATATTATTCCTTTCAAAATATCAGGAAAAATGATGTACTGGTATCTAATTGTTTGAGGGGAGATACTAACAGAAATATGGCAATAGGAGGCAGGAAGCTCTTGGATAGATCCTCTCAACATAACTGAATACAGAAATGGTGCAAATCATTCTGTAAAGAGGTAGTGTTGCAAAAATGGTACTACATGAAATTTTCATATTTTTCCAAGTATCTTTTCAGCAACTCTGGTTTCAAAGTTAGGTTCCTGGTTCTGCATAATTACAAAAAGATGGAGAATTCAGATCCAAAATACAAAAATGCTTTACTTTATAGCTATGTGGAATGCCAGCAAAATAATAATTACTTCACTGAACTTATCAAATTATTACATAAAAATATTAGTACAGAGGTAACTGTGATTTTAACTGGTTGTAAAAATCCTGAGATTCTGTAAATATCTATAGTCTTATGCACTGGTGCATGATACTAAATTTATAATTTTTGCAGAGGTCACGTGTAATAAAATATTCCAAATTCTAATTAATTTTTTATGTCAATGTGTTCTTTCATATTCTCTTCATCTTTCCATTTTTCATTGTCTCTGTTTTAGACAGAGCGATCACATTTACCACATAATATCCCTATTAGTGCCAGGCTTCTAACAAATTGTCAATGCAGTATGTGTGTGCGTGTGTTAAATCTAAATTAGATCCACACACCCCAGTATGAAGAATGCTGCTTTTCTTAACCCTCTGTTTTTGAAGACAGGTTTCCAGTTAGTATTTTAAAATATTTTTAATTAAAAATAAAAGTACAGTGCTATCTGTTACATAGACTGAAAGATAGTTACAAAGATTGCATTTTCTTTCTAACCTTTACTGGTGTAGTCAAAAAATGCATTCTGTCTTTCTTTAAAGAAGCAATGCAGGACTCTTCAAAGAATAAAGGCTTCCTATCATTTATTTCTAAAATGGGAATGGGGTCTGAAAATCCTAAAGCTGTGGCCTAGAGGTGGAGCTCTCGCCTCCCAATCAGGAGGTTGTGAGTTCAATCCTAGATAAAGGCAGATGTAGGGTCTCCTGCTTGAGTAGGGGGGTGGACTAGATGACCTGCAAGGTCCCTTTCTGTTAATCTGTCCCTGTTAATCTGTTAAAATCTTTTTTCTCTCACAATGGTTCCAATCAAGCTCTGACACATTGCAATAAAAATCTGTTGTGAAGTGAGAACTTTTTCTCAATACTGGTTCATAGCCATGATACAGATCTTAGATATCAATTCTTTGTCTTGTTTTATTTACATTAAGATATATCAAAAATAGATCATGGCAGACAAATATCATTGCATTCTTTGACAAAGTGACTAAATTAGTGAACCAGCAAACTGCTTGGACTATTTGTAAGGCATTTGACAAAGTAGACCACAACCTGTCTACATGGTTAAGTGCGGCCACGAGGGCCTTGGACCGAGTCGCGCCCTTGCGGCCTCTCTTGCGGCAATGAACCACCTGGGCTCCTTCGTTTACCGAGGGGCTCAGGGACATGAAGCGCCACAAGATGGAGATCATCTCACTCCGAAGCCGACCGAACACTAGTGAGAGACCATATTAGGACTTACTTAGTGGCGATAAGAGTGGCCAAATGTGAGTATTGTGCCACTCTTATTGCATCCGCAGATAACCGCCCTGCCGCCCTGTTTGGGGTGACCTGCTCCCTCCTCCAACAGAGGCCACGGGAAGCCCCTTTACAGGGTCGAGCAGAGGAATTTGAGATTTATCTGCAGGAGAAAATCACTCGGATTCGGAGCGAGTTACCCTCCATCGACAGTGGCCCAGTCGAGCGTGCCGAGGCTGTTCTTGTGACACCATCATGGGAGGAGTTTGATTTTGTTACTATCGAGGATATGGACAAGTTGTCAAAGAGACTTAGGGCCACCACATGTTTATTGGACCCGTGTCCCTCCTGGCTTGTACTGGCATCCTGGGAGACGACACGAGGCTGGCTCCAGGGCATTGTCAACGCATCTCTGAGTGAGGGGTCCTTGCCCGCTGTCTTGAAAGAGGCGGTGGTAAGGTCCCTCCTCAAGAAGCCATCCCTGGATCCAGCATTATTAGAGAACTATCGTCCCGTCTCCAACCTTCACTTTTTAGCGAAGGTTGTTGAGAATGTGGTGGCTCAACAGTTTCCGTGACACTTGGAGGAAGTTGATTATCTAGACCCGCGCCAGTCCGGCTTCCGACCCGGATACAGCACCGAGACGGCATTGGTCGCATTGGTTGATGATCTCTGGAGGGTGCGGGATATCCTAGTCCTATTAGACCTCTCAGCGGCTTTTGATACCATCGACCATGGTATCCTATTGCGCCGACTGGGGGGGTTGGAGCTGGGAGGCACCATTTTGCGGTGGTTCTCGTCCTACCTCTCTGGTCGGTCGCAATGTGTGTTGGCAGGGGGGCAGAGGTCGGCCTCGAGGCCCCTCATATGTGGGGTACCTCAGGGGTCGGTCCTCTCGCCCCTACTGTTCAACGCATATATGAAGCCGCTGGGTGGGATCATCCGTGGTTTTGGGGTGGGATATCATCTGTATGCTGATGATACTCAGTTGTACATATCCACCCCAGACCACCCAATGATGCCGCCAAGGTTATGTCCCAGTGCTTGGAGGCCGTACGGATCTGGATGGGTAGCAACAAACTCAAGCTCAACCCGTCCAAGACTCAGTGGCTGTGGCTTCCGGCGCCCCGATTCAGCCAGACTATTCCAACTCTGGCCATTGGGGGCGAAACACTGGCCCCCGTGGAGAGGGCACGCAATTTGGGTGTCCTCCTGGACTCCCGGCTGTCTATGGACGACCATGTGGCAGCCGTGACCAGGGGGGTGTTTCATCAGGTACGCCTGATGCGCCAATTGCGCCCCTTACTGGACTGGGGTGCCTTACGCACAGTCACTCAAGCACTCATCACGTCTCGACTCGACTACTGTAATGCTCTCTACATGGGGCTTCCCTTGAGGTGCACCCGAGGGCTACAGCTAGTCCAGAACGCAGCCGCGCGGGTGATTATGGGAGCGCCTAGACACTCCCATATAACACCAATCCTGCGCGAGCTGCACTGGCTTCCTGTGGTCTTTCGGGTGCGCTTCAAGATTCTAACGACCATCTTTAAAGCGCTCCATGGCTCGGGGCCTAGTTATATGCGAGACCGCCTCCTGCCCCATACATCCCTCAGACCGATACGCTCCCACAGAGAGGGTCTCCTCAGGGTGCCGTCGGCCGGACAATGCCGACTGGCGACACCCAGGGGGAGAGCCTTCTCTGTGGTGGGACCAGCCCTTTGGAACGACTTACCCCCTGAACTCCGTACCATCTCCGACCTCCGCCTCTTCCGCAAGTGTCTGAAGACACACCTATTCCAACTAGCCGGCCTAGCGTAGCCTCCAATTCTGACTCATAGATAGTTTTAAAATGGGGATTTTAATTCGGTTTTAGCACAGGTTTTTAGTCGAATAAGTTTTTTAAAAAAGTTTTATATGTTTGTATGTTTTTTAATATTCCTGTGCGCCGCCCTGGGTCCGTTTGGAGAAGGGCGGGGTATAAATTCAATAAAATCAAAATCAAAAAATCAAACCTACTTGGCAAGATAAAAATGTGGGTTAGACAGCATCACCACTAGTTGGATTCATAACTGGATGACCAACCACTTTCAACATGTAACTCTTAATGGGATTATGTCTACATGGAAAAGAGCATAGTGGGGTACGCCAAAGTTCTACCTTAGGCCCAGTAGTCTTCAGCATCTTCATAAATGATTTAAATGAGAGGATAGAAGGAAAACTCATCAAATTTCCAAATGACACCAAGCTTGGGGGAATAAACAACACTTCAGATAGGTTTAAGATCTAGAACAATGTTGACAGACTTGCATTGGGGCAGAATTGACCATTATTTAACAAAATGCAATATAGTGGTGAGAATAATAATAATAATAATAATAATAATAATAATAATAATAATAATAATAATAATAATAATAATAATAATAATCTTTATTGTCATTGTACTAAAATTACAATGAAATTGGTTTTAACTTCACTGATGCAAAATTATAACAGAAACAAAAAAGAGAGAAAGAAAAAAAGAAAAAACTAGCATGCTATGCACTATTGATTTAGTTGGCTTCTCCAGTTCCTAATAGCTGCTAGTGTTGAAGTCTTACTTGTGCAATGAGTGTTGCTATGGGCACTGCTGTCAGAGTGCATCTATATAAATAAAAATGTATGAGGGTTTCCTGGTTGAGCAGCGGACGCCGCCGGCAGGTTTTCCAAGCCTGCCAACCCAGTCCTCTGTAGAGGCGGTTTTATACCAACAAAAACGCCTCGGAAAACTCCAAGCTCCCAAGGAGCTTGTGAGAGAGCTGGCGCCTTTGGGTAGAGTCCCTTGCGGGGTGCCCCAGAGAGTTTCCTTTCCTCTGGGGGGCGAGCAAGGTGGGACTCCCCCCCTTTAGGCAGCTATATGCTCCGGAAGACTGGGAAACTTCGCGAATAGCGAAGCAAGGCATAGCGCTCAACTTTCAATTTACATTCCATCCAAGCCAGGAAAATATTCTGCTCTAATTGCCTTAATTACAGGTATGATTTTTTTTTTGAATACAGTAGCGTTAAATCTGAACGGCATGGATTTGGAACAAAGGATTTAGAACAAAGAACTTAAGATGGCGTTAATCCTCAGACGAAAGTTGAAAGGAATCGAAGGTTAACTGCTTTGTGTATTCTAGTTTGTATTCAAACCTGGCTGATAGTTCAAGCTTCAGCGAAAAGGAAATGTAAGTTAACTGATCTGTGTATTCCAGCTTGTTATAAAGTATTCTGCATTGGCGGAAAGTCAAAGGAGATAGCAAGCAAGAGAGACGACTAATATATAATTTCGTGAAAATCTGGGAAGAAGATGGCAACAAAGCAAGGAGGTCTCTCAGCGGGCGTAGCTTTAATGCAACAGCAGATAGAGATAACAAGCCTTCAGGATTTGAAACACTTTATTGATAAAGAATTTAAAGAAATTAAGGAAGAATTTAAAGAAATTAAGGAAATGGTCCAGGATAATAGGGATAAATATGAACAGCTTGCTAAAAAATTACGAATATTAGCTATGGGTATGTCTGATATTATCCTTAAGATTGATAATAAAGTTGAAGAGTTGGCTTTGAACCAGGAAATTAAAATGAAGGAATTTGATTTAAATCTTGTGAACGTTGCTGGAGAAATACAAAGGTTGGATAATGAAATAGTTATGTTGCAATTTAGGTCTATGGGAACAGCTATCAGGCTCAGGAGAATTCGGGAGAATCCTAAAGAAGATATTAAAAGAATCTGTGCGGATGCACTGTCTATATTGTTGAAACTGGATGATTCTGACAAAAAAATTTTTAACATTGATAAAATATACAGAGTAAACTCACATGCAGCACTACAAAGACAACTGCCAAGAGATGTGGTTGTATACTTTATTGATAGAAATCTTAGAAATGATATCTTGCAGAAGTCTTTTCACTCTGCTCTTCAAATAGATGGAAACCAGATTGGTGTCTTCAAGGAGCTACCACCAGCAAGTCTAGAAGGGATTTTGGATTCTTGGTAGCAGAATTGAAGAAAAGAAAGATATAATATAGATGGGATGTGCCAATGGGTATCATACCGAGATATGAAGGTGTGAGCTACCGTTTGAATACTCTAGATAAAGCTAAAGGATTTTATTACACAGTTTTGAAGGCAGGCGTCACACCTTCGCGCACACTTACACCATCAGATATTGAGATGGAGCAGAAGCAGTTTGGAAAAGAGATGGAAGAACATATTCAGTTGGATTCTCCTGGACTTTTTTTAAGCTCTACTTTGGAGGAATTGTCCAAGACTGCTATAGGGGGAACTGTTGGAATACCAATGTGTAAATTAGATGAGCAATGTGAAGCCAGGTCTAGCACCAGACGAATTCAGAAACCGCAGAAGCAGAGGAGGTCTCAATCCCAGCGAGTTAAGAAAGATAAAAGGATAAAAGGAAGAAGCAATTAGCCAACAGCTTGATGCCAGTTATTTGACTATCTAGATAAAAATATGCAGATCTCTGCAATGCTGGTTCTCTTGGATGTGGAAAAGGCTTACGAGTGAACGAACTAGAACCGGAGCATTTGCAGCTGATCTGGTTGTTACCCTATCACGTTTTTGGAACTTAATAATTCTGATGAAAAGTCACTCGGGGGTTGTTTATATAAAGGTGTTTTTTTCTTAATCATGGTGGCAGCTGATACAAATTTGGAATATCTATTGGAAGAAGGAGTTATCTTAAACTGGTTGTATTATAAACAGTTACGGAAGAGATGGAAACAGACCTGAAGAGTTGGACTTATGAACATTGAAGCGGAAAGGATTAATATCATGTTGGTGTTCTGGGGAAAAACTTGGGTTGAACTTTGAAAGTTAAATGCTAAATCTGTATAGATATAGAATTCATGGGAGAATCTTTATAATATATTTTATAGATGGTATCTAGATTCGAAGAAATTATCGTCATGTATGTAACCTAATGGTTAATTAAAATGCTGGAAGGGAGAATCTAGCAGGTATGGGTGTTTACTCCAACAGATTGATGCCAGTTATTTAAGAGGGGATATATGAGGGAGAATGCAAGGCAACTTATAGTTTTAATTGACTATCTAGATAAAAATATGTAGATCTCGGCAATGCTGGTTTTCTTGGATGTGGAAAAGGCCTACGAGTGAATGAACCGGAACTCTCTGATCAAGACTTGAGAAAAAAAAAATGGATATGGGATTTGGACAAGGTTTATTATCTCTAATGTTATATATTTTAACTTTAGAAGTCTTGTTGAATATAATTTGGGACCTGAATTTCTTAAATGGCATAGCTATAAGGCAAAAGGTATATAGCACTAGAGCATTTGCAGTCGATCTGGCTGTTATTCTATTACGTTTCTGGTTTGGAGCATCTGTTGGAAGAAGTTTATAATACATTTTATAGATGGTATCTAGATCCTAAGAAATTATCATCATGTATGTATTGAAGTGGAAATTAGTTATTTCACATATCTGCTGCATTTAAGTAGAAACGTGCTATCTGTTATGTTCTAGCATCTTATATTGTTGTGGAGATATATGCCTGCAATCCATTGCATCCTTCCTGTGATAGGATCTGAAATCTTTCTATACCACCTCTGTTTCCTTTATGAAAAGAGAACGTAACTTTGCTCTTTTCAAATACCAGAGCAATCTTTACACCTTTTGTGCTGCTAAGTGGGCAATTAAGCAAATGGAGAGGGGAAAAAATAACAAACCTTTTGAACCAGGAAGGATGCAAATTTGAATTAGGATATATGGTTTAAGTTCTACAATGTGTTAGGCTATATGACATGGTATTTAGATCCTAAGAATTATCATGTATGTATTCTAATGTTTAACCAAAAGGTTGAAGGTGTGGGTGTTTATGATGGGTTTGTTATAAAGTTTCTTTAAAAAAAAGTATTATGTAGTTACTAGGTATTTTAGGCAAGAATGAGTAGATTGATAAGGAGATATGTAAGGGGTATAATGTGAACAGAGAAGATAATATCTGGGTTGTTTGGAATTATCAGAGTGGTGTATAGTGGAAGTCAGGGGGGTGGGTTGGATTGGGAGGTGGGGAGGGTTAGGGTGGTCAGGGAAGGGAAATATATTTGCATAATTAGTTTAGAAGATGGGGATAACTGGATAATACTATTTTGTGAGTAATTCATATTATGAGGGTTGGGATGAGGGGGGGTATAGTACTTGTATTTGATATATATTACATGTATGGGGAGGGGGGGAAAGGGAGAAAATTTGTTTTTGTAAAACTTTTTCAATAAAAATAAAAAATAAAAAAAGTAAAATAGTTTGTACGAATTCACTAACCTCAAAAACTACTGGACCGATTTACACCAAACTTTCACACAATATTGACAAGGACTTCTAATAATAGAATACCATCTCATTTTGTGCCTAGCACAAATGTATCGTGTGCAAGCTACACACATGTAAAATGTACCCACTGAAAATGTGTTCAACTCCCTGTAACTCCTCCCACCAACAGTCATTTCCTATGGAGGCCTCTTAGGGCCAAAAAGGCACTGGAGTCAAACTATTCTCCAAAGCACCTGAGGGCAGAACAAGAAGCAATGGGTGGAAACTAATCAAGGAGAGAAGCAACTTAGAACTGAGGAGAAATTTCCTGACAGTGAGAACAATTAACCAGTGGAAGAGAAATTGTCTCCAGAAGTTGTGAATGCCCCAACCCTGCAAGTCTTCAAGAAGATGTTGGATAGCCATTTGTCTGAAATGGTATAGGGCTTCCTGCCTAGGCAGGGAGTTGGACTAGATGACCTCCAAGGTCCCTTCCAACTCTGCTATTGTATTATTGTATTACAGTAGGTAGGTAGATAGGGGAATAGAGAGAGAGGGTTGCCACAAAGAAGAGGGAGTCAAACTATTCTCCAAAGCACCTGAGGGCAGAACAAGAAGCAATGGGTGGAAACTAATCAAGGAGAGAAGCAACCTAGGACTGAGGAGAAATTTCCTGACAGTTAGAACAATTAACCAGTGGAACAGCTTGCCTCCAGAAGTTGTGAATGCCCCAACACTGCAGGTTTTCAAGAAGATGTTGGATAGCCATTTGTTTGAAATGGTATAGGGCTTCTTGCCTAGGCAGGGAGTTGGACTAGATGACCTCCAAGGTCCCTTCCAACTCTGCTATTGTATTATTGTATTATAGTAGGTAGGTAGATAGGGGAATATATAGATAGGGTGAAATACAGTAGGTAGGTAGGTACGTAGATAGAGGGATAGATAGGGAAAAACACGGTAGGTAGGTTGGTAGGTAGGGGGATAGATAGATAGGGAGAAGCACAGTAGGTATGTAATAATAATAATAATAATAATAATAATAATAATAATAATAATAATAATAATAATAATAATAATAATAATAATAATAATCTTTATTGTCATTGTACTAAAATTACAATGAAATTGGTTTTAACTTCACTGGTGCAAAATTATAACAGAAACAAAAAAGAGAGAAAGAAAAAAAGAACATTTATTAATTTATAGACCGCACCGTCTCCCCCATGGGGACTCGGGGCGGTGCACAGGCAATTAAAAATCCAAAAATACAACAAAATACAAATACAAAATGTTAAAATCAAATTAAATTAACCCCTGTGCTAAAATCACTATTAAAACCCTTAAAACCCTAACAATACCCCCTAAAATTTTTATACAATTTCATTTTGCGGCTAGGTAGGTAGGTAGGTAGATAGGGGGATAAATAGAGAGGAAGAAATACAGTAGGTTGGTAGGTAGGTAGGTAGGTGGAAAAAGGAAGAAATACAGAAAGTAGGTAGGTAGGCAGGTGGATGGATAGAGAGGGAGAAATACAGTAGGTAGGTAGGTAGATAGGGGGATAGATAGAGAGGGAGAATTACAGTAGATAGGTAGGTAGATAGAGGGAGAAAGGAAGAAATACAGTAGGTAGGTAAGTAGAGGGAGAGGCAGAGAGGGAGAAATACAGTAGGTAGGTTAGGTAGGTAGAGAGAGGAATAGATAGATAGGGAGAAGCACAGTAGGTATGTAATAATAATAATAATAATAATAATAATAATAATAATAATAATAATAATAATAATCTTTATTGTCATTGTACTAAAATTACAATGAAATTGGTTTTAACTTCACTGGTGCAAAATTATAACAGAAACAAAAAAGAGAGAAAGAAAAAAAGAACATTTATTAATTTATAGACCGCACCGTCTCCCCCATGGGGACTCGGGGCGGTGCACAGGCAATTAAAAATCCAAAAATACAACAAAATACAAATACAAAATGTTAAAATCAAATTAAATTAACCCCTGTGCTAAAATCACTATTAAAACCCTTAAAACCCTAACAATACCCCCTAAAAATTTTATACAATTTCATTTTGCGGCTAGGTAGGTAGGTAGGTAGATAGGGGGATAAATAGAGAGGAAGAAATACAGTAGGTTGGTAGGTAGGTAGGTAGGTAGGTAGGTAGGTAGGTAGGTAGGTGGAAAAAGGAAGAAATACAGAAAGTAGGTAGGTAGGCAGGTGGATGGATAGAGAGGGAGAAATACAGTAGGTAGGTAGGTAGATAGGGGGATAGATAGAGAGGGAGAATTACAGTAGATAGGTAGGTAGATAGAGGGAGAAAGGAAGAAATACAGTAGGTAGGTAAGTAGAGGGAGAGGCAGAGAGGGAGAAATACAGTAGGTAGGTTAGGTAGGTAGAGAGAGGAATAGATAGATAGGGAGAAACAGTAGGGAGGGAGGGAGATAGATAGGGAGAAATACAATAGGTAGGTAGGTATGTAGGTAGAGGCATAGATAGAGAGGGAGAAATACAGTAGGTAGGTAGAGGGATAGATAGAGAGGGAGAAATACAGTAGGTAGGTAGAGGGAGAAAGGAAGAAATACAGTAGGTAGGTAAGTAGAGGGATAGACAGAGATGGAGAAATACAGTAGCAGGCAGGCAGGCAGGTAGGTAGGTAGGTGGGATAGATAGATGATAGATAGATAGATAGATAGATAGATAGATAGATAGATAGATAGATAGATAGATAGAAATACAGTAGGTAGGTAGGTAGGTAGAGGGAGAAAGGAAGAGATACAGTAGGTAGGTAGATAGAGGGAGAAATAGAGAGGGAGAAATATGGTAGGTAGGTAGGTAGGTAGAGGGATAGATAGAGAGGGAGAAATACAGTAGGTAGGTAGGTTGGGGGTTATATGGTGGTTGTGTGTATGTGTGCAGGTGTATATCTACACACAGATTGGTTGGCCATTTAACCAAACTGGGCCACAGCAACGCGTGGCCGGGTATAGCTAGTATTGAATAAAAAAGGTTGTTCCCAAACCTCTTTAAATTACTTCTTATACTGTATATTTTGTTTCAAATAACATCTTGTCATGAAAGAGTCAGTGCTATTCTTGTTCGAAATATTGTTAACAGGTGCATATTTAAAAGATGTTGAGTAAATTGGAGGGAAATGCTGCTAAACAGTTTGCTTAGGAATTATTTTCTGTTATCATTAATACAACCTCTATTGCACTGCTTTATAGGTTTTCCTAAGATTTGATCAATCATTCAAAGAGATATACATGTTTTTATACATATGCCTGGAGGCTGGTTGACCTCTTACCAAAATTAAAATTAAAAAACTAAAATTAAAATTATTTTTAATAAAAAAGGACTTTGTATAAAAAGAAGCCCCTTAGAACACTGATAACAGTGTTCTAAGGGACTGCCACAAAGAAGAGGGGTCAGTCTATTCTCCAAAGCTCCTGAAGGCAGAAAAAGAAGCAATGGATAGAAACTAATCAAGGAGAGAAACAACCCAGAACTAAGTGAAAGTTTCCTGAGTTAAAGCAATTAATCAGTGGAAGGACCTGCCTCCAGAAGTTGTTGGTGTTTTTAAAGAAGAGATGGTACAACCGTTTGTCTGAAATGGTATGTTTTCTGGTTGAGCAGAAGTTCTCCAAGATCACTTCCAACTTTGTTATTCTGTTCTGTTATTTTGTTAAGAGTTAAATAAAATCAGAGCTAAGCTAAAGACATTTAACAGGTGATATTGAAACTTTGGCACATTTTCAATATCATAGTGCATCAATGACTTAGGCTGATAAACATGTATTGTGTTTCAGCATTTCAGTTATGAGAAGCACACTTTTAAATACTTAATTCCTAGTAAAAATTTCTAGTAAAGAAAAAATGAAAGGAAAATGGAAGCAGGAAATATTGACTACATTTGAGGCATAGTCAACTATATGCCACAAATGCAATGTAATATGTAGGTTTTGTCTTGTGTCTATAAAAATGTTTACTTTTCAGAATGAGAACTTCTTTTCCATTTTCCATTTCCTATTAAATAAGTCACCAAATCATTATATTGCTCACTAATTGCTTAGCCTTCTTTTAGGAAATCTGAGAACTGAAGGGTTGGAAAGGGTTGGAAAGCATTTGACATTCTCTGAAGGCTTTAATTCAATTGTCACTTGCGCCATTAAACTTCCGCTATTTCTTTCTTCCATACAAGGAAACGGAGGCTGCAACTGTCCTTTAACTATTTAGTTGCACTTTTTCCCCATTTCTCTTTGTATCATATACCTTATGTTTCCAGCCTGTATATTATACTGTTTCCAGTGAAAATGCAAAAAGATTCATAGTAGCAATTAAATCAAAACATACCACAATATAAGTACAAGCAATGAACATAAGGTATGGTGTTTTTAATCCTACTGCAAATAATTTTTGAATCACCAACACATTTTTGCAATGAATTTTGCACAGGTTTAGTATCTATATTGCTTAACATGTGTAAATTGAGTTGGACTGATGTACTGTCCATTGAGTCCAACTCTCCACTTTGTGTTTCCATATTGATCTGTTTCATTTTTATGTTGCAATGTGTTGTTTGTTGAATAATAATAATAATAATAATAATAATAATAATAATAATAATAATAATAATAATAATAATAATAATAATAATAATAATCTTTATTGTCGTCGTAAAAATTACAATGAAATTGGTTTTAACTTCACTGGTGCAAAATTATAACAGAAACAAAAAAGAAAAGAAAAAAGAAAAACTAGCATGTGCATGGAGTGATTGTGGTTGAATTTAAAAGTCTCACAGCCCAAGGATAGAAGCTATCTTTAAACCTGTTTGTTCGGCTGGCTATACTTTGATATCTTCTGCCTGATGGTAGAAGGGCAAAGAGATACCAACCAGGGTGTGAATCATCTTGGAGAATCTTCCTTGCTCTGCTAAAGCAGCGAGATCTGGCGATGTTATCCAGTGATGTCAGAGGGCAACCGATGGTTTCTTGTGCCGAATTGATAACTCTCTGTAGTACCTTCCTCTCCGCAACTATTAAACCAGCATACCACACTGTGATACAATATGTGAGGACACTTTCTATGATGGACCGATAAAAAGAGGTCATCAGCCGTTGTTCCACCTGATTTTTCCGCAGGACTCTAAGGAAATGAAGTCTCTGTTGAGCTTTTCCAATCACCAGAGACGTGTTCTTTTTCCAGATGAGATCTTGGCTAATAAGCAGTCCTAAGAATTTAAAAGAGGAAACCCTCTCCACACAACCCCCCTCAATATACAGTGGGGCAGGTTCCTCTCTGTGCCTCCGGAAATCTAGCACCATCTCCTTTGTCTTGCTAGTATTTAGACCTAAGTTGTTTCTTGAGCACCATGCGGATACCTTCTGGACTTCTTCCCTGTATGCTGATTCGTCCCCTCCAGTTATGAGACCCACCACCGTTGTGTCATCTGCAAACTTTATTATGATGTTGGATGGATCAGAGGATATGCAGTCATATGTATAGAGTGAGTAGAGGTAGGGGCTGAGCACACAGCCCTGAGGGGAGCCTGTGCTGAGCTTCAGTGTGGAAGATGTAAAGGACCCAACCCTTACTGTTTGTGGACGATCGGTCAGGAAGTCTTTGATCCATTCACAAGTAAGGGGAGGGAAATTCAGGTCAGTCAACTTTTCAATGAGAATGCCTGGTAGGATGGTGTTAAAGGCTGAGCTATAATCTATAAAAAGCATTCTGATATAATTCCCAGATTTCTCAAGGTGGCTCAGTGCGATATGGAGAGCAGTGGTGATGGCATCCCCTGTCGACCTGTTGTTTCTATACGCAAACTGGTGTTGATCAAAACTTGGTGGAAGACAGGACCTGAGGTGTTGTAGGACCAGTCTCTCAAAGCACTTCATCACTATAGACGTCAGTGCAATGGGTCTATAGTCATTCAAGCTTTTTATGGCTGCTGTCTTTGGAACTGGGATAATGGTGGCTGCTTTCAAGCATGATGGGACTCTAGCCTGTTTCAGGGAGAGGTTAAAAATCCTTGTCAGAACCCCTGCTAATTGGTCAGCACAGGTTTTTACCACTTTCCCCAACACCCCGTGTGGACCTGCAGCTTTGTTGGGATTTACAGCCTTCAGCTCAGCTCTCACTTGATGTTCATCCAGGGTGAGTGGCTGGATGTTAGAGGGCCTTTGGGATAAAGCCACAGGGACTTGTCTTTTTACCTCAAAGCGGGCAAAGAAGCTATTTAGCTCCTCTTCTAGCAGGGCATCAGCATTGGCTATTTTTTTTGTATTGCCCTTATAGTTGGTTAGGTGTTGTAGTCCCTGCCACACCTATCTTGAGTTGTTATCTTCCAGATACTTCTCTACCTTTTGCTTGTATTCCTGTTTAGCTGCCTTAATGCCTCTTCTCAAGTTTGCCCTGGCTTCATTATATTTGTCTTTGTTTCCTGCTTTGAAAGCGGAGTTTCGGGCTCTCAGCAGTGATTGTACCTCTGCTGACATCCAGGGTTTACGATTGCTGTAAACTCTGATACGTTTATTCACTGTTACATTATCTGTACATGTTTTAATGTATGAGAGTACAGTGTCAGTGAATTCTTGCAGCTCCAAGTGTTCAAATATACTCCACTCGGTAGTCTCAAAGCAGTCCTGTAACTGACAGAGTGCTCCCTCTGGCCAGATTTTGACAGTTTTCAAGACTGGCCGTATCCTTTTCCTGAGGGGAATATACTTTGGGCACAGCAGCAGAGAGATGTGGTCAGACGTATCCAGATGGGAGAGGGGGATTGCTCTATATGCCTGTCTTAAGTTTGAGTACATATGGTCTAGAGTATTCTTACCTCTGGTGGTACACTGCACATACTGTACAAATTTAGGGAGAACAGACTTTAGACTGGCTTGATTAAAATCCCCAGCCACGACTTCCGGTATCCGGCTCCAGCGGAGACGGGCGAGCCTAGGGCTCGCTCGCCGCTTTGTTGCCTTTTCTGCCCCCCCAGGGGGGCGAAACTCTCCGGTTACCGGAGGTTTCCCGCAGGGTCGGCTCAGAGGGAGCGGCCCTCGTCACGGCGGTGGGGAGGGCGCTCCTCTCTGCGACCTAGGAGGAGAGGAACATGCTAGCGGGGGTTTTTTCCTTCCCCAACGGCTGTCGGTGCCATTCGCTTTAATGGAGAGGGCTGAACGGAGAGATCGGGCGGATCGCCGAGGCTTCAGCTGCGAGAGAGAGTGAGTTTAAAAGAACACCTTTTTTTCCTTGCTGCCAGCCAGGCTGAACGGACTGGGAGGGGGGTGTTTAATTTAAAAAAAAAACCCCTCGGATTTAAGCGGCACGTTAAAATGGCTTCTCTGCAAAGAGAAAGCGGAAACTTTCACTCCGGACGGTCTTTAACAAGGGAAAGTGGATTGTGACTTTCTGCAACATTGTTTCTAGGTCTGGCCGAGCTTAAAAAATTTCTTTTTTTTGCTACTCTCTCCCTCTGGCTGCGAGATGGGCGGTGGAAGTGGCTTCACTTTGTCCCTTGCCTGACTATTTCAACTAAGGAAAATTTCCAGCGTCTCTTTGAAAGCAGGACTCTCTCTGGATTTTTGAAATTTTTTTTCTTTTGATGGATTTGTGACTTCTTCTCTGGAATACCTTCGTTATTATTATTTGCTGATTTGGGAAATTGTGTCTCTTTTGGTTTCTGAATGGTTTGCAACTTCACAGCCCTGAACTGAACTGAGCTCCTGGTTTGCCCCACCAGCCCCACACGGAAAACGCCATCTTGGTGGCAGTGACTCTAACTTTTAACCATGGCACAAGAAGCAGCACTTGTAAATTTGGAACAAAGGATGGCTTCTCTTGAAACTTCTATGCAAACTTTGATATTAGAAATAAAGGCCCAGAGGGCTGAAAATAGTACTTTTAAAAAGGAACTATTGGATACCCGGAAGCAAGTGTTGGAGAATACACAGAAGAATGAAGAATTGGAAGGAGGGCTGGAGGGGGCTAAGGGAGAGATTAAAAATGTTTCTAATGAGGTGGGGGAAATAAATGGGCATGTGTCTAGGATAGATATGGAAAGAATGACATATTTTTTGAGATTTCAGAATGTTCTTGAGGAATCTGGTGAATGCCTACCTGATCTTATGAGTACAATTTTAGCAGACTATTTACAAAAACCTAAGGATGAGATCAGGGGGGACATTGACCTAGCCTATAGAATTAATTCTGCATATGCCAGGATGAATGAAGTGCCTAGAGAGATACATGTGAAATTTGTTAGAAGGTCAACCAGAGAGGAAATCCTGAAATTGCAGAGAGAAAGTCCATTAATTTACCAACTAAAAACGGTCACTATCTTGAAGCAGATTCCTAGAAAGATTCGAGATGCAAGACGGAAATTTTCCTTCTTGTCTAAAACATTGTTTGATCACGGGATTTGGTTCAAGTGGGTGACACCCGAAGGGATGCTGGTGTTCTGGGAAGGAGGAAGAGTGAGGATTAAAACAGTTGCTGAGGCGGAAGCCTTTCTTAAAAAACATTCCTCTGCCCTGGGGGAAGATCCAGGGGGGACGGAGGGGGTCACGGCCCCGCCCGCGGGGGGCCAGGGGGGAGAGAAAGAAGATACAATAGCCAAAAGACTTAGATCAAAAAAATAACTTTGCCTTGATTTTTCTTGAACAATTTTGTATAATATTTCTATCCGGACTTTTTGTAAATGTCTGACAGCATGGAAGGGAGAATTTAGGTAAATGTACTTGCTTTCATCTTGTAGTGGTATGGAAAATGTTTTCTATGTTAACTTTTTTTTAATGTGTATTTTGAGGTCTCGGAAGGTCCGACGACTCTGACGTGAATGCTCTCAAAATTTCTTTCTAACCATTACCCTATCCTGTTAAAAAATGTAAAACCAATAAAACTTTTTCAATAAAAAAATAAAAAAAATAAAAAATCCCCAGCCACGATAAAAGCGCCCTCAGGGTAAGTTTGCTGCTGCCTCTCGATGGCATCATGTAACTTAGACAGTGCTGTGCTAACATTTGCATCAGGTGGAATATAGACAGCAGTTATAACTGTAACAGAAATCTCTCTAGGTAAATAAAATGGCCGACAAATGACAGTTAAGAATTCCAAGTCTGCAGAGCAGTGTGTGTAAGCAACTCTACTGTTGGTACACCAGGTATTATGTGTGTAAATACACAGTCCTCCACCTTTGCTTTTACCAGAGTTGTTGTTTCTGTCAAAGCGGTGTGTGGTGTGGTTAGTTAGCTCCACAGACGCATCCGGTACAAGTGGATGAAGCCAGGTCTCTGTGATGATCATCACGCAGCAGTCACGAATGAGCTTATTTGCTGCCATCCATAGCTCTAGTTCATCGGTTTTGTGGACAAAGGATCTAGAGTTGGTTAGGAAAATGCTTGGTAATGCTGGTCTGTGAGGCTGCTTTCGTAACCGAACTAGCAAACCACCTCTGCATCCCCGCTTCTGCTTCCTCTCTCTTCGCTGCCTCCTAGGCCAAACAACGATCCATGGAGAGCCTGGCAGTCTTACTATGTAATTCGGTATATTATGAGACTGCTGGAAGTCGCTGGTAATATCTAGTCGACTAGAAGATCCAATCTTTAATAACTCCCTGCGGGTATAGACTAGTTTTTGCCTAACTCTACTACTGTGACACCAGGAGCTCAAAGCCGCAGCGTCTAAGCGCGCCGCCATCTTGGGGGGGGGGAAAGCTCATAGAATTAAAACCACATAGATTTCAACTTTATGTTTTGTCTGAGATGCCTTTTAATGCGAACTGATGTTAGAAATCTGATATTCTTCAGACTTTTACTACAAATACATCTGTTAAAAATGAATAAGTAAAGCTTATTCATTTTAACAGGTATTTGTAGTAAAATTTTATTAATATAAAAATAATTGCAGCAGTAATTGAAAATCCCATTAAATTTCAAGATGGCGGCTGAGGAAAATGGAGTGAAAACTCCAAGATGGCTGCAACAGAAGCATTGTTACATCACGGGGAGAACATTTGCTATTAAACTAAGAGAAAACTGTAGGAGGAGAGGTGGAAAGGTAAGTCATAGAAAAAGGAAAAGACTAGAGAAAGGAAAAGAGAAAGATTAGAGAAATTAAGAGAGAGAGAGAAGCACAGCTGCACCCAAGAGGCCTGAGAGAAGCCCAACTGTGCATGAGAGGCCTATCCAAGAGACCGAAAAGCCATTGAAGTGAGGTGAGCAGAGAGGAAAACCGACTATGGGCAGCAAAATCAGCCAGTGGAGAATAAAAAGGTGAGTGGTGAGCGAGTGGAGCCAGCTGTGGAGCAGGGAAGAAAATCAGCTGTGAGGCAAAGAAGCCAGCAGACTAAGGGAAGTGCAATGATTAGCAGAGAACAAAGTGGCAAGCCAATGAGAGAGTCGGAGGAGGAGAACAAAGGAGAGGTGAAGTTGCTATGGACTATTGAGCTGGTGAAAGAGCCAAGCAGAGAGGAAGGGAAGAGGAGAGAAGAGATTTGCTGGGGACAATCTAGACAGTCCTGTTTGCTGGTGGAAGCAGCATCCCAGCATGACAGACAAGCAAATGGGAGCCACATGGCTGTGCACTGCCCTCCTGGGCTCTTGTTTTGGCTGCAATGGCCTCCTGCAGCCCTCTGGCAGTGAAAACGGAATTTTGTTTTATTTTCTTGTTGTTTTGTTTTTAGTTTGTTCTGCTAGTGAAAACGGAGCTCAGGCAGGCTGTGTGCGGCCCCCTGAGCTCTGTTTTCACTGGCACAAGGATAGCAAAACAAACTAAAAACAAAAGGAGAAATGTTTCCCCTTTTGCATTTGAGCATCTAAGAAGGGATAGGACAGTAAAAAGAAAAAGAAAAAGAAGGGACAATGGTAAGAGAGCAAGGAAGAAAAAAGGAAAGAGGAGAAAGAAGAACAAAAGAGAATGAAGGGGAAAGGAAAAAGAAAAGGAAGGAAGCAGATTATAATGAGAGGGAAGGAGAGTCTGAGGGAAGTCCTGCCTTAGCACTTGGCCACCACAGGTGCCCCCAACACAAATGATGCCAAGTTGGCCACGCCTACCCTGGCCATGCTTCAATGAAATTGAGTTTGAAAATCCTGTCCTAGAGGGAAAAGTAAGGGATTTAGAGGCAGATATAGCCAAACACCAACCTATGCAAGAAAGCTATGCCGAAATTGAACCAAATAATGAACAAATAACTCCCAGAGGATTTGACCCAATATTTGTTGCCCCAAAAAACTTTGGATTTCTGGACTATGGTCTCTATGATGGGCTTTTGGCAAGGGAGGGTCTGCACTTCACAAAGACTGAGTAGAATGTTTTCTAAAAACGACTGGCTCACCTTCTCAGGAGGGCTTTAAACTAAAATTGAGGGGTAGGATGACCAATCTCCAGGAGCTAATTCCAAACAAAACTCCCTAGAAAACAAGTCAAATAATGAGGTAAGATGGGTGTCAGTTTGTGAAGCATCTCTATGAATACCATCAAACTTCCATAGAGAGAGGGGGGAATACCAAACATACCTGTGGTCAAAAAGGAATCTCAAGCTGGCTTGTGAATGTGCATGTCTAAACTACCATCTCTCATTGGCTGTGATTTATGACAAAGGCTGAAGGGAGGACAGTAATGCAGGCAAAGTTCAGAAGCACATAAAGAAAGCAAAAAAGATGGCTGCAAACAAGAAACGTCTAATGAGGAATGCCTAATGAAGCTGTTAATAAATCACTGCTTTTTGTGTTACAATATCAGTCGATTATTATGAAGTAGGTATTGTTAGGGTACTTGACAGTCAGCCATCTTTTACTTTTGAATATTGGGTGTGCCGAGGGGGAACTCAGGAGCTGGGACGGCCGGTGGGGGGAGAAGTGACCAGCGCTGGAGCGGACATCAGAGACCAGCGACTGTAAAGGCCTGGGGAGGCCAGACAGAACCGGACCTAGCTAGCCGAGGACCAACTGGACTGGCATGGGCTGGCAGGGTAACATCGAGGCCGCAAGGCCTGGCTGGGCCGGGCCGGGCCCAAGGAGATCTGGGCCTGGCAGGCCGAAAGATACCAGGAGCGCTGGAGGCGGTGGGGCCGAAGGAGATGCCACCGGGGACAAAGGTGGGCAGTGGAGGCTCCAGGCCGAGAAAAACTGGCCTCAGCTATTAGAACTTTTCAGCTGAGGCCCTTAAGACTCCTGGTATTGTGGGACTGGAGGAGTCCTTGAGGACTACAGGCCGGGACTAATTTACAACTGGAAGGCCAAAGCTACCCTCTACCCCCAGTCTGATATATCTATATGAACTAACTCTCCCACCTTCGATGACAAACTAATTATTTATGAACCATGATTAACTATCTTTGAACCATGCATGATTTTTATGAACTTATGAACTATTTATGAACTTTTAGAGCCGGTCTAGACGTCCTGAGTTTAACTTGTACTATATATATTTTAACATCTATTTTAATATTTTAATAACATCTAGAATTTTAATGCCCTGTCTAACAACTCCTCTGACCTTATATTTTATATATATTTATACATATTTATATATATTATATTTATGACATTCACCATGAAGTACTCTAAGGCAGACCTTATTCTACTGCGGGAGTCCCCCTACTCGCAGGTATGGCCCTCCGTGTTAACGAGGGCCCACCTTGATGAGGGATTCTGTAATCAAGAGAGGTGGGCGAGACGCAGTCTTAGGGGTTTTTTAACAAAATTCTTATTCGGCTTTTAGGGGGTTCCAGGGAGGAGGGGAGGGATAGTCTACAGTTTTAAATGGGGGATTTTAATCTGGTTTTAGCGCAGGTTTCTGTCATTTAATAGGTTTTTTAAATTATATTTGGTACTATTTTGTATATTGTTTTAAATTCCTTGCGCCGCCCTGGGTCCTCTCGGAGAAGGGCGGGATATAAATTGAAAAAATAAAATAAATAAAAATAAATAGAAGACCATGGCAAACAGCCAGCTGTCCGAAGGGATCTGGAAAGCAGCCATCAAACAGATCAGCAAAGCAAGAGGAGGTAAGTAACTCTAAAATAGCTAAAGCTGAGCCCCCACCCCACCTCTATGCCTAGAAAAAGGGAAAAGCCCCAAATGGAGCCCCTGGGAAGTTCCATAAAGCAATGGAGGGAGGGATCTGACTGGGTTACCCTCCATGAAGAAAGGCCATTATGTAGGCTAAAAGAGGGGAGGAGCAGTGGATCTTCTTGAGGTGATGAGAAGCACATGGGAATACAGCCATGGTGATGAGAAGCATATGGGAATACAGCCTTCTCCACCCATTAGAAGGAAGATGAAGCCAGTTCCTCTCTCACATAGCAGGCAGCCTGCCCAGGGCAGACAATCTCCACCCTCCCTTCAAACTAGAACTGATGGGTATCTTCAGACACATCAAACGCAAGCATACAGAGGCCGACAGGAGGAGGGAAGGGCACTGCTGATTAACCCCCCAGTTCAGAGGAAAGTTTGATGGGGACTCAGACCAGTTAGGCCTATTCCTTGACTTAGCTGAGGCCCACCTGGAATGCTATGAACACCTCTACCCATCCCCCAGAGCCATAGTGAATGCTATCACAGAGGGACTGGAGGGAGACTGGCAGCCCTCCACAAGAGGTGAGCCCCCCAACTGCAAGGTGTAGAGGATTTCCTAGGACTGCTAAAGGCCAGATTTGAGGAGGTGGAGGAGCACCTGTACGCGGAAGATGAGCTCAGCGACCTAAAGCAAAGGGGTCCCCCATTAAAGAGCACATCTGCAAATTTAGTAGGGTCATTGGAAGGCTACCCCCTTTACCATTTTTTCAGAACAAGTCTGGACCAACAGATTGCCCAAGTAACCACGACATCCCAAACCAGCTCTCTGAGTGATTCTGGGTAGCAATAAAAGTTGACAGTGCGCTGCATGTCAACAACATGAGAAAGCAACCTGACACAAAAGAGAGGTCAACCTGATGTGAAACCACCCAGCCGACAGGGAACCACAGCACCACAGTGGGCCCTGAGACCAACCCTCCCTCGAAGTCAAAATGCTACAGATGCAAGGGGATGGGCCATATGGCATCCATGTGCACAACCCCAAGTCCGATGCTGAGGCCAGAGCTACTATCCAGGACACAACTGGAATGCTGCCACAAATGGGTTACCCCCCAAAACCCAGAAGGCCTTCCAGGCTGCAGAGGTCCCTCCCCAACCTGATGAAGGGGGGGGAGGGACCAAGGCAACAATGACCACTCACCAGAATCCTATGAGAGTGATAACAAAGGTGAAAACGACCCAATGGTGAAAGAACCAATTCATTCTTTCCTTTTTCCAATATGGAAACAGCCCCAAAAACAGGAAACCAGGGGGATTTTCAAGCACTAATAGATTCAGGCTGCACTAGGTGCTTGATCAACCTGACTACAGTCCTGAAACTGGGCATCAGAGCAAAAAAGACTGGCCCACCCGACCCAGTTCGAGCAGGTCAATGGGTCCCTAATGGGAGGAGCCTAGGCCACCCACCTAACTGAACCAGTGAGACTAGAATTAGCGGATCACTGGAAAGTAATTTGATTCATAATAGCCCCCAAAATGACAGATGCAGTCATACTGGGACTCTCCTGGCTGGACAAGTGGGGACCGACTATCTGGTGGCAAGGCTTAGAATAGAAAAGGGGCCCCAACCCCTTTTCTGCCACCAAGCAGAAACTCCACCCAAGCAGGGAACCCCCCAAAAGAGCACACCAGAACATCTGGGAGCCATATCCGACGAAATCCCAGGGGAATATCAGGACCTCACAGATCCCAGGAAATCATAGATCCCAGGAAATCACAGATCCCTGGAAATCACAGATCCCAGGGGAATATTAGGACCTCACAGAAGTATTTAGGAAGACCGAGTGTGATGTTCTGCCTCCTCACCGTGAGACGGACTGTACCATCGAAATCATCTCTAGGGCAAAACTACCCAAACCCAAGCTGTATGCCATGACACCTCAGGAAATGCAAGAAATGTGCAAATACATAGACAAAAACCTAGCACCAGGGTTCATCGAGACAGCCAAGCAACGGGTTGCGGCGCAAGTCCTCTTCAAAGAGAAAAAAGACGGAACTATGAGGCTGTGTGTGGACTTTCAAGGGATAAATGCCATGTGCATACACAACCTATACCCCCTCCCTCTCATGAAAGATATGCTACCTTACTTGGCCAAGGGAAAAGTCTTCACCAAATTAGACCTTAGAGAGGCATACTACTGAATATGGATCAAGGAAGGAGATGAGTGGAAAAAACTGTTCAACTGCCCTCATCGAGGCAGCCAAGTCCACAAGGTGCAGAGGAGGGCAACCAGAATGATTAGGGGGCTGGAACACCTTCCTTACCATCTGAGGCTGCAACAGCTGGACCTTTTCACTCTTGAACGACGGTGCCTAAGTGGTGATCTGATTGAAGTCTATAAAATCATGCACGGTGTGGACAAAGTAAAAAAGGAATAACTGTTTTCCCTATCGCACAACACTAGAACTAGGGGGCACTCCATGAAACTTTTGGAAGCTTTCTTTCTTTGATACCATAAATTCTTTTGTTGTTTCTTCTTCTGTGTCTTGCATTTTGCTTAAAGAAACTTTTTTTTTCTTAGTAAAACTAAAGCTTTTAATCATGAAATAAGTGGCGGAATCAATCTAATATGCTTTGAACTGGGAGATTAACTTTTTTTCTTATTTTTCTGTAATTGTGGATTGAAGCGTCAGTAACAAGGTTTTTTTTTCCTTTGAAAGAGATTGGATTATTTCTTTTCTTATATTAAACATTCATCTATTAACCTGTATCTTTCTAGTAGTAAAGCAGTCTCATGTCTTATGCCATTTGTGGTATAAGTCCTCTAGTCTTATCCTTAGTCAAATTTATGTGGACTTCTCTTTGCATTTCATTATTTATTGATTCTTTCATGTCATTTTGATGCCCTTCTTCTTCTTCCTTAATCAGCTTGTCTTTAATTGTCAGAGTTGTTATCGATGATGTTACTAATAAAGTTTCTTTCTTTGATACCATAAATTCTTTTGTTGTTTCTTCTTCTGTGTCTTGCCATCTGAGGTGGAGTTCCCATCCATCTGACTCCTCTTTCCATGTTCCACTTTTTCCATTGTCAAACATAAACCATTCATCCCCCAAAAAAACCCAAAACAGCAGGTTTAATTCCTTTGTAGTTATTTTTCTCTTTGATGCTTGGGACTCTAATCTCTACTTTTTCCATTTGACATGTACCTCCATTCTTTTCATCAAATTTTCCAATTAGGTAATCTAATTTTTTCTCAAATGAATTAGAAAATTCCTGTATTGCAAACATTATTTCTTGCAAACTAACAGTTCTTTCTGTTGTTCAGAATAAGCCATTGTCTCCAGCTGTTAAGAAAGAAAGCTGCTATTCTGGCTTAAAGAGGTTTTTAACAAGTTGACACATAAATTCACAATAACATCCTGGTTGAAAATAAGCTTCAAAAGAACATCTGTGAAAAACAATTCACTTTTCACTTTTTAAACAAGCTCTAGGTCTTTGAAGTTCCAAACCAGGATAATCAGTAAAGAAAGTAAGAGTGTTTTGTTTTCAATACACACACTTCAGCTTTCGAGTAGCAGGCCATCTTTCCCTCTATTGTTACACATTAAAATTTCTTTGGTTTTTTTGGTATCTTAATTATTTCAAGTTAGAAAGAGTCAAATTTTTGGGTATAAGAAAAAAGAAAGTTAAAGATCACACGTAGTAATAAAAAAGAAAAGGTCCATGAGTTGTAAGAATACTATTAAAAAATATAGAAGAAAACTTAATCCATTCCTATTTAAAAGTTTTTCATAGGTTCCATTTATAAAAATAATGTTTAGAAAATTATGATAAGACACTGACCAGATTCCTCCAGATCTTAATTCCGTCGCTTATTTCTTCTGTTCTTAAAATGTTAACTTGACTTTAGGTTTTTTTATAGGCAATCTCTTTTAAAAATGGTAAAAGGTCTCACCAGCTGAAGCCACTTTCTCTTTTCGCTTCCTGCCTTCTGGAGCCGTCAGCAACTTCACCAGCCTAGTGGCTGTCTGTTTACCATGCGGTAGGAGCGCTTCCCTTGGATCAATCAGGGACTTTGTGAGTGAGATAGCATATCTTTCATGAGGGGAGGGGGTATAGGTTGTGTACACACACAGTATTTATCCCTCAAAAGTCCACACAAAGCCTCATAGTTCCGTCTTTTTTCTCTTTTGAAGAGGACTGGTGCAGTGACCCGTGGCTTGGCTGGCTCAATGAACCCCCTTGCTAGATTTTTGTCTATGTATTTGCACATCTCTTGCATTTCTCAGGGTGTCATGGTGTACAGTTTGGGCTGGGTAATTTTGCCCTGGGGATGATTTTGATGGCACAGTCTGTCTCCCGGTGGGGAGGCAGAACATCGCACTCAGCCTCGCTGAATACTTCTGCGAGGTCCTGATATTCCATCAGAATCGTTTCAGTCTCTGGGGTTTTGTCAGATGTGGTTGCCATTTGTTCTCGTGGGCTCTCTTGGGAGGTTTCCAGAGTGGGTTGTGTTTCTACTTGCTGGTGTGGGAGGACCCTAGATATCCTAAGTCTGTGGGTACCCCCTTGCCATCAGATGGTCAGTCCCCACTTGTCTAGCCAGGAAAGTCCCAGTATGTCTGTGTCTGTCATTTTGGGGGCTATTATGAATCAAATTACTTCCCAGTGATCCGCTAATTCTCATCTCACTGGTTCAGTTAGGTGGGTGGCCTAGGCTCCTCCCATTAGGGACCCATCAACCTGCTCTAACCGGATCGGGTGGGCCAGTCTTTTTGCTCTGATCCCCAGTTTCAGGACTGTGGTTAGGTTGATCAGCCTTGTGCAGCCTGAGTCTATTAGTGCTTGAAAATCCCCCTGGTTTCCTGTTTTTGGTGCTGAGAGGCATATTGGAAAAAGTAAAGGGTGAATTGATTCACTCACCATTGGGTCATTTTCTTTTTCGTCCTTGCTGTCATATAATTTGGGTGACTGGTTGTTGTTGCTTGAGGTTCCACCACTTTTGCTTGAGGAGGAAGGGGCGTCTGAAGCTTGGAGGGCTTTCCTGGATGTGTTGGTGGTTTGTTTAGGGTCTCATTATGATTGTGCCCTGGGCAGAGGATCTGGTCTTGGTTTGGGGCTGGGATTGCCCATGCAGCTTCCATGTGACCCATCTGTAGCATTTCAGCGAACTTTGAGGGAGGGCTGGTCTCATGGCCTGCTGTGGTGCTGTGGTTCCCCGCCGGCTGGGTGGTCTCAGGTCAGTTTGACCTCTCTCCCTGGTTGCTGTCGTTGGTGCACAGTCCGCTGTCGACTCTTGTTGCTACTCAGAACCACTCAGAGAGTTGATTTGGGATGTTGCAGTATGCAGTTACCTGGGCAATTTGCTTGTCCAGGCTTGTTCTGAAAAAGGGCACAAGCAGCCGCTCTGGTAAAGGGGCAACTTTCCTATGACCCTTCTAAATTCACGGATGTGCTCTTTGATGGGGCAGCCCCTCTGCTTTAGGTTGCTGAGTTCGTCTTCCGCATATGGGTCCTCCTCCTCCCCCTCCTCAAATGTGGCCTCTAGCAGTCTCAGGAAGTCATCTATGTCTTGCTGTTGCGGGGGCTCTCCTCTTGTGGAGGGATGCTAGCCATTCCCTTGCTTCTTCCTCTGGACCCTCTGCAATGGTATTCACCATGGCTCTGGGCAGAGGTGCCCATAGTGTTCTAAGTGGATATCAGCTGAATCAAGGAATAGGGCTAGATGATCTGAGTCTCCGTCAAACTTTCCCCTGAATTGGGGTGGGTTGTTTAGCATTACTCCTGCAACATCCTGTTGGCCTCTCTATGCTTGTGCCTGATATGGCTGTCTGTCTTTCTCTCCTCTGGTTTGGAGGGAAGGAGGAGTTTTTCTGCTCTGGGCAGCTTGCCTGTTATGTGGGAGAGGCCATGGTTGCAGTCTCGGATGCCTTCCCCTTCTATTAAGTGGAGGGGGGTGGTTGTGCTCCCGTCTGCATCTCCTCCCCTCAACATGATCAGATATCTCTCCCCTCTCTTTTGGGTGGCATGATGGACACTCCTCAGCCAGGGTGGTCCATTTAAAAGCCTCCCTCTGTTGTTTTACTGCACTTTCCAGCAATTCAATCTGGGGTTTGGGAGCTTGGCTTGTGTCCAGTTCCACCTCCAGTCCACCTTGAGACCCTTCCCTGTGTCTGGGGGCTAGGGTGAGGTATTTTCCAGCAGTACTTATCTTCCCTTGCTTCTGCATCTGAGAAAGGCATAGCTGCTTGGCATCTCCGCATACCTTCAGCTGCAATTAATCTCTTGTTGCCTGGTTTTTTCCTCCAAGCAGCCCAAACATTGGTGGGGTGTGTGTGTGTGGCTGGGAGAGCTGGGATTCAGGAAACCCAGAAATTTTTTTTTGTTTAAAAGTTTGAGTTTTAGCTGTCTGTGAAGATCCCAGAAGAAAACCTAACAAATTTACGAGCCTCGAGACATAGTTCAAAAGAAATCTAATCATTTATTAGGATCAACATCCTGGCGTTACTTAGATGCAGCTAAAACTGAAAATCATTTAATGGTGTCTGCACTTTACCACCGTGTCCCCTCCCCTCTGCTACACATTAGCCAATTAGTATTTCAACAGGAAGTATAGAGGGTGGGGACTCAAAAAGTCAACCCCATCCTAACCATACCCAAGGGCTAGGAATCCCTGAGGAGTTAAAACAAAGAACAGCGCAGGATTGGCAAAAGAACTCAATTCACCCAGAAAACGTTAGTTTTGACCCAAAGCTCACATTTGAACAAGAAAGACACATATTGATGGTGTCCTTAGTTGGAAAAGTTGAAAACCCATCCTGCTCTGTGATCTGACCTTTCCCTGAGGAATTATAACAAAGAACAGCTAAGGATTGCCAAAAGAATTCAATTCAGCCAGAAAACGTTAGTTTTGACGCAGAGCTCACATTTAAATAAGAAACATATTGATTGTGTCCTTAGTCACAGAATCTGAAAACCCACTCTGCTCTGGGAAAGATCTGACCTTTCTCTGATGAATTATAACAAAGAATAGCTCAAAATTGGCTAAAAGATCTCAATTCAGCCCGAAAAAGTTAGTTTTGACCCAGAGCTCACATTTGAACAAGAAACACATATTGATGGTGTCCTTAGTTGGAAAAACTGAAAAATGACCCTATTCTGGGATCTGACCTTTTGCTAAAGACTTATAACAAAGAACAGGATAGGATTGCCAAAACAACTCAATTCAGCCAGAAAACGTTAGTTTTGACCAAGAGCTCTTGTTTGAACAAGAAACACATATTGATGTATTAGTCAGAAAAGCTGAAAACCCATCCCATTTTGTGACCTGAGCTTTCCATGAGGAATATAACAAAAAAAAGCTCAGTATTGGCAAAAGAACTAAATTCATCCAGCAAACGTTAGTTTTGACCCAGAGCTCTCATTTGAACAAGAAACACATATTGATGGTGTCCTTGGTCAGAAAAGCTGAAAACCCACCCCATTCTGTGATCTCAGCTTTCCCTGAGGAGTTACAACAAGGAACAGCTCGGGATTGGCAAAACAACTCAATTCAGCTCAAAAACGTTAGTTTTGACCCAGCTCACATTTGAACAAAAAACACATATTGATGGTGTCCTTAGTCGGAAAATGTGAAAATCCACATGTCAGTCGTTTCCTGAGCTACAAAAGCTGAAAAAACCAGTCCATTCGTTGATCTCAGCTTTCCCTGAGGAATTAGGCAATGGGTATCTCCCAATTGGCAAGAGAACTCAATTTAGCCTGAAAATGCAACTTTTGATCCAGAGCTCACATTTGAACAAGAAACACATATAAGGCGTTTCCTGAGAAGCAAAATCTGAAAAACCAGTCCATTGGTTGATCCGAGCTTTCCATGAGGAGTTAGGCAAAGTGTCTCTCAATATAGGCAAAAGAACTCAATTCAGCCTGAAAATGCAACTTTTGATCCAGAGCTCACCTTAGAACAAGAAATACATATAAGGCGTTTCCTGAGCTGGAAAAGCTGGAAAACCAGTCCATTGGTTGATCTGAGCTTTCCATGAGGTGTTAAGCAAAGGGTATCTCACAATTTGCAAGAGAACTCAATTTAGCAAGGATATGCAACTTTTTATCCAGAGCTCACCTTCGAACAAGAAACACATATTATTTTATTTATTTTATTTATTTTATTTTATTTACATTTATATCCCGCCCTTCTCCGCAGAGGACCCAGGGCGGCGCACAGGAAATTTAAAAAACATACAGAATACAAAAATAAATACACAATTTAAAATATAAATTAAACCGTCTTATCCTATGCTAAAAACCCAATTTTAAAATACCCAATTTAAAACTATCTAAAAGTCCCCATGGGAGGTTAGGCTAGGCCGGCTTGTTGGAATAGGTATGTCTTTAGACATTGGCGGAAGAGGCGGAGGTCGGTGATGGTGCGTAATTCGGGGGGTAGGTCGTTCCAAAGGGCTGGGCCTGCCACAGAGAAGGCTCTTCCCCTGGGTGTCGCCAGTCGGCATTGTCCGGCCGATGGCACCCTGAGAAGGCCCTCTCTGTGGGAGCATATTGGTCTAAGGGATGTAGTCGTTTCCTGAGCTGCAAAATCTGAAAAACCAGTCCATTGGTTGATCTGAGCTTTCCATGAGGAGGTAGGCAAAGGGTATCTCACAATTGGCAAGAAAACTCAACTTAGTATCAACCATTACAATAGTATTTCAAATAAAATCATGTTTACGACCTAAGTCTTTTTGCAGTTGACTCCTCTTCCCTGTCCCCGGGCGGGGCCATTGCTCCCTCCCTTCTCCCATCTTCACCTCTCAATTGGGGAGAGTGTTTTTTAATAAAAGCCTCTGCCTCACTTAATGTTTTGATTTTTACTTTGCCTCCCTCCCAGAAGATCAGCATTCCTTCTGGTAATAACCACTTGAACCATATTCCCTTTTTATATAATTTCTTAGACAAGAAGGAATACTTCCTCCTTATTCTCTAATTTTTTTCGGAATCTGTTTCAAAATGATTCTTTCTTTATCCTGGTATTTTAAAATTCCATCCCATTGAGCCCTCAATATCTCATCCCTCGTGGATCTCCTAAGAAATTTAACATGAACTTCTCTTGGTACATTATTTATCCTGGCATAAGTTGAATTAATTCTATAAACCAGGTCCATATCCCACCAGAGTTGACCTTTCTCTCTTTTAAGATATTCTGCTAATATTGTACTCATAAGATCTTTAAGATCTTCATTTTCTGACTATGGTATATTCTGGAACCTGAGAAAAAAAAGACATTTTTTCAAATTCAATTTTAGTCATGTTTGCTCCTAATTCTTTTTTTTTTTTGAAAAAGTTTTATTGGTTTTAACAATTTATACAGGAAAGGGGTAAATAAGGTATTAAATAATATTTTGGAGCTTCCACATCGGGTTTGATGACCGCCTCCGAGCCTTCATACATATTCCATTAAAAAAATAATAAAAAGAAGGGGTACATACATTTAAAATCATAAGTTTTCATATTATTTTATACATTCAATTGCTTTGTTCTATTGACATCCATACAGGAATTACCATCATAAAAAATATAACAAATTATTTTTGTGATCTGAGCCTCTTTTCTATAGTCTCTTCCTCCTCCCCCCCACCAGGTTTCCTCTTTCTTCTCTACACACCAATACTTAAAACTTTAATTATGGCATCGAGGAAACCCCCATCTGGGAAACCAAGCTCTGCTCCAGCATCTACAAAACCCAGTCCATCCTCACAACCAAAGATTTCAGCTTTGTTACAGAAGGAAACAGAAGTAGAGGATCCTAAGTCACCAAGCCCTCAGCCATTAAACGTAGAGGAGATGTTTCAAAAAATAATGAATGAAATGCAACAAATCCGGAAAGACAATTTAAGCACAAGATTGGAAATATTGGAGGCACAAAGAGAAATAACAAATAATAAACAAAAAATTGAGGGGCTGGAAGGGGGGGCGGTTGAGATGAAGGAAGAGATAAAAGACGTTAGAAAGAAAGAAAAAAATGGCGCTGTTGGGCGGGCAGTCCGTGAAGTCCGAGACAAAAGCAGTTGTAATTCAAATTAAATTTGCAACGTCCAGAGAGAAAAAGGAAAAAAGGAAAAAAACTTTCCAAACAAAAGCAGAAGGTTTCACAAGGGAGGAGAGCACAGAAAGACACTAGAGCAGGTCCTTTTCTTATATATTTTGAAATTAATCTAATGTTTGTTAAAATAGAGGAATGCTTATTTCCAAAGAAGAAAAGTTCCGTCCTGGGAACAAAGAGAACACCATCTTTCCGCCTTGCCGGCAGGGTGAAAAAAACAAAAGTGGAAACAATCAATTTAAAATGTAGCAAGGCTCAGGATACATTGTCCAACAGCAATCCCTTATTTAACAAGAGATTTCCTTTTTCAATAAATCCAACGGATGTCACTTTCACTCTCTCTGCATCGCGGGACTCTCTCCAATGCTGCTTTAATTCCAGGGGGGTTGTTTCCAACTCCCCCCTATCTTCTCTTTTCATAAAATTGAATGCAAAAAAGTCCAAATAAGGCACATACCATTTTTCTAATCCGGAGCCTCGGCACAGCCATTCAGCCCCGGCGTTTCAGCTCCTTGTAAAATCCTCCATGTTCCCGCTCCTTCGGCGAAAGGGAAACTCCCCCCGCGAAAGTTCCCCAGCCCCTAGGGCGAAGCGGGAGCACCCCCCCGACCACCATCGAGATGGGGGCCCTCACCGCAAGCCGATGAGGGGGGGATTATGTCCGTCCCCCCTGCACCTGAAGGCGCAGCTGAGGCAACACAGCGGCGGACATGTGGAATCCACGTACGTCCGCGTTCGAAGCCGGAAACGATCTCATGTTTGCTCCTAATTCTAAACCCTCCCTCTGAATCCCTTTCACCTCTTCCCCTATCTCAGCCGCCCCTTTCTCTAACTTCTCAATTTTTTGCTTATTTTCCGTTGTGTTTCGTTGCGTTTCCCTAAGTTCTAATGTTAATTCTGACATTTCTTTCTGCATTTCATTCATATTTTCATTCATGCTATTCATATTTTTCATTATTTCCCAAAACATTTCTACAACCAACGGATCCTTTGAACCCTCTTCAGCAGGTTCTTTCTGTAAAAGTGTAGAAATCTTCGACTGTGTAGTCAGGCTGGAGAAGGCAGAAGATGGGGCAGAAGCTGACTTTCCCATTGGTGGCTTTCTGAAAGCCATTGTGTCAGTTCTAATTTCTCAATTGACAAAGAAATGGCACCAGAGAAACGGACGACCGAGACAGCCCAAGGTATCAGAGAGTCCGAGTGAGAGTTCAGTCTTAAGAGTCTTAAGAGTTCACTTTAAAAAAGGGAAATCTTATAGCCCACAACCAGGAGTCCACATATTGGGAGAGACTTGGGAGCCTCTGGGAGGAATGTCTATAGTAAAAAGTTTATAATCCTTCTTTGGTAATTATGAAGGGAAAAGCTTCACCACTGTAAAGGAGTTTTAAGCGGAGAAGAAAGAGAAGCCATCTTGCCCCGCCTTCTGACAGGAAGAAAAGTGAAAGTTCCATTTACTTTCTTTTTCTTTAAAAGAGCTCCGTGAAAGACTGTTGCAAATGCGATACGAAACAATTCTTTCCCATAGTTTATTCAAATAGCAAATTAATCCTTCCTCTCTCCATTTCAATGGAGAGGGATCACTTAATTGCCGCTTCATCCAAGGAGGGGTTTGAAAACTCCCCCCTCCAATCTCCATTCTAAGTTGATTGAATCACTTACAGTGATTTATCGCTTATCCTTCATCTGCAATTCAAGAGATTAGCGTCTTTCACCTCCGGCATTTCAGCTACTCTTCTTATTCTGCTCATTGCTCCCGATTTCCATCTGGCAAAGAAGCAAAGTTTGCCCCTCCTTTTTGCTCGCCAGCTCCTAGAGCGAGGCTGGCGGTGCCCCACCGGCCACCACCAGGCTGGGGGCTCCCAGTGAGGCGCTCCTATGGCAGAAGGCACCCTGGGGTCTTCCGTGCTTCCGAAAAAGCCCACCGGTACAGCAAGCGGCGGACGAAGCACAAAGCACGTCCGTCGCCTTCAGAAACCGGGAACGAAGTCCCAAAGCACCTGTTTTCATGATTGCAGGGTCTCACGTTTTCTTCGTCTGGGTGCAAAAAACTTGGTTTTATCAAACGGCAAGAAATACCATTTTTAAGCATGAAATTCCACCATGAATCAATACCCCTCAAAAGGGTTTTTCAATTTGGGCTCAAAAAAATTTGGCCTTTGAAGCACCCATTTTCCTAACACCTTGGTCAGGAGTTTTCTTCCTCTGGGTGAAAAAAGCTTGATTTTTATCAAACGGCAAGAAATGCCATTTTTAAGCATGAACTTCCACCCTGAATCAATTCCCCTCAAGGGTTTTTCAATTTGGGCTCAAAATAAATTTGGCCTCCAACGCACCTACTTTCAAGATTGCAGGGTCTCTGGTTTTCCTCCTCTGGGTGCAAAAAGCTTGGTTTTATCAAACAGCAAGAAATGCCATTTTTAAGCATGAACTTCCACCCTGAATCAATTTCTCTCAAGGGTTTTTCAATTTGGGCTCAAAAAAATGTGGCCTCCAAAGCACCTCTTTTCAAGATTTCAGGCTCTCAAGTTTTCCTCCTCAAGGTGCAAAAAGCTTTAATTTATCAAACGGCAAGAAATTCCATTTTAAAGCATGAACTTCCACCCTGAATCAATTCCTCTCATGGGTTTTTCAATTTGGCTAAAAAAAAATTGGCCTCCAAAACAATTTTTTTCAAGATTGCAGTGTCTCTCGTTTTCCTCCTCTGGGTGCAAAAAGCTTGGTTTTATCAAACGGCAAGAAACACCATTTTTAAGCATGAACTTCCACCCTGAATCAATTCCCCTCAAGGATTTTTCAATTTGAGCTCAAAAAAATTTGGCCTCCAAAGCACCTATTTTCAAGATTGCAGGGTCTCATAAGAATATAAGAATAGCCTTGCTGGAACAGGCCACAGCCCATCCAGTCCAGCATTCTGTCTCACACCGTAGCTCACCATTTGCTTCAGGGTATTCCCAAGCAGATGTCTTCACCTGCTTATGATTCCCTGCAAATGGATTTGAGAGATATCCTGCCTATTTCTCCAACCTGGAGGGTGTCTTTAGGCATCCATAATGATAGCCATTGATACCCTTGTTCTCCATGAACTCGTCTAATCCTTTCTTAAAGGTGTCAAGGCTGACAGCTGTCACCACTTCTTCTGGCAGGGAGTTCCATAGACCAGTGATCCTCTGGGTGAAAAAGTACTTCCTCTTATTTGTTTGAGGTCTAGTTATCAAATGTTTAATGGAGTGCCCCCTAGTCTAGTGTTGTGCGATAGGGAAAACAGTTTTTCCTTTTCTACTTTGTCCACACAGTGCATGATTTTAGAGACTTCAATCAGGTCACCTCTCAGGCGCCGTCGTTCTAGAGTGAAGAGGCCAAGCCGTTGCAGCCTCAGATGGTAAGGAAGGTGTTCCAGCCCCCTAATCATTCTGGTTGCCCTCCTCTGCACCTTTTCCATTTCCATAATATCCTTCTGATGGTATGGTGACCAGAACTGTACACAATACTCCAGATGGAGCCTCACCATAGATTTATAAAGAGGCAAAATGACACTTGCTGACTTATTTTCTATACCCTTCCTAATGATCCCTAGCAATGAGTTTGCTTTTTTCACTACTGCGGCACACTGGGTTGACACCTTCATTGAGCTGTCCACCAGGACACCAAGGTCCCTTTCCTGGTTAGTTGCAAGGAGTTCAGACCCCATCAGTTTATAGATGTAGTTGGGGTTCTTTGCCCCAATGTGCATCACTCTGCACTTACTAATGTTGAAGCTCTTTTGCCACTGGGTTGCCCCGGTGCCACTCCCCCAGTGTCAAGAGATCCCTCTGGAGCTCCTCACACTCTCTCTCAGTTTTTACTACCCTGTATAATTTAGTGTCGTCGGCAAATTTGGCTACCTTGCTGTTTACTCCTACTTCTAGATCATTTATGAAAAGGTTGAAGAGCAGGGGTCCCAGTACTGAATCTTGGGGGACCCCACTCTTTACCTCCCTCCATTTGGAGAAGTGTCCATTTAATGCTACTCTCTGTTTCCTGTCCCTTAGCCAATTGCTAATCCAGGACAAGGCCTGTCCCTTTATTCCATGACTGGCAAGTTTATTTAAGAGCCTTTGGTGTGGGACCTTGTCAAAGGCCTTCTGAAAGTCCAGTTAAACAATGTCAACTGGATCTCCTTTGTCCACGTGCTTGTTGACACTCTCAAAAAATTCCAGCAGACTAGTGAGGCATGATTTGCCCTTGCAAAAGCCATGTTGGCTCTCCTTCAGCAGTGCCTTCTCTTCTACGTGCCTATTAATTTTATCCTTTAAGATGGTTTCCATCACTTTACCTGGGACACTTGTCAAGCTGACCGGTCAGTAATTTCCTGGATCACCTCTGGATCCTTTTTTGAAGATAGGTGTTATATTCGCTACCTTCTAGTCATCTGGCACAAGGCCTGATTTGAGGGAAAGATTATATATTTTGGCAAGGACATCAGCAATTTCATCTTTAAGTTCCTTGAGAACTCGTGGATGGATGCCATCTGGTCCTGGTGATTTGTTAGTGTTTAGTTTAACAAGACATGCAAGGACCTCCTCCCTGGTTATTTCTATCTGGGTTAATTCCTCAGTTTCCCTCCCTACAAAGATAGGCTCTGTTTTGGGCATGTGATCTCTGTCTTCTTCAGTGAATACTGAAGCAAATAATTCATTGAGTCTCTCTGCAATCTCTGTTTCCTCCTTAGTAATCCCTTGCCTTCCAATGTCTTCTAATGGTCCAATGGCCTTCCCAGTTGGGTTCTTACTTCTAATGTACTTAAAGAAGTCCTTGTTATTTCTTTGAATGTTTTTAGCTAAACGCTCCTCAAAGTCTTGCTTTGCTTTCCTGATTGTTGCCTTGCATTTGTTTTGCCAGAATTTATGTTTCTGCCTGTTGTCCTCGTTTGGAGAAGCCTTACATCTTTTAAATGAGCTTTTCTTGCTTTTGATCACTTCCTGAACAGCTCCTGTAAGCCACATTGGAGTCCTCTTGAACCTGGTGGTGCCTTTTTCCTTTTAGGTATATATTCCAATTGGGCCTCTGTTATTGTTTTTGTGAGCAGCCTCCATGCCTCATGGAGTGTTTGGACTTTCTCAATTCTCCCTTTCAGCTTCTTTTTTACTAGTTTCCTCATCTTCGGAAAATTTCCTTTATGAAAATTTAAGGTCTCTATGTTAGATTTCATTGGTGATTTGCAGTCTATGATTAAGTTAAAAATAATTGTGTTGTGGTCACTGTTCCCTATTGGATCAGTCATATTAACATTTTGCACCAGATCCTCAGAACCAAGTCAAGGATTCTTGTACCTCTAGTTGGGTCTTCAACCATCTGTTCCAGGGAGCAATCATTTAGCATATCTAGGAACTTTATCTCTTTGTCATGTGCTGAACAACACTTCGCCCAGTCTATGTGAGGGTAATTGAAATCCCCCATTATAATCAGGCTTCCCTTTTTTGATGCCTCCTTTACAACATTCTCCAACTGCCAGTCTCTCTCAGGGGCTTGGGTCGGAGGCCAATAACATATGCCTACTGTTAGACCATTCTTTTGGCCTGATAGTCTTACCCACAGAGTTTCTAGTGGTGACTCTAAATCACCTTGATATGCCATTTCGTATGACTTTATCTCTTCTTTGACAAACAAGGCTACACCACCTCCCGTTTGCCCCTTCCGTCCTTCCTGTACAGTTTGTAGCCTGGGATGACTGTATCCCATTGGTTATCATCCGTCCACCAGGTTTCAGTGTTACCAATAATATCAATATTTTTGTCTATTGCTAAGTATTCCAGCTCCCCTATTTTGTTCCGTAGGCTTCTGGCATTTGCATACAGGCATTTATATATACTTTTTTGATGCAGTCTTTTGAGTCCAGTTGCATCCTTAGACTGCTTCTTGCATCCTTCTGCTAGAGTGCTGATGACCGGCTCCTCGCTCTGCTCAGTAATTATTGCATTCTCCTCACTACTCAAGTAAACACTTTCCCAAACCAGATACTGCCCAGCTCCTGTCGGCTTACCCCCAGTTATCAGTTTAAAAGTTGTTCTGCAGCCTTTTTTTAATATTGAAAAAGTTTTATTGGTTTTACATTTTTTCTATAGGGTGGGGTAAGGGATACAAAGAAATTTTGAGAGCATTCATGTCAAAGTCGTCGGCCCTTCCGGGACCTCAAAATACATTGATAACAATAAACAAAAACATTTTTCATAACACTACAAAGTGAAAGCAAGTACATATACCTAAATTCTCAGTTCTATGCTGTCAGACATTTACAAAAAATCCAAATACAAATATTATGCAAAATTAATCAGAAAAATCAAGGCAAAGTTATTTTTTCGATCTAAGTCTCTTGGCAATTGTATCTTCTTTTTCTCCTCCCTGGCCCCCAGTGGGCAGGGCCGTGGCCCCCTCCGTCCCCCCTGGATCTTCCCCCAGGATAGAGGAATGTTTTCTAAGAAAGGCTTCCGCCTCAGCAACTGTTTTAATCCTCACTCTTCCTCCTTCCCAGAACACCAGCATCCCTTCGGGTGTCACCCACTTGAACCAAATCCCGTGATCAAACAATGTTTTAGACAAGAAGGAGAATTTCCTTCTTGCATCTCTAATCTTTCTTGGGATCTGCTTCAAGATAGCAACCTCTTTTTGTTGGTAGATTAATGGACTACCTCTCTGCGCTTTCAGGATTTCTTCTCTGGTTGACCTTCTAACAAATTTCACATGTATCTCTCTAGGTACTTCATTTATCCTGGCATATGCTGAGTTAATTCTGTAGGCTAGGTCAATGTCCCCCCTGATCTCATCCTTAGGTTTATGTAAATAGTCTGCTAAAATTGTGCTCATAAGATCAGGGAGGCATTCACCAGATTCCTCAAAAACATTCTGAAATCTCAAAAAATATGTCATTCTTTCCATATCAATCCTAGACACATGCCCATTTATTTCCACAACTTCATTAGTAACATTTTTAATCTCTCCCTTAGCCCCCACCAGCCCCCCTTCCAATTCTTCATTCTTCTGTGTGTTTTCCAGCAGTTGTTTCCGTGTATCCAATAACTCCTTCTTAAAGTTAATATTTTCTGCCCTCTGGGCCTTAATTTCTTGTACCAAAGTTTGTATAACAGATTCAAGAGAAGCCAACCTTTGTTCTAAACTTGCCAGTGCTGTTTCTTGTGCCATGGTTAGTTGTTAAAATCAATGCCACTAAAATGGCGTTTTTTGGGTGGGGCTGGTGAGGCAGTTCAGGAGCCAAAAGTTCAGTTCAGGGTTGTAAAGTTGTAAAGTTCAGGAACCAAGAGAGAAACAATTTTCCAACTCAATAAGTATAATAGCGAAGGTATTCCAGAAAAGAAATCACAAATCCAAAAAGAAAAAATTCTTCATTAATAACCAGAGGAAGTTCAAATTGCAAAGAGACGCTGGGAGTTTTCCATAAGTGAAATAGTCAGGCAGGGACAAAGAGAAGCCATCTTCCAGCCGCCCAAACTCAGAGCCCAGAGGAGAGAGTGGTAAAATAAATTGTTTCAGCCAGACCTAGAGACATTGTTGCAAACAACCGCAAATCACTTTCCCTTGCTGCAAACAGTCAGGATTAAAGATTTCCGCTTTCTCGCCGCGAGAAGCCATTTCCGAGTGCCGCTTAAGTCCGAGGGGTTTTTTTTAGGAACAAACACCCCCCTCCCAGTCCTTTCAGCCCGGCTGACAGCAGAAAAAAAAAAGTTTTTAAACACTCTCTCTCCCTCGCAGCTGAAGCCTCGGGAAGCCTTCCGACTCATCCGTTTAGCCCTCTTCATGATTACGAATGGCGCCGTCTTCCTTTGGCGAAGGGAGAACCCCCCGCAGCATGTTCTCCTTCACCTAAGCCGAGGACAAGGGTCGCTTCCCCCACCGCCATGGGGGGGAGCGTCCCAGGCGAGCCAGCTTTACGGGAGACCCCCAAAAAAGGGGTGTCTCGCCCCCGGGGGGGGCAGAAAAAGCAACAAAACGGCGAGCGAGCGCTAGGCTCGCCCGTCGCCGCTGGAGCCGGAACCGGAAGCCGTTCTGCAGCCTTTTTGATGTTGAGTGCCAGCAATCTTGTCCCATCATGGTTCAAGTGCAACCCATCCCCCCTGAACAGGTTTGGCTTGTCCAAAAATATTCTCCAGTTCCTGACAAATCTGAAGCCCTCCTCCCGACACCATCACCTCATTCACGCATTGAGGCTTCTGAGCTCTGCCTGCCAGGTAGGTCCTGCACGAGGAACAGGCAGCACTTCTGAAAATGCTACCTTGGAAGTCTGGGACTTCAATCTTCTTCCTAGCAACCTGAATTTGGCTTCCAGGACTGATTGCTTTGCCTTCCCAACATCATTGGTACCAACGTGTACCACGACCACTGGCTCCTTCCCAGTTCTCTCTAACAAACTATCTAGATTTCTCATGATGTCTGCAACCTTTGCACAGGGTAGGCAAGCAACTCTCAAGTTTTCCTCCTCCAGATGCAAAAAGCTTGGTTTTATCAAACGGCAAGAAACACCTTTTAAGCCTGAAATTCCACCCCAAATCAATTCCCCTTAAGGGATTTTCAATTAGGGCTCAAAAAAATTTGACCTCCAAAGCACCTATTTTCAAGATTGCAGGGTCTCGAGTTTTCCTCCTCTGAATGCAAAAAGCTTTAATTTATCAAACGGCAAGAAATTCCATTTTTAAGCATGAAATTCCAGCATGAATCAATTCCCCTCAAGGGTTTTTAAATTTGGGCTCAGAAAAATTTGGCCTCCAAAGCACCCATTTTCCTAACCTTATGGTCAGGAGTTTTCCTTCACTGGATGTTATCAAACAGAAAGAAATTCCATTTTTAAGCAAGAAATTCCACCCTGAATCAATTCCCCTCAAGGGATTTTCAATTTGCGCTCAAAATTTTTTGGCTTTTGATGAGTACTTGGGAACGAGTCAGAAATGCATTTTATTTGATGGCCCCGAGGTGGCTATCGCCTCTAGAGGCGATGATGTACCCAACTCTTTATAACAGAACTACACCCCTAACTTACCAAGAACTGTTGGACTCTGCAGGGAGATTGAAATCCCGAAGTGAATTGACAGCCTTAGGCTGTGACCTAGACTGGTGGTCTTACAATTTGATTCAATCTAGAGTAGATAAGGATAGAAATAAGGGGGGAATCTATAACTCTCTGCAAGAATTAGACAAAATATTTACAGGGAACGATGAGAAGCTCTTGTCCAAATTTTATAAATTCCTATTAGAGCGTTGGATCGGAGAGGAAGTGATTAAGGATTCAATGATTGCCTGGGGGAGAAATTTGGAACACTCAATTGATCTCGAGAAATGGGAAGAAATTTGGAAAAAAACTCTAAAATTAACAATGTCAATTGCATATAAGAAAACATATACAAAATGTTATATAGGTGGCATCTTCCTCCGGCTAGATTATCGAAGATGTTCCCAGAGACCTCTCCGATCTGTTGGAAATGTAAGGTAGCTCTGGGAACTTATTTCCATACTTGGTGGACTTGCCCTCGAGCAGGAATATATTGGACCAGAATCTGAAATTGGCTTTTCGAAATTACTGGCTGTAGAATTAAGTTGATTCCGGAAACGTTCTTACTAGGCATGAAACCAGATAATTTAAATAAATCTAATTGGTATTTAACTCTCCACATCATTATTGCAGCTAGAATTGCTTTTGCCCAAAAATGGAAATCCAGTGACATTCCATCAGAGTCAATATTAATCGCTAAAATTATGGACTGTGCAGAAGCAGACAAGCTTACCAGCCTATTGAGAGACAAACAAGATTTGCTATTCTATGTGTGCTGGGATCGCTGGTACGCTTGGCTACAAAGGAATTTAAAGAAGCGGACTTAACATTGCTGTTTTAGAATCTCTATATGCTTTGATTACACTCCTTCACTTTGTCCTGGTTTCTTTCATATATTTTTTTTCTGCCTTTCTTATTAGAGATATGTATTAAATTAATAAGTGGTAAATGTTAGTTATAGTGCTATAACTCTAGTTATATTGTAATACTCTCTGCAATCACTTTGTATCATTTAATGTCTTATTCTGTAAGCTTTTGCTTTTTAATGATTCAATAAAAAATTTAAAAAAAAATTGGTTTCCATAACACCTATTTTCAAGACCGCAGGGTCAGGAGTTTTCCTCCTCTGGATGAAAAAAGCTTGTTTTTTGAAAACAGCAAGAAATACCATTTTTAAGCATTAAATTCCATCCTGAATCAATTCCCCTCAAGGGATTTTCAATTTGGGCTCAAAAAAAGTTGGCTTCCATAGCACCTATATTTAAGATTGCAGGGTCTCAAGTTTTCCTCCTCTGGGTGCAAAAAGCTTTGTTTTATAAAACGGCAAGAAATTCCATTTTAAAGCATGAAATTCCACACTGAATCAATTCTCTTCAAGGGTTTTTCACCTTGGGCTCAAAAAAATTGGCCTCCAAAGCACCCAATTTCCTAACCAGGGTCAGGGGTTTTCCTTCTGTGGTTTTTCAATTTGGGCTCAAATATTTTGGCTTCCAAAGCACCCATATTCCTAACCCCATGGCAAAAGCTGCAAAAGATACACTTTGATATAACTTCTTGGGGAAAGCTCAGATCAACCAACGGACTGGTTTTTCAGAATTTACAGCTCAGGATACATCCAATATGTGTTTCTCATTCGAAGGTGAGCTCTGGATCAAAATTTGCAGTTTCTAGCAAAACTGAGTTCTTTGACCAATTCTGAGATACGCGTTGATGTAACTTCTCAGGGAAAGCTCAGATCAAACAACGGAGAAGTTACATCAAAGCGTATCTGAGAATTGGTCAAAGAACTCAGTTTTGCTAGAAACTGCAAATTTTGATCCAGAGCTCACATTCCAATGAGAAACACATATTGGATGTATCCTGAGCTGCAAAAGCTGCAAAAGATACGCTTTGATGTAACTTCTCAGGGAAAGCTCAGATCAACCAACGGACTGGTTTTTCAGCTTTTGCAGCTCAGGATATATCCAATATGTGTTTCTCATTCGAAGGTGAGCTCTGGATCAAAATTTGCAGTTTCTAGCAAAACTGTGTTCTTTGACCAATTCTGAGATACGCTTTGATGTAACTTCTCAGGGAAAGCTCAGATCAACCAACGGACTGGTTTTTCAGCTTTTCCAGCTCAGGATACATCCAATATGTGTTTCTCATTCGAAGGTGAGCTCTGGATCAAAATTTGCAGTTTCTAGCAAAACTGAGTTCTTTGACCAATTCTGAGATACGCTTTGATGTAACTTCTCAGGGAAAGCTCAGATCAACCAACTGACTGGTTTTACAGATTTTCCAGCTCAGGATATATCCAATATGTGTTTCTCATTCGAAGGTGAGCTCTGGATCAAAATTTGCAGTTTCTAGCAAAACTGTGTTCTTTGACCAATTCTGAGATACGCTTTGATGTAACTTCTCAGGGAAAGCTCAGATCAACCAACGGACTGGTTTTTCAGCTTTTCCAGCTCAGGATACATCCAATATGTGTTTCTCGTTTGAAGGTGAGCTCTGGATCAAAATCTGCAGTTTCTAGCAAAACTGAGTTCTTTGACCAATTCTGAGATACGCTTTGATGGAACTTCTCAGGGAAAGCTCAGATCAACCAACGGACTGGTTTTTCAAATTTTGCAGCTCAGGATACATCCAATATGTGTTTCTCGTTTGAAGGTGAGCTCTGGATCAAAATTTGCAGTTTGTAGCAAAACTGAGTTCTTTGACCAATTCTGAGATACGCTTTGATGGAACTTCTCAGGGAAAGCTCAGATCAAACAACGGAGAAGTTACATCAAAGCGTATCTGAGAATTGGTCAAAGAACTCAGTTTTGCTAGAAACTGCAAATTTTGATCCAGAGCTCACATTCCAATGAGAAACACATATTGGATGTATCCTGAGCTGCAAAAGCTGCAAAAGATACGCTTTGATGTAACTTCTCAGGGAAAGCTCAGATCAACCAACGGACTGGTTTTTCAGCTTTTGCAGCTCAGGATACAGCCAATATGTGTTTCTCATTCGAAGGTGAGTTCTGGATCAAAATCTGCAGTTTCTAGCAAAACTGAGTTCTTTGACGAATTCTGAGATACGCTTTGATGTAACTTCTCAGGGAAAGCTCAGATCAACCAACGGACTGGTTTTTCAGCTTTTCCAGCTCAGGATACATCCAATATGTGTTTCTCGTTCGAAGGTGAGCTCTGGATCAAAATTTGCAGTTTCTAGGAAAACTGAGTTCTTTGACCAATTCTGAGATACGCTTTGATGTGTCTATTTCTCCTTTGTCTTCCCTTCTTACTTCCATCACTTTTCTTTCTTTCTTTCTTTCTTTCTTTCTTTCTTTCTTTCTTTCTTTCTTTCTTTTTCTTTCCTTTTCATTTATTTATCTCTTTCTCCTTTGTCTTCCCTTCTTCCTTCCCTCCCTCCCTCCTTCCCTTTCTTTCGTTCTTTTCTTTCTTTTATTTATCTGTCTGTCTCTCCTTTGTCTTCCCTTCTTCCTTCCCTCACTTTTCTTTCTTTCTTTCTTTTTTATCTCGGTGTCTATCTCTCCTTTGTCTTCACTTCTTCCTTCCCTCACTACTTTCTTTCTTTCTTTCTTTCCTTCCTTCCTTCCTTTCATTTATTTATCTCTGTCTCTATCTCTCTCCTTTGTCTTCTTCTTTCCCTCACTCTTTTCTTTCTTTTCTTTATCTCTCTGTCTCTATCTCTCTCCTTTCTCTTCCCTCCTTCCCTCTTTCACTCTTTTCGTTCTTTCTTTCTCTTTCTCTATCTCCCTCTTTTCTATTTCCTCCCTTCTATCCTCAATCCCTTTTTCTTTTTTTTTTCTTTTTCTTTCTTCATTCTCTGTCTCCCGCCTTTCTCTTCCTCCTTCCTTTCCCCACTCTTTTTTCTTCCAGTTTCTTATTTCCTTTTATTGTTTCTCTCTCTCTTTTATCTCTTTCTCTCTTTCATTCCACTTTGTCTCACTCTTTCCCTCCCCTTCTTTGTTCCCTAATTCTTTTTTCTTTCTTTCTCTCTCCTTTCTCTTCCCTTTCTTCCTTTACTTTCTCTTTCTTTCTCTATCTCCCTCCTTTCTATTCCCTCCTTCCTCACGTCAGTCCTTTCTTTCTCTTTTCCCTTTTTTCCTTCTCTCTCTCTCTTTCCTCTTTGTCTCTCTGTCACTTTTTCTCTCCCCTCTTTTGTTCCCTAATTCTTTTCTTTTTCTCTCCCTTCTTTCTCATTCTCTCTCTTTTCTTTCCCTTTCTCTCTCTCTCTTTCTTTCTTTCCTTCCTTTCTCCCTCCATCTCTGTACCCCTCTCTTTCGCTCCCCCCTTCAATCAATCCATCCTCCTCCCTTCTCACCCTTGGCTGCCAAGAGTCCCTAATATTAGGGGGTGGCCTGGCTGCCATGATCTGCTTTGCTATTAAATGGGGGGGAGTGGACAAAGAATTTGAAGAGATTTCCCCCCCCCAATTTAATAGCAAAGCAGATCATGGCAGAAATCTCTTCAAATTCTTTGTCCGCTCCCCCCCCCATCCCATTTCATTCCTTCCTCTGAGGAGGGGACAGAGAGAGAGAAAAGGAGAAAGAAAGAGAAAAGGGGAGAAAGAGAAAGGAAGGAAGGAAGGAAACAAGGAGGGATGGAAAGAAGGGAGAGAGAAAGAAAGAAAGAAAGAAGGAAGGAAGGAAGGAAGGGATAGAGGAGATGGAAAGAAGGGAGAGAGAAAGAGAAAAGA
>CM077643.1:213890104-213892604 GCA_039707465.1 Rhabdophis nuchalis
TATGTATCTTTTATCTATCTGTCTGTCTATCTATCTATCTATCTATCTATCTGTCTATGTCTATGTCTATATCTATATCTATATCTATCTATCTATCTATCTAATATCTACATCTCTCTCATCTATGTCTACATCTATCTTCTATCTCTCTCTATCTCTCTATCTCTCTATCTCTCTGTCTGTCTGTCTATCTATCTATCTATCTATCTATCTATCTATCTATCTATCTATCTATCTATCTATCTATCTATCTATCTATCTATCTATCTATCTAATGTCCACATCTCTCTCATCTATCTATGTCTACATCTATCTATCTTCTATCTAAATCTCTAATTATTATTATTTTTTTTTATATTGAAAAAGTTTTATTGGTTTTACAGTTTTTCAGTAGGGTAGGGTAAGGGATACAAAGAAATTTTGAGAGCATTCACGTCAAAGTCGTCGGCCCTACCCGGACATCAAAATAGATCATTAACAAAAAACATTTTCCGCACACTACAAAGTGAAAGCAAGTACATATTTCTAAGTTCTCAATTCTATGCTGTCAGTCATTTACAAAAATCCAGATGCACATGTTATACAATATTACTCAAAAAAATCAAGGCAAAGTTATTTTTTAGATCTAAGTCTCTTGGCAATTGTATCTTCTATCTCTCCTTCCAGGCCCCCAGCGGGCGGGGCCATGGCCCCCCCTGCCCCCCCTGGATCTTCCCCCATGACAGAGGAATGTTTTTTAAGAAAGGCTTCCGCCTCAGCAACTGTTTTAATCCTCACTCTTCCTCCTTCCCAAAACACCAGCATCCCTTCGGGCGTCACCCACCTGAACCAGATCCCGTGGTCAAACAATTTTTTGGACAAGAAGGAAAATTTCCTTCTTGCTTCTCTAATCTTTCTTGGGATCTGCTTCAGGATGGCAACCTCCTTTTGTTGGTAAATTAACGGACCTCCTCTTTGCACTTTCAAGATTTCCTCTCTGGTTGACCTTCTAACAAATTTAACATGTATCTCTCTGGGTACTTCATTTATCCTGGCATATGCAGAGTTTATTCTGTAGGCTAGGTCAATGTCCCCCCTGATCTCATCCTTAGGTTTATGTAAATAGTCTGCTATAATTGTGCTCATGAGTTCAGGGAGACATTCACCAGTTTCCTCAGAAACATTCTGAAATCTCAAAAAATATGTCATCCTTTCCATATCAATCCTAGACACATGCCCATTTATTTCCACAACCTCATTAGTAACATTTTTAATCTCTCCCTTAGCCCCCGCCAGCCCCCCTTCCAGTTCTTCATTCTTCTGTGTGTTCTCCAGCACTTGTTTCCGTGTGTCCAATAATTCCTTTTTAAAGTTGATATTTTCTGCCCTCTGGGCCTTGATTTCTTGTACCAAAGTTTGTATAACAGATTCAAGAGAGGCCATCCTTAGTTCTAAGCTTGCCAGTGCTGATTCTTGTGCCATGATTAGCTGTTAAGATCCGTGCCACTAAAATGGCGTTTTTTGGGTGGGTCTTTTGAGGCAAGTCAGGAGCCAAAAGTTCAGTTCAGGGTTGTAAAGTTCAGGAACCAAGAGAGAAACAGTTTTCCAGATCAATAATTATAATAACGAAGGCACTCCAGAAAAGAAATCACAAATCCCAAAAAAAAATTTCTTCTTTAATAACCAGAGGGAGTCCAAATCGCAAAGAGACGCTGGGAATCTTCCATAAATAAAATAGTCATTCAGGGACAAAGAGAAGCCATTTTCCACTGCCCAGACTCAGAGCCAGAAGGAGAGAGTGGTAAAAAAAAATGTTTCAAATCAGCCAGACCTAGATACTTTGTTTCAAAAACAAACCGCAGATCACTTTCCCTTGTTTCAAACAGTCCAGATTAAAGATATCTGCTTCCTCGCAGCCAGGAGCCATTCTTAAGTGCCGCTTTAGTCCGAGGGGGGGTTTAACAAGCAGACACCCCCCTCCAAGTTCTTTCAGCCCAGGCTGACAGCAAAAAAAATGTTAAACCACTCACTTTCACCCTCGCAGCCGAAGCCCCGGGAAGCCTTCCGACTCAGACGGCCAGCTCTCTCCATGTTTTCAGAACGATGCCGCCCGCCATTGGCGAAGGGGAAACCCCCCGCAGCATGTCCTCCTCCACCTAAGCCGAAGACAAGGGTCGCTTCCCAGCTGCCGCTGGGGGAGGACGACCCAGGCAAGCCGGCTTTACGGAAGACCCCCAAAAATGGGGCGTCTCGCCCCCGTGGGGGGGCAGGAAAAGAAACAAAGCGGCGAGCGAGCCCTAGGCTCGCCCGTCGCCGCTTGAGCCGGAACCGGAAGTCTAAATCTCTAATTATTTATCTATGTCTACATCTATCTATCTTCTATCTATATCTATATCTATATCTATCTATCTATCTATCTATCTATCTATCTATCTATCTATCTATCTATCTATCTATCTATCTATCTATCTATCTATCTAATATCTACATCTATCTCATCTATGTCTACATCTATCTTCTA
>CM077643.1:213980150-213990150 GCA_039707465.1 Rhabdophis nuchalis
CTCTATCTTTCTATTTCTCTCTCTATCTTTCTACCTACCTACCTACACACACACACATTCGCCGATGTCCCTTCCAACTCTGCTATTTTATTATTGTATTGTTTTATTAAGGCTCTTCTTGCCTCAAAGGTTTACATGCAATACAATAAAACAGTTCTAAGTTGCTTCTCTCCTGGATTAGTTTCCACCCATTGCTTCTTGTTCTGCCATCAGGTGTTTTGGAGAGATCAATCAATCAGAATAGAGCTAATGTAGATCAATCAATCAGAATAGAGCCCCCTCTCTATCCCTCTACTTATCTACCTACATTATTTATCCCTTTTTATCTATTCCTCTACCTACCTACCTACCTACCTACCTTGTCTGAAACGTGGCACGTGGCACGTGGCATGTGAACCTAGAACCCAACCTAGAACTTAGAACCTAGGACCTGGAACTTTGAACTTTGGTTTGATTTAATTTTGGCTCGTGGCTCAAAATTAAATTAAATTTTGGCTCGTGGCTCGTTGCTTGGGCATTATGGACTAGTGACTCCTTCTCAGTTATCCTCAAAGGGGAGGATCCAATATACAGTGAATTGCAAGGGCTTGAGCAGCGGGGTTGGACTAGATGACCTCCAAGGTGCCTTCCAACTCTCCAAAACACCTGATGGCAGAACAAGAAGCAATGGGTGAACAAGAACCAATGGATTCCTCATCTATCAGTATGGTTAAGAGGGGGCTGACTTTTCCAAGCCATTAAAAGGTCATATATGTTGGCAAAGGTTCATGTAGGTCGGCAGGTGCAACTTTACAGTTGAGCCAACTGAACCATGAACAATGTTTCAAATAAAGGCAGACAAGCAGGAGTCATGACCCAGCTATTTACATATAGAGCTCGTGGATGTATACACTACCTATCTACCTACCTACCTTGTCTGAAATGGTATAAGGTTCCTGCCCACGCAGGGGGTTGGACTAGAAGACCTACAAGGTCCCTTCCAACTCTGTTATTGTTTTATTGTATTGCATGTAAACCTTTGAGGCATGTCAATACAATAAAAGTCCCTTCGGGGATAGGGGGCGGTCTAGAAATTTAATAAATAAAATAAAATAAATAAATAACTATTAGAGACTTGCTAGCAATTCTAAGTTGCTTCTCTCCTGGATTAGTTTCCACCCATTGCTTTTAGTTCTGCCCTCAGGTGCTTTGGAGAATAGCTTGACTCCCTCTTATTTGTGGTAACTTCTGAGATATTAGAAGATATCTCAGATATAGATAGATAGATAGATAGATAGATAGATAGATAGATAGATAGATAGATAGATAGATAGATAGATAGATAGATAGATAGATAGATAGATAGATAGATGAAGGAAGGAAGGATGGACGAAAGAAAGAAAGAAAGAAAGAAAGAAAGAACGAGGAAGAAAGGAAAGAAGGAAGGAACACAGTTGGTAGGTAGGTAGGTAGAGGAAGAAAGCAAGAAATACAATAGGAATAGAGAAAGAGGGAAAAATACAATAGGTAGGTAGGTAGGTAGATAGAGAGGGGGCTCTATTCTGATTGATTGATCTACATTAGCTCTATTCTGATTCTCATGTGTCACGTGTCACGTGTCACGGGCTGCGTGCCACGGGCCGCGTGCTACGGGCCGCGTGCCACGAGCCACAGGCCACGGGCCAAGCCAAGCCAAGCCAAGCCAAGCCAAGCCAAAGTGCCTATGCACTGCAATAATTATTTATTTATTTCATTTAGGTTTTAATTTTCCTGTACACCGCCCCGAGTCCCTTCGGGGAGAGGGTGCGTTCTAGAAATTTAATAAAATAAATAAAATAAATAAATAACTATTGGAGACACAGGCAGGCACTGCAGAGCCAAGAACCGGGTTTCAGAAGATGCAACACCTGAGAAACATGGGATGTGCAGAGAAATGCAGGCTACAATCCCTAAGAGGTTTCAAAATTCAAAATTCAAATTTCAAATTAAATTTAAATTCAATTTGCAAAAAGCAATAACATTTCATGTAGTAAATATATTTTATTTGCCTTTATTGTATGCATTATTTGCCTGTATTGTATGCATTCCACCAATGGGTGGAAACTAATCAAGGAGAGAAGCAACTTAGAACTAAGAAGAAATTTCCTGACAGTTAGAACAATTAACCTCTGGAATAGCTTGCCTCCAGAAGTTGTGAATGCCCCAACCCTGGAAGACTTTAAAAAGATGTTAGATAGCCATTTGTCTGAAATGGTATAAGGTTCCTGCCCACGCAGGGGGTTGGACTAGAAGACCTACAAGGTCCCTTCCAACTCTGCTATTGTATTATTGTATTGTTTTATTAAGGCTCTTCTTGCCTCAAAGGTTTACATGCAATACAATAAAACAATAGCAGAGTTGCTTTTAAGTGTCTGTCTACCTATTGTATTTCTTGCTTTCTCCCTCTACCTACCTACCTATCTACCTACCTACCTACCTAACTACCTACCGTCTGAAATGGTATAAGGTTCCTGCCCACGCAGGGGGTTGGACTAGAAGACCTACAAAGTCCCTTCCAACTCTGCTATTGTTTTATTGTATTGCAACTTTGGAGATCATTTAGTCCTACACCCTGCTTAAGCAGGAGACCTTGTACCAATGGTGAAATTCAAAAATTTCCCCTAACGGTTGTGTGGGTGTGGCTTGCTGGGGGGGGGGGGATCATGTGACTGGATGGGCATGGACAACTTCTTTTTAAACTTTTTAAAAGCATTTTTAAACTACTGGTTCTCATGAACTGGTAGTTTAAAATGCTTTAAAAAGTAAAAAAAAAAGTCTAACGATCAGCTGTGTGTAGGGCTGCCATGAACCCCCCTTAAGCTGTAGCCCCCTAAATACCGAATGTATCCCCCCCTCCCAATTTCCCCCCTTCTGCCAAGAATCCCATGGTGAAGCCCGAAAGGACTCTGCCCGGAGACCGATGACGGTATGGAAGGGAGAATTCCCATTGGTTCCATCATAGGAAGAAGCGCTGCGAAGAGGAGAGGTGCCCCCCATAGCCTGTACCCGTGGTGAAATTCAAAAATTTCCCCTAACGTTCTGTGGGTGTGGCTTGCTGGGGGGATCATGTGACTGGATGGGCATGGACAACTTCTTTTTAAACTTTTTAAAAGCATTTTTAAACTACTGGTTCTCATGAACTGGTGGTTAAAAATGCTTTAAACTAAATAAAATAAATAAATAACTATTAGAGACACAGGCAGGCGCTGCAGAGCCCAGAACGGGGTTTCAGAAGACGCAACGCCTGAGAAACACGGGATGTACAGAGAAATGCAGGCTACAACCAGCGAATCATATTTTCTCAGGAAGCGACGAAGCCCCAGCGGACCAATAGGAATTCTCCCTTCTGCAGCATCATCGGTCTCCGGGCAGAGTCTCTCTTGACTTCAGAGAAGGGAGGGAGGGCGAATATGTTCAATCTTGGAGGATGGGGCAGCTCAAGGGGCTCCATGCCAGAGAGGGGGCTCTATTCTGATTGAAGGCGCTTCTTGCCTCAAAGGTTTACATGCAATACAATAAAACAATAGCAGAGTTGGAAGGGACTTTGTAGGTCTTCTAGTCCAACCCCCTGCGTGGGCAGGAACCTTATACCATTTCAGACAAGGTAGGTAGGTAGATAGGTAGGTAGGTAGAGGGAGAAAGCAAGAAATACAATAGGTAGACAGACACTTAAAAGCAACTCTGCTATTGTTTTATTGTATTGCATGTAAACCTTTGAGGCAAGAAGAGCCTTAATAAAACAATACAATAATACAATAGCAGAGTTGGAAGGGACCTTGTAGGTCTTCTAGTCCAACCCCCTGCGTGGGCAGGAACCTTATACCATTTCAGACAAATGGCTATCTAACATCTTTTTAAAGTCTTCCAGGGTTGGGGCATTCACAACTTCTGGAGGCAAGCTGTTCCAGAGGTTAATTGTTCTAACTGTCAGGAAATTTCTCCTTAGTTCATAAGTTGCTTCTCTCCTTGATTAGTTTCCACCCATTGGTGGAATGCATACAATACAGGCAAATAATGCATACAATACAGGCAAATAAAATATATTTACTACATGAAATGTTATTGCTTTTTGCAAATGTTTTATTTGAGATGCAATATGTTGCTTTTAAGTGTCTGTCTACCTATTGTATTTCTTGCTTTTTCCACCTACCTACCTACCTACCTACCTACCTACCTACCTACCTATTGTATTGCAATACAATAAAACTATAGCAGAGTTGGAAGGGACTTTGTAGGTCTTCTAGTCCAACCCCCTGCGTGGGCAGGAACCTTATACCATTTCAGACAAGGTAGGTAGGTAGGTAGGTAGGTAGATAGGTAGGTAGGTAGAGGGAAAAAGCAAGAAATACAATAGGTAGACAGACACTTAAAAGCAACTCTGCTATTGTTTTATTGTATTGCATGTAAACCTTTGAGGCAAGAAGAGCCTTAATAAAACAATACAATAATACAATAGCAGAGTTGGAAGGGACCTTGTAGGTCTTCTAGTCCAACCCCCTGCGTGGGCAGGAACCTTATACCATTTCAGACAAATGGCTATCTAACATCTTTTTAAAGTCTTTCAGGGTTGGGGCATTCACAACTTCTGGAGGCAAGCTGTTCCAGAGGTTAATTGTTCTAACTGTCAGGAAATTTCTCCTTAGTTCTAAGTTGCTTCTCTCTTTGATTAGTTTCCACCCATTGGTGGAATGCATACAATACAGGCAAATAAAATATATTTACTACATGAAATTTTATTGCTTTTTGCAAATGTTTTCTTTAAGATGCAATATGTTGCTTTTAGCCAGCGGAACAGCTTTTAACCAGCGGAACAGCTTTCCACCAGAGGTTATGGATGCCCCAACACTGGATGTGTTTTTAAGAAGAGACTGGAAAACCATTTGTCATACACCCAGGCAAATAAAATATATTTACTACATGAAATGTTATTGCTTTTTGCAAATGTTTTCTTTGAGATGCAATATGTTGCTTTTAGTCAGCGGAACAGCTTTTAACCAGCGGAACAGCTTGCCACCAGAAGTTATGTCTCTCCTTGATTAGTTTCCACCCATTGGTGGAATGCATAAAATACAGGCCTTATACCATTTCAGACAAGGTAGGTAGGTAGATAGGTAGTGTATACATCCACAAGCTCTATATGTAAATAGCTGGGTCCTGCTTGTCTGCCTTTATTTGAAACATTGTTCATGGTTCAGTTGGCTCAACTGTAACGTTGCACCTGCCGACCTACATGAACTTTTGCCAACATATATGACCTTTTACTGGCTTGGAAAAGTCAGCCCCCTCTTAACCATACTGATAGGTGAGGAATCCATTGGTTCTTGTTCACCCATTGCTTCTTGTTCTGCCATCAGGTGTTTTGGAGAGTTGGAAGGCACCTTGGAGGTCATCTAGTCCAACCCCGCTGCTCAAGCCCTTGCAATTCACTGTATATTGGATCCTCCCCTTTGAGGATAACTGAGAAGGAGTCACTAGTCCATAATGCCCGAGCAACGAGCCACGAGCCAAAATTTAATTTAATTTTGAGCCACGAGCCAAAATTAAATCAAATCAAAGTTCAAAGTTCAAAGTTCCAGGTCCTAGGTTCTAAGTTCTAGGTTGGGTTCTAGGTTCACATGCCATGTGCCACGTGCCAAGCCAAGCTTGCCACCAGAAGTTATGGATGCCCCAACACTGGATGTGTTTTTAAAAAGAGACTGGAAAACCATTTGTCTGACAGGGTATAAGTTCCCTTGCTTGAGCAGCGGGGTTGGACTAGATGACCTCCAAGGTCCCTTCCACCTCTCCAAAGCACCTGATGGCAGAACAAGAAGCAATGGGTGGAAACTAATGAAGTCAGTACTCCTGGTAAGAAGTACTTCAAGATTCAGGAACTCCTGGATACAATTTCCCCATGTATTTCACCCGGAAGCGTAGATAGGGGTGGGTTCGAAAAGTCGACCCCCTCCTAACCATACTGATGGGCTAGGAATCCGTTGGCAATGTCGGTTTTCCAATCCAAATTCAAGGGGGCGTAACCCTAACCCTAATTTGGTTTTTTCCCCCATGGGATTTCCCCATGTATTTCACCTGGAAGTGTAGAGGGGTGTGGGTTTGAAATGCCGACCCTCTCCTAACCATACCAATGGGCTAGGAATCCATTGGCAATGTCGGTTTTCCAATCCGAATTCAAGGGGGCGTAACCCTAACCCTAATTTGGTTTTTCCCCCTATAGGATTTCCCCATGTATTTCACCCGGAAGCGTAGAGGGGTGTGGGTTTGAAATGCCGACCCTCTCCTAACCATACCGATGGGCTGGGAATCCATTGGCGACATCCAGGAATCCATTGGCGACATCAAGGAGAAATTTCCTGACAGTTAGAATAATTAACCTCTGGAACAGCTTGCCTCCAGAAGTTGTGAATGCCCCAACCCTGGAAGACTTTAAAAAGATGTTAGATAGCCATTTGTCAGAAATGGTATAAGGTTCCTGCCCACGCAGGGGGTTGGACTAGAAGACCTACAAGGTCCCTTCCAACTCTGCTATTGTATTATTGTATTGTTTTATTAAGACTCTTCTTGCCTCAAAGGTTTACATGCAATACAATAAAACAATAGCAGAGTTGCTTTTAAGTGTCTGTCTACCCGTTGTATTTCTTGCTTTCTCCCTCTACCTACCTACCTACCTACCTACCAACCTACCTTGTCTGAAATGGTATAAGGTTCCTGCCCACGCAGGGAGTTGGACTAGAAGACCTACAAGGTCCCTTCCAACTCTGCTATTGAATTATTGTATTGTTTTATTAAGACGCTTCTTGCCTCAAAGGTTTACATGCATTATTTACCTGTATTGTATCCATTCCACCAATGGGTGGAAACTAATCAAGGAGAGAAGCAAGTTAGAACTAAGGAGAAATTTCCTGACAGTTAGAACAATTAACCTCTGGAACAGCTTGCCTCTCGAAGGGGTGAATGCCCCAACCCTGGAAGACTTTAAAAAGATGTTAGATAGCCATTTGTCTGAAATGGTATAAGGTTCCTGCCCACGCAGGGGGTTGGACTAGAAGACTTACAAGGAGAACCTGAGAACATCAACCTACCTACCTAATCTCCATCTCTCTCTCTTTCTACCTACCTACTGTATTTCTCCATTTCTCTCTCTCTTTCTCTCTCTCTATCCTTCTACCTACCTGACTACACACACACACACACACCCTACTTTCTCTCTCTCTCTCTCTCTGTGTGTATATATATATATATATATATATATACACATACATACATACATACATACATACATACATACATACATACATATATATATACATACATACACAACACACACACACACAAAGCTGAAGAGCCAGCGCTGTCCAAAGACATCTCTGTGGTCATGTGGCCGGCATGACTAAACACCAAAGGCACACAGAATGCTGTTACCTTCCCACCAAAGGTGGTCCCTATATATATATACACTTCTACCTACACACACTCTCTCTCTCCCATCCTACCTACTGTATTTCTCTCTATTTCTCTCTCATCCTTCTACCTACCTACAGTACACACACATTCTCCCTCTCCCCCTACATACCTACTGTATTTCTCTCTCTCTTTCTATTTCTCTCTCTATCCTTCTACCTACCTACACACACACACTCTCCCTACCTACCTACTGTATTTCTCTATCTTTCTATTTCTCTCTCTATCTTTCTACCTACCTACCTACACACACACACATTCTCCTCCCTCTACATACCTACTATATTTCTTTCTCTCCCATTTTATCTGATCGGTTTGAACCAGTTTGAACCGGTTCCGACCGTTTTGAACCGGTTCCGACCGTTTTGAACTATTAAGCAGTGGAACAGCTTGCCACCAGAAGTTATGGATGCCCCAACACTGGATGTGTTTTTAAGAAGAGACTGGAAAACCATTTGTCTTACACGGTATAGGAAATTTCCTTCCTTCCTTCCTTCCTTCCTTCCTTCCTTCCTTCCTTCCTTCCTTCCTTCCTTCCTTCCTTCCTTCCTTCCTTCCTTCATCTATCTATCTATCTATCTATCTATCTATCTATCTATCTATCTATCTATCTATCTATCTTTCTATCTATCTATCTATCTATCTATCTATCTATCTATCTATCTATCTATCTATCTATCTATCTATCTATCTATCTATCTCTTTCTCTCCCGTTTTATCTACCTACCTAGCTACCTACAAAGACACTCTCCCTACCTACCTACTGTATTTCTCTTTCCCTTTCTATTTCTCTCCCTCTATATCCCTTGACCTACTTACCTACCTACCTACAATACAGGCTCTTCTTCTTGCCTCAAACGTTTAAATGAAGCAATAACATTTCATGTAGTAAATATATTTTATTTGCCTGTATTGTATGCATTCCACCAATGGGTGGAAACTAATCAAGGAGAGAAGCAACTTAGAACTAAGAAGAAATTTCCTGACAGTTAGAACAATTAACCTCTGGAACAGCTTGCCTCCAGAAGTTGTGAATGCCCCAACCCTGGAAGATTTTAAAAAGATGTTATATAGCCATTTGTCTGAAATGGTATAAGGTTCCTGCCCACGCAGGGGGTTGGACTAGAAGACCTACAAGGTCCCTTCCAACTCTGCTATTGTATTATTGTATTGTTTTATTAAGGCTCTTCTTGCCTCAAAGGTTTACATGCAATACAATAAAACAATAGCAGAGTTGCTTTTAAGTGTCTGTCTACCTATTGTATTTCTTGCTTTCTCCCTCTACCTACCTACCTATCTACCTACTTACCTACGTACCTTGTCTGAGAATTCCCATTGGTTCAATCATAGGAAGAAGCGCTGCGAAGAGGAGAGTTGCCCCCCATAGCCTGTACCCGTGGTGAAATTCAAAATTTTCCCCTAATGTTTTGTGGGTGTGATCAATCAATCAGAATAGAGCACCCTCTCTGGTTAGGTAGGTAGGTAGGTAGGTAGAGGGACAAATCAAGAAATACAATAGGTAGACAGACACTTAAAAGCAACATATTGTATCTCAAAGAAAACATTTGCAAAAAGCAATAACATTTCATGTAGTAAATATATTTTATTTGCCTGTATTGTATGCATTTCACCAATGGGTGGAAACTAATCAAGGAGATAGATAGATAGATAGATAGATAGATAGATAGATGGATGGATGGATGGATGGATGGATGGATGGATGGATGGATGGATGGAGGGAGGGAGGGAGGGAGGGAGGGAGGGAGGGAGGGAGGGAGGAAGGAAGGAAGGAAGGAAGGAAGGAAGGAAATTTCCTTTACCGTGTAAGACAAATGGTTTTCCAGTCTCTTCTTAAAAACACATCCAGTGTTGGGGCATCCATAACTTCTGGTGGCAAGCTGTTCCACTGCTTAATAGTTCAAACCGGTCGGAACCGGTTCAAACTGGTTCAAACCGGTCGGAACCGGTTCAAACCAGTCGGAACCGGTTCAAACCAGTTCAAACCGATCGGAACCGGTTCAAACCGGTCGGAACCGGTTCAAACCCGTTGGAACCGGTTCAACCCGGTTCAAACCGGTCGGAACCGGTTCAAGCCGGTTCAAACCAGTCAGAACCGGTTCAAACTGGTTGCAACTGGTCAGAACCGGTTTAAACCGGTTGGAACCGGTTCAAACCGGTTGGAACCGGAACTGGTCGGAACCGGTTCAAACCGGTCAGAACTGCTTCAAACCGGTCGGAACCAATCTAAACCAGTCAGAACCGGTTCAAACCGGTTGGAACTGGTTCAAACCAGTCGGAACCGGTTCAAACCGGTCGGAACTGGTTCAAACCGGTTCCGACCGGTTTGAACTGCTTTGAACCTGTTTGAACCGGTTCCGACTGGTTTGAATCGGTCTGAACCGGTTTGAACCAGTTCCGATCGGTTTGAACCGGTTTGAACTGGTTTGGACCAGTTTGAACCGGTTTGAACCGGTTTGGACCGGTTTGAAATAGTTCCGACCAGTACAAACCGGTACAAACCAGT
>CM077643.1:213997650-214010150 GCA_039707465.1 Rhabdophis nuchalis
CCAACACTGGATGTGTTTTTAAAAAGAGACTGGAAAACCATTTGTCTGACAGGGTATAAGGTCCCCTGCTTGAGCAGCGGGGTTGGACTAGATGACCTCCAAGGTCCCTTCCACCTCTCCAAAGCACCTGATGGCAGAACAAGAAGCAATGGGTGGAAACTAATGAAGTCAGTACTCCTGGTAAGAAGTACTTCAAGATTCAGGAACTCCTGGACACAATCCCTGGCACAAGGTATAGTTATGGGGGGGAACTCATACGGTATGGTAGAGGAATAGAGAAAGAGGGAAAAATACAGAAGGTAGGTAGGTAGGTAGATAGAGAGGGTTGCCACAAAGAAGAGGGTGTCAAGCTATTCTCCAAAGCACCTGAGGGCAGAAGAAGAAACAATGGGTGGAAACTAATCTAGGAGAGAAGCAACTTGGAACTGACGAGAAATTTCCTGACAGTTACAACAAGGGAGTTGGACGAGATGACCCCCAAGGGATAGATAGATAGAGAGAAATATGGTAGGTAGGTAGGTAGGTGTATAGATAGATAGATAGATAGATAGATAGATAGATAGATAGATAGATAGATAGATAGATAGATAGATAGATAGATAGATAGATAGATAGACAAGAGAGAGAGAGAGAGACAGAGAGAGAGACAGAGAGACATTGAGACAGAGATACAGAGAGACAGAGAAAGAGAGATAGAGAGAAAGATAGATAATTTAAGTTGCTTCTCTCTTCGATTAGTTTCCACCCATTGGTGGAATGCATACAATACAGGTAAATAATGCATACAATACAGGCTCTTCTTCTTGCCTCAAAGGTTTAAATGAAGCAATAACATTTCATGTAGTAAATATATTTTATTTGCCTGTATTGTATGCATTATTTGCCTAGGGAGAAATACGGAGAACTAAGGAGAAATTTCCTGACAGTTAGAACAATTAACCTCTGGAACAGCTTGCCTCCAGAAGTTGTGAATGCCCCAACCCTGGAGTTTGGAGAGGTGTTTTGGAGAGATCAATCAATCAGAATAGAGCTAATGTAGATCAATCAATCAGAATAGAGCCCCCTCTCTATCCCTCTACTTATCTACCTACTTTATTTCTCCCTCTTTCTCTATTCCTCTACCTACATACCTACCTACCTTGTGTGAAATGGTATAAGGTTCCTGCCCACGCAGGGGGTTGGACTAGAAGACCTACAAAGTCCCTTTCAACTCTGCTATTGTTTTATTGTATTGCATGTAAACCTTTGTGGCAAGAAGCGCCTTAATAAAACAATACAATAATACAATAGCAGAGTTGGAAGGGACCTTGTAGGTCTTCTAGTCCAACCCCCTGCGTGGGCAGGAACCTTATACCATTTCAGACAAATGGCTATCTAACATCTTTTTAAAGTCTTCCAGGGCATTCACAGCAACGAGGAAGGAAGGAAGGAAGGAAGGAAGGAAGGAAGGAAGGAAGGAAGGAAGGAAGGAAGGAACACAGTTGGTAGGTAGGTAGGTAGAGGAAGAAAGCAAGAAATACAATAGGAATAGAGAAAGAGGGAAAAATACAATAGGTAGGTAGGTAGGTAGGTAGAGAGGGGGCTCTATTCTGATTGATTGATCTACATTAGCTCTATTCTGATTCTCATGTGTCATGTGTCACGTGCCACGGGCCACGGGCCGCGTGCCACGGGCCACGGGCCACGAGCCACGGGCCACGGGCCAAGCCAAGCTAAGCCAAGCCAAAGTGCCTATGCACTGCAATAATTATTTATTTATTTCATTTATGTTTTAATTTTCCTGTACACCGCCCCGAGTCCCTTCGTGGAGAGGGGGCGTTCTAGAAATTTAATAAAATAAATAAAATAAATAAATAACTATTGGAGACACAGGCAGGCACTGCAGAGCCCAGAACCGGGTTTCAGAAGACGCAACGCCTGAGAAACATGGGATGTGCAGAGAAATGCAGGCTACAATCCCTAAGAGGTTTCAAAATTCAAATTTCAAATTAAATTTAAATTCAATTTGCAAAAAGCAATAACATTTCATGTAGTAAATATATTTTATTTGCCTGTATTGTATGCATTATTTGCCTGTATTGTATGCATTATTTGCCTGTATTGTATGCATTCCACCAATGGGTGGAAACTAATCAAGGAGAGAAGCAACTTAGAACTAAGGAGAAACTTCCTGACAGTTAGAACAATTAACCTCTGGAATAGCTTGCCTCCAGAAGTTGTGAATGCCCCAACCCTGGAAGACTTTAAAACGATGTTAGATAGCCATTTGTCTGAAATGGTATAAGGTTCCTGCCCACGCAGGGGGTTGGACTAGAAGACCTACAAGGTCCCTTCCAACTCTGCTATTGTATTATTGTATTGTTTTATTAAGGCTCTTCTTGCCTCAAAGGTTTACATGCAATACAATAAAACAATAGCAGAGTTGCTTTTAAGTGTCTGTCTACCTATTGTATTTCTTGCTTTCTCCCTCTATCTACCTACCTACCTACCTACCTACCTACCTACCTTGTCTGAAATGGTATAAGGTTCCTGCCCACGCAGGGGGTTGGACTAGAAGACCTACAAAGTCCCTTCCAACTCTGCTATTGTTTTATTGTATTGCAACTTTGGAGATCATTTAGTCCTACACCCTGCTTAAGCAGGAGACCTTGTACCAGTGGTGAAATTCAAAACTTTCCCCTAACGGTTGCGTGGGTGTGGCTTGCTGGGGGGGGGGGGGTCATGTGACTGGATGGGCAACGACAACTTCTTTTTAAACTTTTTAAAAGCATTTTTAAACTACTGGTTCTCATGAACTGGTGGTTAAAAATGCTTTAAACTAAATAAAATAAATAAATAACTATTAAAGACACAGGCAGGCGCTGCAGAGCCCAGAACGGGGTTTCAGAAGACGCAACGCCTGAGAAACACGGGATGTACAGAGAAATGCAGGCTACAACCAGCGAATCATATTTTCTCAGGAAGCGACGAAGCCCCAGCGGACCAATAGGAATTCTCCCTTCTGCAGCATCATCGGTCTCCGGGCAGAGTCTCTCTTGACTTCAGAGAAGGGAGGGAGGGCGAATATGTTCAATTTGGAGGGAGGGGCAGCTCAAGGGATAGATAGATAGAGAGAAATAAGGTAGGTAGGTAGGTAGGTAGGTAGGTAGGTAGGTAGGTAGGTAGGTAGGTGTATAGATAGATAGATAGATAGATAGATAGATAGAGAGAGAGAGAGAGAGAGAGAGAGACAGAGACAGAGACAGAGACAGAGACAGAGACAGAGACAGAGACAGAGAGACAGAGAATGAGAGATAGAGAGAAAGATAGATAATTTAAGTTGCTTCTCTCTTTGATTAGTTTCCACCCATTGGTGGAATGCATACAATACAGGTAAATAATGCATACAATACAGGCTCTTCTTCTTGCCTCAAAGGTTTAAATGAAGCAATAACATTTCATGTAGTAAATATATTTTATTTGCCTGTATTGTATGCATTATTTGCCTGTATTGTATGCATTCCACCAATGGGTGGAAACTAATCAAGGAGAGAAGCAACTTATAAACTAAGGAGAAATTCCCTGACAGTTAGAACAATTAACCTCTGGAATAGCTTGCCTCCAGAAGTTGTGAATGCCCCAACCCTGGAAGACTTTAAAAAGATGTTAGATAGCCATTTGTCTGAAATGGTATAAGGTTCCTGCCCACGCAGGGGGTTGGACTAGAAGACCTACAAGGTCCCTTCCAACTCTGCTATTGTATTATTGTATTGTTTTATTAAGGCTCTTCTTGCCTCAAAGGTTTACATGCAATACAATAAAACAATAGCAGAGTTGCTTTTAAGTGTCTGTCTACCTATTGTATTTCTTGCTTTCTCCCTCTACCTACCTACCTATCTACCTACTTACCTACGTACCTTGTCTGAGAATTCCCATTGGTTCCATCATAGGAAGAAGCGCTGCGAAGAGGAGAGTCGCCCCCCATAGCCTGTACCCGTGGTGAAATTCAAAATTTTCCCCTAATGTTTTGTGGGTGTGATCAATCAATCAGAATAGAGCACCCTCTCTGGTTAGGTAGGTAGGTAGGTAGGTAGAGGGACAAATCAAGAAATACAATAGGTAGACAGACACTTAAAAGCAACATATTGTATCTCAAAGAAAACATTTGCAAAAAGCAATAACATTTCATGTAGTAAATATATTTTATTTGCCTGTATTGTATGCATTTCACCAATGGGTGGAAACTAATCAAGGAGATAGATAAATAGATAGATAGATAGATAGATGGATGGATGGATGGATGGATGGATGGATGGATGGATGGAGGGAGGGAGGGAGGGAGGGAGGGAGGGAGGAAGGAAGGAAGGAAGGAAGGAAGGAAGGAAGGAAGGAAGGAAGGAAGGAAGGAAGGAAATTTCCTATACCGTGTAAGACAAATGGTTTTCCAGTCTCTTCTTAAAAACACATCCAGTGTTGGGGCATCCATAACTTCTGGTGGCAAGCTGTTCCACTGCTTAATAGTTCAAACCGGTCGGACCCGGTTCAAACTGGTTAAAACCGGTCGGAACCGGTTCAAACCAGTCGGACCCGGTTCAAACTGGTTCAAACCGTTCGGAACCGGTTCAAACCAGTTCAAACCGATCGGAACCGGTTCAAACCCGTCGGAACCGGTTCAAACCCGTCGGAACCGGTTCAACCCGGTTCAAACCGGTCGGAACTGGTTCAAGCCGGTTCAAATCAGTCAGAACCGGTTTAAACTGGTTCAAACTGGTTGCAACTGGTCAGAACCGGTTTAAACCGGTTGGAACTGGTTCAAACCGGTTCAAACCGGTTCAAACCGGTTGGAACCGGTTAGAACCGGTTGGAAACGGTTCAAACCAGTCGGAACCGGTTCAAACCGGTCAGAACCGGAACTGGTCGGAACCGGTTCAAACCGGTCAGAACTGCTTCAAACCGGTCGGAACCAATCTAAACCAGTCAGAACCGGTTCAAACCGGTCGGAACCGGTTCAAACCGGTCGGAACCGGTTCAAACCGGTCAGAACCGGTTCAAACCGGTTCAAACCGGTCAGAACCGGTTCAAACCGGTTCCGACCGGTTTGAACCGTTTTGAACCGGTTCCGACCGGTTTGAACTGCTTTGAACCTGTTTGAACCGGTTCCGACTGGTTTGAATCGGTCTGAACCGGTTTGAACCAGTTCCGATCGGTTTGAACCGGTTTGAACTGGTTTGGACCAGTTTGAACCGGTTTGAACCGGTTTGGACCGGTTTGAAATAGTTCCGACCAGTACAAACCGGTACAAACCAGTCTGAACCGGTACGAACTGATACAAACCCCCCCAAAAGCCAAGAGATGTGGACCACGGACCAAAAGGGAGGCTCCTTATCTCTTAGGGTGGGCAAGAAGTTACTGGACCAAGTTGGAGCTGGGAAAAACAAGAAGAACAAGAACTCACCAATTGCCTCTATTTGGGTGGGAGATCCGGTGGTGGGGCCAGAGACTGGCCAGAGACAGCACTGCTGAAGGAGTCACTGAACCCATAGACCTCCATCAGGTGCTTATTCTTCTGCTGATAGATGTGCTCATTTTGTGGGGTCTGGTAGACTGAGGTTCAGAATAGTCTTCCACAAACTGCATGTAAGCCAACACTGCAGGAGAGAGAGGATGGACACATGGACCTCAGTGAGATGCTCAAGAGAAACCTTTTCTATGTTTACAATAGCAGAGTTGGAATGGACCTTGACTCCCTCTTCTTCGTGGCAACCTCTGAGATAGCTCTATTCTGATTGATTGATCTACATTAACTCTATTCTAAGTTGCTTCTCTCCTGGGTTAGTTTCCACCCATTGCTTTTTGTTCTGCCCTCAGGTGCTTTGGAGAATAGCTTGACTCCCTCTTCTTTGTGGTAACCTCTGAGATATTAGAAGATATCTCAGATATAGATAGATAGATGGATGCATGGATGTATGGATGGATGGATAGATAGATGAAAGAAGGAAGGAAGGAAGGAAGGACGGATGAAAGAAAGAAAGAAAGAAAGAAAGAAAGAAAGAACGAGGAAGGAAGGAAGGAAGGAAGGAAGGAAGGAAGGAAGGAAGGAAGGAACACAGTTGGTAGGTAGGTAGAGGAAGATAGCAAGAAATACAATAGGTAGACAGACACTTAAAAGCAAAATATTGTATCTCAAAGAAAACATTTGCAAAAAGCAATAACATTTCATGTAGTAAATATATTTTATTTGCCTGTATTGTATGCATTATTTGCCTGTATTGTATGCATTCCACCAATGGGTGGAAACTAATCAAAGAGAGAAGCAACTTAGAACTAAGGAGAAATTTCCTGACAGTTAGAACAATTAACCTCTGGAACAGCTTGCCTCCAGAAGTTGTGAATGCCCCAACCCTGAAAGACTTTAAAAAGATGTTAGATAGCCATTTGTCTGAAATGGTATAAGGTTCCTGCCCACGCAGGGGGTTGGACTAGAAGACCTACAAGGTCCCTTCCAACTCTGCTATTGTATTATTGTATTGTTTTATTAAGGCTCTTCTTGCCTCAAAGGTTTACATGCAATACAATAAAACAATAGCAGAGTTGCTTTTAAGTGTCTGTCTACCTATTGTATTTCTTGCTTTTTCCCTCTACCTACCTACCTATCTACCTACCTACCTACCTACCTTGTCTGAAATGGTATAAGGTTCCTGCCCACGCAGGGGGTTGGACTAGAAGACCTACAAAGTCCCTTCCAACTCTGCTATAGTTTTATTGTATTGCAATACAATAGGTAGGTAGATAGGTAGGTAGGTAGGTAGGTAGGTAGGGGGGGAAAGCAAGAAATACGATAGGTAGACAGACACTTAAAAGCAACATATTGCATCTCAAATAAAACATTTGCAAAAAGCAATAACATTTCATGTAGTAAATATATTTTATTTGCCTGTATTGTATGCATTATTTGCCTGTATTGTATGCATTCCACCAATGGGTGGAAACTAATCAAGGAGAGAAGCAACTTATGAACTAAGGAGAAATTTCCTGACAGTTAGAACAATTAACCTCTGGAACAGCTTGCCTCCAGAAGTTGTGAATGCCCCAACCCTGGAAGACTTTAAAAAGATGTTAGATAGCCATTTGTCTGAAATGGTATAAGGTTCCTGCCCACGCAGGGGGTTGGACTAGAAGACCTACAAGGTCCCTTCCAACTCTGCTATTGTATTATTGTATTGTTTTATTAAGGCTCTTCTTGCCTCAAAGGTTTACATGCAATACAATAAAACAATAGCAGAGTTGCTTTTAAGTGTCTGTCTACCTATTGTATTTCTTGCTTTCTCCCTCTACCTACCTACCTATCTACCTACCTACCTTGTCTGAAATGGTATAAGGTTCCTGCCCACGCAGGGGGTTGGACTAGAAGACCTACAAAGTCCCTTCCAACTCTGCTATTGTTTTATTGTATTGCATGTAAACCTTTGAGGCAAGAAGCGCCTTCAATCAGAATAGAGCCCCCTCTCTGGCATGGAGCCCCTTGAGCTGCCCCACCCTCCAAGATTGAACATATTCGCCCTCCCTCCCTTCTCTGAAGTCAAGAGAGACTCTGCCCGGAGACCGATGATGCTGCAGAAGGGAGAATTCCTATTGGTCCGCTGGGGCTTCGTCGCTTCCTGAGAAAATATGATTCGCTGGTTGTAGCCTGCATTTCTCTGTACATCCCGTGTTTCTCAGGCGTTGCGTCTTCTGAAACCCCGTTCTGGGCTCTGCAGCGCCTGCCTGTGTCTCTAATAGTTATTTATTTATTTTATTTAGTTTAAAGCATTTTTAACCACCAGTTCATGAGAACCAGTAGTTTAAAAATGCTTTTAAAAAGTTTAAAAAGAAGTTGTCCATGCCCATCCAGTCACATGATCCCCCCAGCAAGCCACACCCACAGAACGTTAGGGGAAATTTTTGAATTTCACCACGGGTACAGGCTATGGGGGGCACCTCTCCTCTTCGCAGCGCTTCTTCCTATGATGGAACCAATGGGAATTCTCCCTTCCATACCGTCATCGGTCTCCGGGCAGAGTCCTTTCGGGCTTCACCATGGGATTCTTGGCAGAAGGGGGGAAATTGGGAGGGGGGGGATACATTCGGTATTTAGGGGGCTACAGCTTAAGGGGGGTTCATGGCAGCCCTACACACAGCTGATCGTTAGACTTTTTTTTTTACTTTTTAAAGCATTTTAAACTACCAGTTCATGAGAACCAGTAGTTTAAAAATGCTTTTAAAAAGTTTAAAAAGAAGTTGTCGTTGCCCATCCAGTCACATGATCCCCCCCCCCCCCAGCAAGCCACACCCACACAACCGTTAGGGGAAATTTTTGAATTTCACCACTGGTACAAGGTCTCCTGCTTAAGCAGGGTGTAGGACTAAATGATCTCCAAAGTTGCAATACAATAAAACAATAGCAGAGTTGGAAGGGACTTTGTAGGTCTTCTAGTCCAACCCCCTGCGTGGGCAGGAACCTTATACCATTTCAGACGGTAGGTAGTTAGGTAGGTAGGTAGGTAGATAGGTAGGTAGGTAGGTAGGTAGAGGGAGAAAGCAAGAAATACAATAGGTAGACAGACACTTAAAAGCAACTCTGCTATTGTTTTATTGTATTGCATGTAAACCTTTGAGGCAAGAAGAGCCTTAATAAAACAATACAATAATACAATAGCAGAGTTGGAAGGGACCTTGTAGGTCTTCTAGTCCAACCCCCTGCGTGGGCAGGAACCTTATACCATTTCAGACAAATGGCTATCTAACATCTTTTTAAAGTCTTCCAGGTTTGGGGCATTCACAACTTCTGGAGGCAAGCTATTCCAGAGGTTAATTGTTCTAACTGTCAGGAAATTTCTTCTTAGTTCTAAGTTGCTTCTCTCCTTGATTAGTTTCCACCCATTGGTGGAATGCATACAATACAGGCAAATAATGCATACAATACAGGCAAATAAAATATATTTACTACATGAAATGTTATTGCTTTTTGCAAATTGAATTTAAATTTAATTTGAAATTTGAATTTTGAATTTTGAAACCTCTTAGGGATTGTAGCCTGCATTTCTCTGCACATCCCATGTTTCTCAGGTGTTGCATCTTCTGAAACCCGGTTCTTGGCTCTGCAGTGCCTGCCTGTGTCTCCAATAGTTATTTATTTATTTTATTAAATTTCTAGAACGCACCCTCTCCCCGAAGGGACTCGGGGCGGTGTACAGGAAAATTAAAACCTAAATGAAATAAATAAATAATTATTGCAGTGCATAGGCACTTTGGCTTGGCTTGGCTTGGCTTGGCTTGGCTTGGCCCGTGGCCTGTGGCTCGTGGCACGCGGCCCGTAGCACGCGGCCCGTGGCACGCAGCCCGTGACACGTGACACGTGACACATGAGAATCAGAATAGAGCTAATGTATATCAATCAATCAGAATAGAGCCCCCTCTCTATCTACCTACCTACCTACCTATTGTATTTTTCCCTCTTTCTCTATTCCTATTGTATTTCTTGCTTTCTTCCTCTACCTACCTACCTACCAACTGTGTTCCTTCCTTCTTTCCTTTCTTCCTCGTTCTTTCTTTCTTTCTTTCTTTCTTTCTTTCTTTCTTTCATCCATCCTTCCTTCCTTCCTCTATCTATCTATCTATCTATCTATCTATCTATCTATCTATCTATCTATCTATCTATCTATCTATCTATCTATCTATATCTGAGATATCTTCTAATATCTCAGAAGTTACCACAAATAAGAGGGAGTCAAGCTATTCTCCAAAGCACCTGAGGGCAGAACTAAAAGCAATGGGTGGAAACTAATCCAGGAGAGAAGCAACTTAGAATTGCTAGCAAGTCTCTAATAGTTATTTATTTATTTTATTTTATTTATTAAATTTCTAGACCGCCCCCTATCCCCGAAGGGACTTTTATTGTATTGACATGCCTCAAAGGTTTACATGCAATACAATAAAACAATAGCAGAGTTGGAAGGGACCTTGTAGGTCTTCTAGTCCAACCCCCTGCGTGGGCAGGAACCTTATACCATTTCAGACAAGGTAGGTAGGTAGATAGGTAGTGTATACATCCACGAGCTCTATATGTAAATAGCTGGGTCATGACTCCTGCTTGTCTGCCTTTATTTGAAACATTGTTCATGGTTCAGTTGGCTCAACTGTAAAGTTGCACCTGCCGACCTACATGAACTTTTGCCAACATATATGACCTTTTAATGGCTTGGAAAAGTCAGCCCCCTCTTAACCATACTGATAGATGAGGAATCCATTGGTTCTTGTTCACCCATTGCTTCTTGTTCTGCCATCAGGTGTTTTGGAGAGTTGGAAGGCACCTTGGAGGTCATCTAGTCCAACCCCGCTGCTCAAGCCCTTGCAATTCACTGTATATTGGATCCTCCCCTTTGAGGATAACTGAGAAGGAGTCACTAGTCCATAATGCCCAAGCAACGAGCCACGAGCCAAAATTTAATTTAATTTTGAGCCACGAGCCAAAATTAAATCAAATCAAAGTTCAAAGTTCCAGGTCCTAGGTTCTAAGTTCTAGGTTGGGTTCTAGGTTCACATGCCACGTGCCACGTGCCACGTTTCAGACAAGGTAGGTAGGTAGGTAGGTAGGTAGAGGAATAGATAAAAAGGGATAAATAATGTAGGTAGATAAGTAGAGGGATAGAGAGGGGGCTCTATTCTGATTGATTGATCTACATTAGCTCTATTCTGATTGATTGATCTCTCCAAAACACCTGATGGCAGAACAAGAAGCAATGGGTGGAAACTAATCCAGGAGAGAAGCAACTTAGAACTGTTTTATTGTATTGCATGTAAACCTTTGAGGCAAGAAGAGCCTTAATAAAACAATACAATAATAAAATAGCAGAGTTGGAAGGGACATCGGCGAATGTGTGTGTGTGTAGGTAGGTAGGTAGAAAGATAGAGAGAGAAATAGAAAGATAGAGAAATACAGTAGGTAGGTAGGGAGAGAGAGTGTGTGTGTAGGTAGGTAGAAGGATGAGAGAGAAATAGAAAGAGAGAGAGAAATACAATAGGTATGTAGGGGGAGAGGGAGAATGTGTGTGTACTGTAGGTAGGTAGAAGGATGAGAGAGAAATAGAGAGAAATACAGTAGGTAGGATGGGAGAGAGAGTGTGTGTGTGTAGGTAGAAGTGTATATATATATAGGGACCACCTTTGGTGGGAAGGTAACAGCATTCTGTGTGCCTTTGGTGTTTAGTCATGCCGGCCACATGACCACAGAGATGTCTTTGGACAGCGCTGGCTCTTCAGCTTTGTGTGTGTGTGTGTGTGTGTATGTATGTATATATATATATGTATGTATGTATGTATGTATGTATGTGTATATATATATATATATATATATACACACACAGAGAGAGAGAGAGAGAGAGAGAGAGAGAAAGTAGGGTGTGTGTGTGTGTAGTCAGGTAGGTAGAAGGATAGAGAGAGAGAGAGAGAGAAATGGAGAAATACAGTAGGTAGGTAGAAAGAGAGAGAGAGGGAGATTAGGTAGGTAGGTTGATGTTCTCAGGTTCTCCTTGTAGGTCTTCTAGTCCAACCCCCTGCGTGGGCAGGAACCTTATACCATTTCAGACAAATGGCTATCTAACATCTTTTTAAAATCTTCCAGGGTTGGGGCATTCACAACTTCTGGAGGCAAGCTGTTCCAGAGGTTAATTGTTCTAACTGTCAGGAAATTTCTTCTTAGTTCTAAGTTGCTTCTCTCCTTGATTAGTTTCCACCCATTGGTGGAATGCATACAATACAGGCAAATAATGCATACAATACAGGCAAATAAAATATATTTACTACATGAAATGTTATTGCTTCATTTAAACGTTTGAGGCAAGAAGAAGAGCCTGTATTGTAGGTAGGTAGGTAAGTAGGTAAAGGGATATAGAGGGAGAGAAATAGAAAGGGAAAGAGAAATACAGTAGGTAGGTAGGGAGAGTGTCTGTGTAGGTAGGTAGTTAGGTAGGTAGATAAAATGGTAGAGAAAGAAATATAGTAGGTATGTAGAGGGAGGAGAATGTGTGTGTGTGTGTAGGTAGGTAGGTAGAAAGATAGAGAGAGAAATAGAAAGATAGAGAAATACAGTAGGTAGGTAGGGAGAGAGTGTGTGTGTGTAGGTAGGTAGAAGGATAGAGAGAGAAATAGAAAGAGAGAGAGGTATGTAGGGGGAGAGGGAGAGTGTGTGTAGGTAGAAGTGTATATATATATAGGGACCACCTTTGATGGGAAGGTAACAGCATTCTGTGTGCCTTTGGTGTTTAGTCATGCCGGCCATATGACCACAGAGATGTCTTTGGACAGCGCTGGCTCTTCAGCTTTGTGTGTGTGTGTGTGTGTGTGTATGTATATATATATATGTATGTATGTATGTATGTATGTATATACACACACACACACACAAACACACACACACAGAGAAAGAAAGTAGGGAGGGTGTGTGTGTGTGTGTGTAGTCAGGTAGTAGAAGGATAGAGAGAGAG
>CM077643.1:214017650-214050150 GCA_039707465.1 Rhabdophis nuchalis
CCCTATCTACGCTTCCGGGTGAAATACATGGGGAAATTGTATCCAGGAGTTCCTGAATCTTGAAGTACTTCTTACCAGGAGTACTGACTTCATTAGTTTCCACCCATTGCTTCTTGTTCTGCCATCAGGTGCTTTGGAGAGGTGGAAGGGACCTTGGAGGTCATCTAGTCCAACCCCGCTGCTCAAGCAAGGGAACTTATACCCTGTCAGACAAATGGTTTTCCAGTCTCTTTTTAAAAACACATCCAGTGTTGGGGCATCCATAACTTCTGGTGGCAAGCTTGGCTTGGCACGTGGCACATGGCATGTGAACCTAGAACCCAACCTAGAACTTAGAACCTAGGACCTGGAACTTTGAACTTTGAACTTTGATTTGATTTAATTTTGGCTCGTGGCTCAAAATTAAATTAAATTTTGGCTCGTGGCTCGTTGCTCGGGCATTATGGACTAGTGACTCCTTCTCAGTTATCCTCAAAGGGGAGGATCCAATATACAGTGAATTGCAAGGGCTTGAGCAGCGGGGTTGGACTAGATGACCTCCAAGGTGCCTTCCAACTCTCCAAAACACCTGATGGCAGAACAAGAAGCAATGGGTGAACAAGAACCAATGGATTCCTCACCTATCAGTATGGTTAAGAGGGGGCTGACTTTTCCAAGCCAGTAAAAGGTCATATATGTTGGCAAAAGTTCATGTAGGTCGGCAGGTGCAACGTTACAGTTGAGCCAACTGAACCATGAACAATGTTTCAAATAAAGGCAGACAAGCAGGACCCAGCTATTTACATATAGAGCTTGTGGATGTATACACTACCTATCTACCTACCTACCTTGTCTGAAATGGTATAAGGCCTGTATTTTATGCATTCCACCAATGGGTGGAAACTAATCAAGGAGAGACATAACTTCTGGTGGCAAGCTGTTCCGCTGGTTAAAAGCTGTTCCGCTGACTAAAAGCAACATATTGCATCTCAAAGAAAACATTTGCAAAAAGTAATAACATTTCATGTAGTAAATATATTTTATTTGCCTGGGTGTATGACAAATGGTTTTCCAGTCTCTTCTTAAAAACACATCCAGTGTTGGGGCATCCATAACCTCTGGTGGAAAGCTGTTCCGCTGGTTAAAAGCTGTTCCGCTGGCTAAAAGCAACATATTGCATCTTAAAGAAAACATTTGCAAAAAGCAATAAAATTTCATGTAGTAAATATATTTTATTTGCCTGTATTGTATGCATTCCACCAATGGGTGGAAACTAATCAAAGAGAGAAGCAACTTAGAACTAAGGAGAAATTTCCTGACAGTTAGAACAATTAACCTCTGGAACAGCTTGCCTCCAGAAGTTGTGAATGCCCCAACCCTGAAAGACTTTAAAAAGATGTTAGATAGCCATTTGTCTGAAATGGTATAAGGTTCCTGCCCACACAGGGGGTTGGACTAGAAGACCTACAAGGTCCCTTCCAACTCTGCTATTGTATTATTGTATTGTTTTATTAAGGCTCTTCTTGCCTCAAAGGTTTACATGCAATACAATAAAACAATAGCAGAGTTGCTTTTAAGTGTCTGTCTACCTATTGTATTTCTTGCTTTTTCCCTCTACCTACCTACCTATCTACCTACCTACCTACCTACCTTGTCTGAAATGGTATAAGGTTCCTGCCCACGCAGGGGGTTGGACTAGAAGACCTACAAAGTCCCTTCCAACTCTGCTATAGTTTTATTGTATTGCAATACAATAGGTAGGTAGATAGGTAGGTAGGTAGGTAGGTAGGTAGGTAGGTAGGTAGGGGGGAAAAGCAAGAAATACGATAGGTAGACAGACACTTAAAAGCAACATATTGCATCTCAAATAAAACATTTGCAAAAAGCAATAACATTTCATGTAGTAAATATATTTTATTTGCCTGTATTGTATGCATTATTTGCCTGTATTGTATGCATTCCACCAATGGGTGGAAACTAATCAAGGAGAGAAGCAACTTATGAACTAAGGAGAAATTTCCTGACAGTTAGAACAATTAACCTCTGGAACAGCTTGCCTCCAGAAGTTGTGAATGCCCCAACCCTGGAAGACTTTAAAAAGATGTTAGATAGCCATTTGTCTGAAATGGTATAAGGTTCCTGCCCACGCAGGGGGTTGGACTAGAAGACCTACAAGGTCCCTTCCAACTCTGCTATTGTATTATTGTATTGTTTTATTAAGGCTCTTCTTGCCTCAAAGGTTTACATGCAATACAATAAAACAATAGCAGAGTTGCTTTTAAGTGTCTGTCTACCTATTGTATTTCTTGCTTTCTCCCTCTACCTACCTACCTACCTACCTACCTACCTACCTTGTCTGAAATGGTATAAGGTTCCTGCCCACGCAGGGGGTTGGACTAGAAGACCTACAAAGTCCCTTCCAACTCTGCTATTGTTTTATTGTATTGCATGTAAACCTTTGAGGCAAGAAGCGCCTTCAATCAGAATAGAGCCCCCTCTCTGGCATGGAGCCCCTTGAGCTGCCCCACCCTCCAAGATTGAACATATTCGCCCTCCCTCCCTTCTCTGAAGTCAAGAGAGACTCTGCCCGGAGACCGATGATGCTGCAGAAGGGAGAATTCCTATTGGTCCGCTGGGGCTTCGTCGCTTCCTGAGAAAATATGATTCGCTGGTTGTAGCCTGCATTTCTCTGTACATCCCGTGTTTCTCAGGCGTTGCGTCTTCTGAAACCCCGTTCTGGGCTCTGCAGCGCCTGCCTGTGTCTCTAATAGTTATTTATTTATTTTATTTAGTTTAAAGCATTTTTAACCACCAGTTCATGAGAACCAGTAGTTTAAAAATGCTTTTAAAAAGTTTAAAAAGAAGTTGTCCATGCCCATCCAGTCACATGATCCCCCCAGCAAGCCACACCCACAGAACGTTAGGGGAAATCTTTGAATTTCACCACGGGTACAGGCTATGGGGGGCACCTCTCCTCTTCGCAGCGCTTCTTCCTATGATGGAACCAATGGGAATTCTCCCTTCCATACCGTCATCGGTCTCCGGGCAGAGTCCTTTCGGGCTTCACCATGGGATTCTTGGCAGAAGGGGGGAAATTGGGAGGGGGGGGATACATTCGGTATTTAGGGGGCTACAGCTTAAGGGGGGTTCATGGCAGCCCTACACACAGCTGATCGTTAGACTTTTTTTTTTACTTTTTAAAGCATTTTAAACTACCAGTTCATGAGAACCAGTAGTTTAAAAATGCTTTTAAAAAGTTTAAAAAGAAGTTGTCCATGCCCATCCAGTCACATGATTCCCCCCCCCCAGCAAGCCACACCCACACAACCGTTAGGGGAAATTTTTGAATTTCACCACTGGTACAAGGTCTCCTGCTTAAGCAGGGTGTAGGACTAAATGATCTCCAAAGTTGCAATACAATAAAACAATAGCAGAGTTGGAAGGGACTTTGTAGGTCTTCTAGTCCAACCCCCTGCGTGGGCAGGAACCTTATACCATTTCAGACGGTAGGTAGGTAGGTAGGTAGGTAGGTAGGTAGATAGGTAGGTAGGTAGGTAGAGGGAGAAAGCAAGAAATACAATAGGTAGACAGACACTTAAAAGCAACTCTGCTATTGTTTTATTGTATTGCATGTAAACCTTTGAGGCAAGAAGAGCCTTAATAAAACAATACAATAATACAATAGCAGAGTTGGAAGGGACCTTGTAGGTCTTCTAGTCCAACCCCCTGCGTGGGCAGGAACCTTATACCATTTCAGACAAATGGCTATCTAACATCTTTTTAAAGTCTTCCAGGTTTGGGGCATTCACAACTTCTGGAGGCAAGCTATTCCAGAGGTTAATTGTTCTAACTGTCAGGAAATTTCTTCTTAGTTCTAAGTTGCTTCTCTCCTTGATTAGTTTCCACCCATTGGTGGAATGCATACAATACAGGCAAATAATGCATACAATACAGGCAAATAAAATATATTTACTACATGAAATGTTATTGCTTTTTGCAAATTGAATTTAAATTTAATTTGAAATTTGAATTTTGAATTTTGAAACCTCTTAGGGATTGTAGCCTGCATTTCTCTGCACATCCCATGTTTCTCAGGTGTTGCATCTTCTGAAACCCGGTTCTTGGCTCTGCAGTGCCTGCCTGTGTCTCCAATAGTTATTTATTTATTTTATTTATTTTATTAAATTTCTAGAACGCACCCTCTCCCCGAAGGGACTCGGGGCGGTGTACAGGAAAATTAAAACCTAAATGAAATAAATAAATAATTATTGCAGTGCATAGGCACTTTGGCTTGGCTTAGCTTGGCTTGGCTTGGCCCGTGGCCTGTGGCTCGTGGCACGCGGCCCGTAGCACGCGGCCCGTGGCACGCAGCCCGTGACACGTGACACATGAGAATCAGAATAGAGCTAATGTAGATCAATCAATCAGAATAGAGCCCCCTCTCTATCTACCTACCTACCTACCTATTGTATTTTTCCCTCTTTCTCTATTCCTATTGTATTTCTTGCTTTCTTCCTCTACCTACCTACCTACCAACTGTGTTCCTTCCTTCTTTCCTTTCTTCCTCGTTCTTTCTTTCTTTCTTTCTTTCTTTCTTTCTTTCTTTCTTTCTTTCTTTCTTTCTTTCTTTCATCCATCCTTCCTTCCTTCCTCTATCTACCTATCTATCTATCTATCTATCTATCTATCTATCTATCTATCTATCTATCTATCTATCTATCTATATCTGAGATATCTTCTAATATCTCAGAAGTTACCACAAATAAGAGGGAGTCAAGCTATTCTCCAAAGCACCTGAGGGCAGAACTAAAAGCAATGGGTGGAAACTAATCCAGGAGAGAAGCAACTTAGAATTGCTAGCAAGTCTCTAATAGTTATTTATTTATTTTATTTTATTTATTAAATTTCTAGACCGCCCCCTATCCCCGAAGGGACTTTTATTGTATTGACATGCCTCAAAGGTTTACATGCAATACAATAAAACAATAGCAGAGTTGGAAGGGACCTTGTAGGTCTTCTAGTCCAACCCCCTGCGTGGGCAGGAACCTTATACCATTTCAGACAAGGTAGGTAGGTAGATAGGTAGTGTATACATCCACGAGCTCTATATGTAAATAGCTGGGTCATGACTCCTGCTTGTCTGCCTTTATTTGAAACATTGTTCATGGTTCAGTTGGCTCAACTGTAAAGTTGCACCTGCCGACCTACATGAACTTTTGCCAACATATATGACCTTTTAATGGCTTGGAAAAGTCAGCCCCCTCTTAACCATACTGATAGATGAGGAATCCATTGGTTCTTGTTCACCCATTGCTTCTTGTTCTGCCATCAGGTGTTTTGGAGAGTTGGAAGGCACCTTGGAGGTCATCTAGTCCAACCCCGCTGCTCAAGCCCTTGCAATTCACTGTATATTGGATCCTCCCCTTTGAGGATAACTGAGAAGGAGTCACTAGTCCATAATGCCCAAGCAACGAGCCACGAGCCAAAATTTAATTTAATTTTGAGCCACGAGCCAAAATTAAATCAAATCAAAGTTCAAAGTTCCAGGTCCTAGGTTCTAAGTTCTAGGTTGGGTTCTAGGTTCACGTGCCACGTGCCACGTTTCAGACAAGGTAGGTAGGTAGGTAGGTAGGTAGAGGAATAGATAAAAAGGGATAAATAATGTAGGTAGATAAGTAGAGGGATAGAGAGGGGGCTCTATTCTGATTGATTGATCTACATTAGCTCTATTCTGATTGATTGATCTCTCCAAAACACCTGATGGCAGAACAAGAAGCAATGGGTGGAAACTAATCCAGGAGAGAAGCAACTTAGAACTGTTTTATTGTATTGCATGTAAACCTTTGAGGCAAGAAGAGCCTTAATAAAACAATACAATAATAAAATAGCAGAGTTGGAAGGGACATCGGCGAATGTGTGTGTGTGTAGGTAGGTAGGTAGAAAGATAGAGAGAGAAATAGAAAGATAGAGAAATACAGTAGGTAGGTAGGGAGAGAGAGTGTGTGTGTAGGTAGGTAGAAGGATGAGAGAGAAATAGAAAGAGAGAGAGAAATACAATAGGTATGTAGGGGGAGAGGGAGAATGTGTGTGTACTGTAGGTAGGTAGAAGGATGAGAGAGAAATAGAGAGAAATACAGTAGGTAGGATGGGAGAGAGAGAGTGTGTGTGTGTAGGTAGAAGTGTATATATATATAGGGACCACCTTTGGTGGGAAGGTAACAGCATTCTGTGTGCCTTTGGTGTTTAGTCATGCCGGCCACATGACCACAGAGATGTCTTTGGACAGCGCTGGCTCTTCAGCTTTGTGTGTGTGTGTGTGTGTGTATGTATGTATATATATATATATATGTATGTATGTATGTATGTATGTATGTATGTGTATATATATATATATATATATACACACACACAGAGAGAGAGAGAGAGAAAGTAGGGTGTGTGTGTGTGTGTGTAGTCAGGTAGGTAGAAGGATAGAGAGAGAGAAAGAGAGAGAGAAATGGAGAAATACAGTAGGTAGGTAGAAAGAGAGAGAGATGGAGATTAGGTAGGTAGGTTGATGTTCTCAGGTTCTCCTTGTAAGTCTTCTAGTCCAACCCCCTGCGTGGGCAGGAACCTTATACCATTTCAGACAAATGGCTATCTAACATCTTTTTAAAGTCTTCCAGGGTTGGGGCATTCACCCCTTCGAGAGGCAAGCTGTTCCAGAGGTTAATTGTTCTAACTGTCAGGAAATTTCTCCTTAGTTCTAACTTGCTTCTCTCCTTGATTAGTTTCCACCCATTGGTGGAATGGATACAATACAGGTAAATAATGCATGTAAACCTTTGAGGCAAGAAGCGTCTTAATAAAACAATACAATAATTCAATAGCAGAGTTGGAAGGGACCTTGTAGGTCTTCTAGTCCAACTCCCTGCGTGGGCAGGAACCTTATACCATTTCAGACAAGGTAGGTAGGTAGGTAGGTAGGTAGGTAGGTAGGTAGAGGGAGAAAGCAAGAAATACAACGGGTAGACAGACACTTAAAAGCAACTCTGCTATTGTTTTATTGTATTGCATGTAAACCTTTGAGGCAAGAAGAGCCTTAATAAAACAATACAATAATACAATAGCAGAGTTGGAAGGTCTTCTAGTCCAACCCCATGCGTGGGCAGGAACCTTATACCATTTCAGACAAATGGCTATCTAACATCTTTTTAAAGTCTTCCAAGGTTGGGGCATTCACAACTTCTGGAGGCAAGCTGTTCCAGAGGTTAATTATTCTAACTGTCAGGAAATTTCTCCTTGATGTCGCCAATGGATTCCTGGATGTCGCCAATGGATTCCCAGCCCATCGGTATGGTTAGGAGAGGGTCGGCATTTCAAACCCACACCCCTCTACGCTTCCGGGTGAAATACATGGGGAAATCCTATAGGGGGAAAAACCAAATTAGGGTTAGGGTTACGCCCCCTTGAATTCGGATTGGAAAACCGACATTGCCAATGGATTCCTAGCCCATTGGTATGGTTAGGAGAGGGTCGGCATTTCAAACCCACACCCCTCTACACTTCCAGGTGAAATACATGGGGAAATCCCATGGGGGAAAAAACCAAATTAGGGTTAGGGTTACGCCCCCTTGAATTTGGATTGGAAAACCGACATTGCCAACGGATTCCTAGCCCATCAGTATGGTTAGGAGGGGGTCGACTTTTCGAACCCACCCCTATCTACGCTTCCGGGTGAAATACATGGGGAAATTGTATCCAGGAGTTCCTGAATCTTGAAGTACTTCTTACCAGGAGTACTGACTTCATTAGTTTCCACCCATTGCTTCTTGTTCTGCCATCAGGTGCTTTGGAGAGGTGGAAGGGACCTTGGAGGTCATCTAGTCCAACCCCGCTGCTCAAGCAAGGGAACTTATACCCTGTCAGACAAATGGTTTTCCAGTCTCTTTTTAAAAACACATCCAGTGTTGGGGCATCCATAACTTCTGGTGGCAAGCTTGGCTTGGCACGTGGCACATGGCATGTGAACCTAGAACCCAACCTAGAACTTAGAACCTAGGACCTGGAACTTTGAACTTTGAACTTTGATTTGATTTAATTTTGGCTCGTGGCTCAAAATTAAATTAAATTTTGGCTCGTGGCTCGTTGCTCGGGCATTATGGACTAGTGACTCCTTCTCAGTTATCCTCAAAGGGGAGGATCCAATATACAGTGAATTGCAAGGGCTTGAGCAGCGGGGTTGGACTAGATGACCTCCAAGGTGCCTTCCAACTCTCCAAAACACCTGATGGCAGAACAAGAAGCAATGGGTGAACAAGAACCAATGGATTCCTCACCTATCAGTATGGTTAAGAGGGGGCTGACTTTTCCAAGCCAGTAAAAGGTCATATATGTTGGCAAAAGTTCATGTAGGTCGGCAGGTGCAACGTTACAGTTGAGCCAACTGAACCATGAACAATGTTTCAAATAAAGGCAGACAAGCAGGACCCAGCTATTTACATATAGAGCTTGTGGATGTATACACTACCTATCTACCTACCTACCTTGTCTGAAATGGTATAAGGCCTGTATTTTATGCATTCCACCAATGGGTGGAAACTAATCAAGGAGAGACATAACTTCTGGTGGCAAGCTGTTCCGCTGGTTAAAAGCTGTTCCGCTGACTAAAAGCAACATATTGCATCTCAAAGAAAACATTTGCAAAAAGTAATAACATTTCATGTAGTAAATATATTTTATTTGCCTGGGTGTATGACAAATGGTTTTCCAGTCTCTTCTTAAAAACACATCCAGTGTTGGGGCATCCATAACCTCTGGTGGAAAGCTGTTCCGCTGGTTAAAAGCTGTTCCGCTGGCTAAAAGCAACATATTGCATCTTAAAGAAAACATTTGCAAAAAGCAATAAAATTTCATGTAGTAAATATATTTTATTTGCCTGTATTGTATGCATTCCACCAATGGGTGGAAACTAATCAAAGAGAGAAGCAACTTAGAACTAAGGAGAAATTTCCTGACAGTTAGAACAATTAACCTCTGGAACAGCTTGCCTCCAGAAGTTGTGAATGCCCCAACCCTGAAAGACTTTAAAAAGATGTTAGATAGCCATTTGTCTGAAATGGTATAAGGTTCCTGCCCACGCAGGGGGTTGGACTAGAAGACCTACAAGGTCCCTTCCAACTCTGCTATTGTATTATTGTATTGTTTTATTAAGGCTCTTCTTGCCTCAAAGGTTTACATGCAATACAATAAAACAATAGCAGAGTTGCTTTTAAGTGTCTGTCTACCTATTGTATTTCTTGCTTTTTCCCTCTACCTACCTACCTATCTACCTACCTACCTACCTACCTTGTCTGAAATGGTATAAGGTTCCTGCCCACGCAGGGGGTTGGACTAGAAGACCTACAAAGTCCCTTCCAACTCTGCTATAGTTTTATTGTATTGCAATACAATAGGTAGGTAGATAGGTAGGTAGGTAGGTAGGTAGGTAGGTAGGGGGGAAAAGCAAGAAATACGATAGGTAGACAGACACTTAAAAGCAACATATTGCATCTCAAATAAAACATTTGCAAAAAGCAATAACATTTCATGTAGTAAATATATTTTATTTGCCTGTATTGTATGCATTATTTGCCTGTATTGTATGCATTCCACCAATGGGTGGAAACTAATCAAGGAGAGAAGCAACTTATGAACTAAGGAGAAATTTCCTGACAGTTAGAACAATTAACCTCTGGAACAGCTTGCCTCCAGAAGTTGTGAATGCCCCAACCCTGGAAGACTTTAAAAAGATGTTAGATAGCCATTTGTCTGAAATGGTATAAGGTTCCTGCCCACGCAGGGGGTTGGACTAGAAGACCTACAAGGTCCCTTCCAACTCTGCTATTGTATTATTGTATTGTTTTATTAAGGCTCTTCTTGCCTCAAAGGTTTACATGCAATACAATAAAACAATAGCAGAGTTGTTTTTAAGTGTCTGTCTACCTATTGTATTTCTTGCTTTCTCCCTCTACCTACCTACCTATCTACCTACCTACCTTGTCTGAAATGGTATAAGGTTCCTGCCCACGCAGGGGGTTGGACTAGAAGACCTACAAAGTCCCTTCCAACTCTGCTATTGTTTTATTGTATTGCATGTAAACCTTTGAGGCAAGAAGCGCCTTCAATCAGAATAGAGCCCCCTCTCTGGCATGGAGCCCCTTGAGCTGCCCCACCCTCCAAGATTGAACATATTCGCCCTCCCTCCCTTCTCTGAAGTCAAGAGAGACTCTGCCCGGAGACCGATGATGCTGCAGAAGGGAGAATTCCTATTGGTCCGCTGGGGCTTCGTCGCTTCCTGAGAAAATATGATTCGCTGGTTGTAGCCTGCATTTCTCTGTACATCCCGTGTTTCTCAGGCGTTGCGTCTTCTGAAACCCCGTTCTGGGCTCTGCAGCGCCTGCCTGTGTCTCTAATAGTTATTTATTTATTTTATTTAGTTTAAAGCATTTTTAACCACCAGTTCATGAGAACCAGTAGTTTAAAAATGCTTTTAAAAAGTTTAAAAAGAAGTTGTCCATGCCCATCCAGTCACATGATCCCCCCAGCAAGCCACACCCACAGAACGTTAGGGGAAATCTTTGAATTTCACCACGGGTACAGGCTATGGGGGGCACCTCTCCTCTTCGCAGCGCTTCTTCCTATGATGGAACCAATGGGAATTCTCCCTTCCATACCGTCATCGGTCTCCGGGCAGAGTCCTTTCGGGCTTCACCATGGGATTCTTGGCAGAAGGGGGGAAATTGGGAGGGGGGGGATACATTCGGTATTTAGGGGGCTACAGCTTAAGGGGGGTTCATGGCAGCCCTACACACAGCTGATCGTTAGACTTTTTTTTTTACTTTTTAAAGCATTTTAAACTACCAGTTCATGAGAACCAGTAGTTTAAAAATGCTTTTAAAAAGTTTAAAAAGAAGTTGTCCATGCCCATCCAGTCACATGATCCCCCCCCCCCCCCAGCAAGCCACACCCACACAACCGTTAGGGGAAATTTTTGAATTTCACCACTGGTACAAGGTCTCCTGCTTAAGCAGGGTGTAGGACTAAATGATCTCCAAAGTTGCAATACAATAAAACAATAGCAGAGTTGGAAGGGACTTTGTAGGTCTTCTAGTCCAACCCCCTGCGTGGGCAGGAACCTTATACCATTTCAGACGGTAGGTAGTTAGGTAGGTAGGTAGGTAGGTAGATAGGTAGGTAGGTAGAGGGAGAAAGCAAGAAATACAATAGGTAGACAGACACTTAAAAGCAACTCTGCTATTGTTTTATTGTATTGCATGTAAACCTTTGAGGCAAGAAGAGCCTTAATAAAACAATATAATAATACAATAGCAGAGTTGGAAGGGACCTTGTAGGTCTTCTAGTCCAACCCCCTGCGTGGGCAGGAACCTTATACCATTTCAGACAAATGGCTATCTAACATCTTTTTAAAGTCTTCCAGGTTTGGGGCATTCACAACTTCTGGAGGCAAGCTATTCCAGAGGTTAATTGTTCTAACTGTCAGGAAATTTCTTCTTAGTTCTAAGTTGCTTCTCTCCTTGATTAGTTTCCACCCATTGGTGGAATGCATACAATACAGGCAAATAATGCATACAATACAGGCAAATAAAATATATTTACTACATGAAATGTTATTGCTTTTTGCAAATTGAATTTAAATTTAATTTGAAATTTGAATTTTGAATTTTGAAACCTCTTAGGGATTGTAGCCTGCATTTCTCTGCACATCCCATGTTTCTCAGGTGTTGCATCTTCTGAAACCCGGTTCTTGGCTCTGCAGTGCCTGCCTGTGTCTCCAATAGTTATTTATTTATTTTATTTATTTTATTAAATTTCTAGAACGCACCCTCTCCCCGAAGGGACTCGGGGCGGTGTACAGGAAAATTAAAACCTAAATGAAATAAATAAATAATTATTGCAGTGCATAGGCACTTTGGCTTGGCTTGGCTTGGCTTGGCTTGGCTTGGCCCGTGGCCTGTGGCTCGTGGCACGCGGCCCGTAGCACGCGGCCCGTGGCACGCAGCCCGTGACACGTGACACGTGACACATGAGAATCAGAATAGAGCTAATGTAGATCAATCAATCAGAATAGAGCCCCCTCTCTATCTACCTACCTACCTACCTATTGTATTTTTCCCTCTTTCTCTATTCCTATTGTATTTCTTGCTTTCTTCCTCTACCTACCTACCTACCAACTGTGTTCCTTCCTTCTTTCCTTTCTTCCTCGTTCTTTCTTTCTTTCTTTCTTTCTTTCTTTCTTTCTTTCTTTCTTTCTTTCTTTCTTTCTTTCATCCATCCTTCCTTCCTTCCTTCCTCTATCTACCTATCTATCTATCTATCTATCTATCTATCTATCTATCTATCTATCTATCTATCTATCTATCTATCTATCTATCTATCTATCTATCTATCTATCTATATCTGAGATATCTTCTAATATCTCAGAAGTTACCACAAATAAGAGGGAGTCAAGCTATTCTCCAAAGCACCTGAGGGCAGAACTAAAAGCAATGGGTGGAAACTAATCCAGGAGAGAAGCAACTTAGAATTGCTAGCAAGTCTCTAATAGTTATTTATTTATTTTATTTTATTTATTAAATTTCTAGACCGCCCCCTATCCCCGAAGGGACTTTTATTGTATTGACATGCCTCAAAGGTTTACATGCAATACAATAAAACAATAGCAGAGTTGGAAGGGACCTTGTAGGTCTTCTAGTCCAACCCCCTGCGTGGGCAGGAACCTTATACCATTTCAGACAAGGTAGGTAGGTAGATAGGTAGTGTATACATCCACGAGCTCTATATGTAAATAGCTGGGTCATGACTCCTGCTTGTCTGCCTTTATTTGAAACATTGTTCATGGTTCAGTTGGCTCAACTGTCAAGTTGCACCTGCCGACCTACATGAACTTTTGCCAACATATATGACCTTTTAATGGCTTGGAAAAGTCAGCCCCCTCTTAACCATACTGATAGATGAGGAATCCATTGGTTCTTGTTCACCCATTGCTTCTTGTTCTGCCATCAGGTGTTTTGGAGAGTTGGAAGGCACCTTGGAGGTCATCTAGTCCAACCCCGCTGCTCAAGCCCTTGCAATTCACTGTATATTGGATCCTCCCCTTTGAGGATAACTGAGAAGGAGTCACTAGTCCATAATGCCCAAGCAACGAGCCACGAGCCAAAATTTAATTTAATTTTGAGCCACGAGCCAAAATTAAATCAAATCAAAGTTCAAAGTTCCAGGTCCTAGGTTCTAAGTTCTAGGTTGGGTTCTAGGTTCACATGCCACGTGCCACGTTTCAGACAAGGTAGGTAGGTAGGTAGGTAGGTAGAGGAATAGATAAAAAGGGATAAATAATGTAGGTAGATAAGTAGAGGGATAGAGAGGGGGCTCTATTCTGATTGATTGATCTACATTAGCTCTATTCTGATTGATTGATCTCTCCAAAACACCTGATGGCAGAACAAGAAGCAATGGGTGGAAACTAATCCAGGAGAGAAGCAACTTAGAACTGTTTTATTGTATTGCATGTAAACCTTTGAGGCAAGAAGAGCCTTAATAAAACAATACAATAATAAAATAGCAGAGTTGGAAGGGACATCGGCGAATGTGTGTGTGTGTAGGTAGGTAGGTAGAAAGATAGAGAGAGAAATAGAAAGATAGAGAAATACAGTAGGTAGGTAGGGAGAGAGAGTGTGTGTGTAGGTAGGTAGAAGGATGAGAGAGAAATAGAAAGAGAGAGAGAAATACAATAGGTATGTAGGGGGAGAGGGAGAATGTGTGTGTACTGTAGGTAGGTAGAAGGATGAGAGAGAAATAGAGAGAAATACAGTAGGTAGAATGGGAGAGAGAGTGTGTGTGTGTAGGTAGAAGTGTATATATATATAGGGACCACCTTTGGTGGGAAGGTAACAGCATTCTGTGTGCCTTTGGTGTTTAGTCATGCCGGCCACATGACCACAGAGATGTCTTTGGACAGCGCTGGCTCTTCAGCTTTGTGTGTGTGTGTGTGTATGTATGTATGTATATATATATATGTATGTATGTATGTATGTATGTATGTATGTGTATATATATATATATATATATATATATATACACACACACACAGAGAGAGAGAGAGAGAGAGAAAGTAGGGTGTGTGTGTGTGTGTGTGTGTGTGTAGTCAGGTAGGTAGAAGGATAGAGAGAGAGAGAGAGAGAAATGGAGAAATACAGTAGGTAGGTAGAAAGAGAGAGAGAGGGAGATTAGGTAGGTAGGTTGATGTTCTCAGGTTCTCCTTGTAGGTCTTCTAGTCCAACCCCCTGCGTGGGCAGGAACCTTATACCATTTCAGACAAATGGCTATCTAACATCTTTTTAAAGTCTTCCAGGGTTGGGGCATTCACCACTTCCGGAGGCAAGCTGTTCCAGAGGTTAATTGTTCTAACTGTCAGGAAATTTCTCCTTAGTTCTAAGTTGCTTCTCTCCTTGATTAGTTTCCACCCATTGGTGGAATGCATACAATACAGGTAAATAATGCATGTAAACCTTTGAGGCAAGAAGAGCCTTAATAAAACAATATAATAATACAATAGCAGAGTTGGAAGGGACCTTGTAGGTGTTCTAGTCCAACCCCCTGCGTGGGCAGGAACCTTATACCATTTCAGACAAATGGCTATCTAACATCTTTTTAAAGTCTTCCAGGGTTGGGGCATTCACAACTTCTGGAGGCAAGCTGTTCCAGAGGTTAATTGTTCTAACTGTCAGGAAATTTCTCCTTAGTTCTAAGTTCTTCTCTCCTTGATTAGTTTCCACCCATTGGTGGAATGCATAAAATACAGGCAAATAATGCATACAATACAGGCAAATAAAATATATTTACTACATGAAATGTTATTGCTTTTTGCAAATGTTTTCTTTGAGATACAATATTTTGCTTTTAAGTGTCTGTCTACCTATTGTATTTCTTGCTATCTTCCTCTACCTACCTACCAACTGTGTTCCTTCCTTCCTTCCTTCCTTCCTTCCTTCCTTCCTTCCTTCCTTCTTCGTTCTTTCTTTCTTTCTTTCTTTCTTTCTTTCTTTCGTCCGTCCTTCCTTCCTTCCTTCCTTCTTTCATCTATCTATCCATCCATCCATCCATCCATCCATCCATCCATGTATCCATCTATCTATCTATATCTGAGATATCTTCTAATATCTCAGAGGTTACCACAAAGAAGAGGGAGTCAAGCTATTCTCCAAAGCCCCTGAGGGCAGAACAAAAAGCAATGGGTGGAAACTAACCCAGGAGAGAAGCAACTTAGAATAGAGTTAATGTAGATCAATCAATCAGAATAGAGCTATCTCAGAGGTTGCCACAAAGAAGAGGGAGTCAAGGTCCATTCCAACTCTGCTATTGTAAACATAGAAAAGGTTTCTCTTGAGCATCTCACTGAGGTCCATGTGTCCATCCTCTCTCTCCTGCAGTGTTGGCTTACATGCAGTTTGTGGAAGACTATTCTGAACCTCAGTCTACCAGACCCCACAAAATGAGCACATCTATCAGCAGAAGAATAAGCACCTGATGGAGGTCTATGGGTTCAGTGACTCCTTCAGCAGTGCTGTCTCTGGCCAGTCTCTGGCCCCACCACCGGATCTCCCACCCAAATAGAGGCAATTGGTGAGTTCTTGTTCTTCTTGTTTTTCCCAGCTCCAACTTGGTCCAGTACCTTCTTGCCCACCCTAAGAGATAAGGAGCCTCCCTTTTGGTCCGTGGTCCACATCTCTTGGCTTTTGGGGGGGTTTGTATCAGTTCGTACCGGTTCAGACTGGTTTGTACCGGTTTGTACTGGTCGGAAATATTTCAAACCGGTCCAAACCGGTTCAAACTGGTCCAAACCAGTTCAAACCGGTTCAAACCGATCGGAACTGGTTCAAACCGGTTCAGACCGATTCAAACCAGTCGGAACCGGTTCAAACAGGTTCAAAGCAGTTCAAACCGGTCGGAACCGGTTCAAACCGGTTCAAACCGGTCGGAACCGGTTTGAACCGGTTCTGACCGGTTTGAACCGGTTTGAACCGGTTCCGACCGGTTTGAACCGTTTCCGACTGGTTTGAACCAGTTCCAACCGGTTTGAACCGGTTCTGACTGGTTTAGATTGGTTCCGACCGGTTTGAAGCAGTTCTGACCGGTTTGAACCGGTTCCGACCAGTTCCGGTTCCGACCGGTTTGAACCGGTTCCAACCGGTTTAAACCGGTTCTGACCAGTTGCAACCAGTTTGAACCAGTTTAAACCGGTTCTGACTGGTTTGAACCGGCTTGAACCGGTTCCGACCGGTTTGAACCGGGTTGAACCGGTTCCAACGGGTTTGAACCGGTTCCGACCGGTTTGAACCGGTTCCGATCGGTTTGAACTGGTTTGAACCGGTTCCGAACGGTTTGAACCAGTTTGAACCGGGTCCGACTGGTTTGAACCGGTTCCGACCGGTTTGAACCAGTTTGAACCGGTTCCGACCGGTTTGAACTATTAAGCAGTGGAACAGCTTGCCACCAGAAGTTATGGAAGCCCCAACACTGGATGTGTTTTTAAGAAGAGACTGGAAAACCATTTGTCTTACACGGTAAAGGAAATTTCCTTCCTTCCTTCCTTCCTTCCTTCCTTCCTTCCTTCCTTCCTTCCTTCCTTCCTTCCTTCCTTCCTTCCTTCCTTCCTTCCTTCCTTCCTTCCTTCCTCTATCTATCTATCTATCTATCTATCTATCTATCTATCTATCTATCTATCTATCTATCTATCTATCTATCTATCTATCTCCTTGATTAGTTTCCACCCATTGGTGAAATGCATACAATACAGGCAAATAAAATATATTTACTACATGAAATGTTATTGCTTTTTGCAAATGTTTTCTTTGAGATACAATATGTTGCTTTTAAGTGTCTGTCTACCTATTGTATTTCTTGATTTGTCCCTCTACCTACCTACCTACCTACCTACCTAAACAGAGAGGGTGCTCTATTCTGATTGATTGATCACACCCACAAAACATTAGGGGAAAATTTTGAATTTCACCACGGGTACAGGCTATGGGGGGCAACTCTCCTCTTCGCAGCGCTTCTTCCTATGATGGAACCAATGGGAATTCTCAGACAAGGTACGTAGGTAAGTAGGTAGATAGGTAGGTAGGTAGAGGGAGAAAGCAAGAAATACAATAGGTAGACAGACACTTAAAAGCAACTCTGCTATTGTTTTATTGTATTGCATGTAAACCTTTGAGGCAAGAAGAGCCTTAATAAAACAATACAATAATACAATAGCAGAGTTGGAAGGGACCTTGTAGGTCTTCTAGTCCAACCCCCTGCGTGGGCAGGAACCTTATACCATTTCAGACAAATGGCTATCTAACATCTTTTTAAAATCTTCCAGGGTTGGGGCATTCACAACTTCTGGAGGCAAGCTGTTCCAGAGGTTAATTGTTCTAACTGTCAGGAAATTTCTTCTTAGTTCTAAGTTGCTTCTCTCCTTGATTAGTTTCCACCCATTGGTGGAATGCATACAATACAGGCAAATAATGCATACAATACAGGCAAATAAAATATATTTACTACATGAAATGTTATTGCTTCATTTAAACGTTTGAGGCAAGAAGAAGAGCCTGTATTGTAGGTAGGTAGGTAAGTAGGTAAAGGGATATAGAGGGAGAGAAATAGAAAGGGAAAGAGAAATACAGTAGGTAGGTAGGGAGAGTGTCTGTGTAGGTAGGTAGGTAGGTAGATAAAACGGGAGAGAAAGAGGTAGATAGATAGATAGATAGATAGATAGATAGATAGATAGATAGATAGATAGATAGATAGATAGAAAGATAGATAGATAGATAGATAGATAGATAGATAGATGAAGGAAGGAAGGAAGGAAGGAAGGAAGGAAGGAAGGAAGGAAGGAAGGAAGGAAGGAAGGAAGGAAATTTCCTATACCGTGTAAGACAAATGGTTTTCCAGTCTCTTCTTAAAAACACATCCAGTGTTGGGGCATCCATAACTTCTGGTGGCAAGCTGTTCCACTGCTTAATAGTTCAAACCGGTCGGAACCGGTTCAAACCGGTCGGAACCGGTTCAAACTGGTTCAAACCGGTCGGATAAAATGGGAGAGAAAGAAATATAGTAGGTATGTAGAGGGAGGAGAATGTGTGTGTGTGTAGGTAGGTAGGTAGAAAGATAGAGAGAGAAATAGCAAGATAGAGAAATACAGTAGGTAGGTAGGGAGAGAGTGTGTGTGTGTAGGTAGGTAGAAGGATAGAGAGAGAAATAGAAAGAGAGAGAGAAATACAATAGGTATGTAGGGGGAGAGGGAGAATGTGTGTAGGTAGAAGTGTATATATATATAGGGACCACCTTTGATGGGAAGGTAACATATTTAAAAGTCAGACGCGGGGGGCTATCCTAGGCCGGCTTGTTGGAATAAGTACGTCTTAAGACGTTGGCGGAAGAGGCGGAGGTCCGAGGTGGTGCGAAGGTCGGGGGGTAGGTCGTTCCAGAGGGCCGGGTCCGCCACAGAGAAGGCTCTTCCCCTGGGTGTCGCCAGCCGGCATTGCCCGGCCGACGGCACCCGGAGTAGGCCCGCTCTGTGGGAGCGGGCCGGACGAAGAGATGTATGGGGCAGGAGGCGGTCTCGTATATAAACCTTTGAGGCAAGAAGAAGAGCCTGTATTGTAGGTAGGTAGGTAAGTAGGTAAAGGGATATATAGAGAGAGAAATAGAGAGGGAAAGAGAAATACAGTAGGTAGGTAGGGAGAGAGAGTGTCTGTGTAGGTAGGTAGGTAGGTAGGTAGATAAAACAGGAGAGAAAGAAATATAGTAGGTATGTAGGGGGAGGAGAATGTGTGTGTGTGTAGGTAGGTAGGTAGAAAGATAGAGAGAGAAATAGAAAGATAGAGAAATACAGTAGGTAGGTAGGGAGAGTGTGTGTGTGTGTAGGTAGGTAGAAGGATAGAGAGAGAAATAGAAAGAGAGAGAGAAATACAATAGGTATGTAGGGGGAGAGGGAGAATGTGTGTGTACTGTAGGTAGGTCGAAGGATGAGAGAGAAATAGAGAGAAATACAGTAGGTAGGATGGGAGAGAGAGAGTGTGTGTGTAGGTAGAAGTGTATATATATATATAGGGACCACCTTTGGTGGGAAGGTAACAGCATTCTGTGTGCCTTTGGTGTTTAGTCATGCCGGCCACATGACCACAGAGATGTCTTTGGACAGCGCTGGTTCTTCAGTTTTGTGTGTGTGTGTGTGTATACAATACAGGCAAATAATGCATACAATACAGGCAAATAAAATATATTTACTACATGAAATGTTATTGCTTTTTGCAGATGTTTTCTTTGAGATACAATTTGTTGCTTTTAAGTGTCTGTCTACCTATTGTATTTCTTGCTATCTTCCTCTACCTACCTACCTACCAACTGTGTTCCTTCCTTCCTCGTTCTTTCTTTCTTTCTTTCTTTCTTTCTTTCTTTCTTTCTTTCTTTCTGTCTTTAGTCCTTCCTTCCTTCCTTCCTTCCTTCCTTCTTTCATCTATCTATCTATCTATCTATCCATCCATCCATCCATCCATCCATCCATCCATGCATCCATGCATCCATGCATCCATCTATCTATCTATATCTGAGATATCTTCTAATATCTCAGAGGTTACCACAAAGAAGAGGGAGTCAAGCTATTCTCCAAAGCACCTGAGGGCAGAACAAAAAGCAATGGGTGGAAACTAACCCAGGAGAGAAGCAACTTAGAATAGAGTTAATGTAGATCAATCAATCAGAATAGAGCTATCTCAGAGGTTGCCACAAAGAAGAGGGAGTCAAGGTCCATTCCAACTCTGCTATTGTAAACATAGAAAAGGTTTCTCTTGAGCATCTCACTGAGGTCCATGTGTCCATCCTCTCTGTCCTGCAGTGTTGGCTTACATGCAGTTTGTGGAAGACTATTCTGAACCTCAGTCTACCAGACCCCACAAAATGAGCACATCTATCAGCAGAAGAATAAGCACCTGATGGAGGTCTATGGGTTCAGTGACTCCTTCAGCAGTGCTGTCTCTGGCCAGTCTCTGGCCCCACCACCGGATCTCCCACCCAAATAGAGGCAATTGGTGAGTTCTTGTTCTTCTTGTTTTTCCCAGCTCCAACTTGGTCCAGTAACTTCTTGCCCACCCTAAGAGATAAGGAGCCTCCCTTTTGGTCCGTGGTCCACATCTCTTGGCTTTTGGGGGGGTTTGTATCAGTTCGTACCGGTTCAGACTGGTTTGTACCGGTTTGTACTGGTCGGAACTATTTCAAACCGGTCCAAACGGGTTCAAACCGGTTCAAACTGGTCCAAACCAGTTCAAACCGGTTCAAACCGATCGGAACTGGTTCAAACCTGTTCAGACCGATTCAAACCAGTCGGAACCGGTTCAAACAGGTTCAAAGCAGTTCAAACCGGTCGGAACCGGTTCAAACCGGTTCTGACCGGTTTGAACCGGTTTGAACCGGTTCTGACCGGTTTCAACCGGTTCCGACTGGTTTGAACCAGTTCCAACCGGTTTGAACCGGTTCTGACCGGTTTGAACCGGTTCCGACCGGTTTGAACCGGTTCCGACCGGTTTGAACCGGTTCTGACCGGTTTGAACCGGTTTGAACCGGTTCCGACCAGTTCCGGTTCCGACCGGTTTGAACCGGTTCCGACCGGTTTGAACCGGTTCTGACCGGTTTGAACCGGTTTGAACCGGTTCCGATCGGTTTGAACCGGTTTGAACCGGTTCCGAACGGTTTGAACCAGTTTGAACCGGGTCCGACTGGTTTGAACCGGTTCCGACCGGTTTGAACCAGTTTGAACCGGTTCCGACCGTTTTGAACCGGTTCCGACCGTTTTGAACTATTAAGCAGTGGAACAGCTTGCCACCAGAAGTTATGGATGCCCCGACACTGGATGTGTTTTTAAGAAGAGACTGGAAAACCATTTGTCTTACACGGTATAGGAAATTTCCTTCCTTCCTTCCTTCCTTCCTTCCTTCCTTCCTTCCTTCCTTCCTTCCTTCCTTCCTTCCTCCCTCCCTCCCTCCCTCCCTCCCTCCCTCCCTCCATCCATCCATCCATCCATCCATCCATCTATATATCTATCTCCTTGATTAGTTTCCACCCATTGGTGAAATGCATACAATACAGGTAAATAAAATATATTTACTACATTTTTGCCTCCTGGAACCCCGGCCCCTTCTCCAAACTGGCTGTGCCGAGCCTTATGGAGTGCCTAGTCTCCTGGGTAAACGGGGCTTTTTTTTTTGCTCATTTTTCACCCCCCCCCCCAGCTCACTCTGCAAGCCCCCCTCCCAAGGCTACGTATGCTTTTTATTCAAAAAAAAACCAGCCTCATTTTCACGGAGAAATGGGCTGTTTTGGAAGTTTGCCGAGTGCAAAGGCTCCCCCCCCCAACCTTTCGGAAGGCTCTAACTTTTTCTGAGCAAGCAGAAACGACGTTTTAAGGTTTGTCTGCGATTTCCTTCTGCAGGACATAAATAAACACACCTGAGAACATCAACCTACCTACCTAATCTCCCTCTCTCTCTCTTTCTACCTACCTACTGTATTTCTCCATTTCTCTCTCTCTCTCTCTCTCTATCCTTCTACTACCTGACTACACACACACACACACACCCTCCCTACTTTCTTTCTCTGTGTGTGTGTGTTTGTGTGTGTGTGTGTGTGTATACATACATACATACATACATACATATATATATATACATACACACACACACACACACACAAAGCTGAAGAGCCAGCGCTGTCCAAAGACATCTCTGTGGTCATATGGCCGGCATGACTAAACACCAAAGGCACACAGAATGCTGTTACCTTCCCATCAAAGGTGGTCCCTATATATATATACACTTCTACCTACACACACTCTCCCTCTCCCCCTACATACCTCTCTCTCTTTCTATTTCTCTCTCTATCCTTCTACCTACCTACACACACACACTCTCTCCCTACCTACCTACTGTATTTCTCTATCTTTCTATTTCTCTCTCTATCTTTCTACCTACCTACCTACACACACACACACATTCTCCTCCCTCTACATACCTACTATATTTCTTTCTCTACCATTTTATCTACCTACCTAACTACCTACCTACACAGACACTCTCTCTCCCTACCTACCTACTGTATTTCTCTTTCCCTCTCTATTTCTCTCTCTATATATCCCTTTACCTACTTACCTACCTACCTACAATACAGGCTCTTCTTCTTGCCTCAAAGGTTTAAATGAAGCAATAACATTTCATGTAGTAAATATATTTTATTTGCCTGTATTGTATGCATTATTTGCCTGTATTGTATGCATTCCACCAATGGGTGGAAACTAATCAAGGGGAGAAGCAACTTAGAACTACGCCCCCTAGAATTCGGATTGGAAAACCGAGGTCGCCAATGGATTCCTAGCCCATCGATATGGTTAGGAGAGGATCGACTTTTCAAACCCACACCCCTCTACACTTCCAGGTGAAATACATGGGGAAATCCAATAGCGGGTAAAACCAAATTAGGTTTAGGGTTACGCCCCCTTAAGTTCGGATTGGAAACCGATGTCGCCAACGGATTCCTAGCCCATCGGTATTGTTAGGAGGGAGTCGACTTTTCGAACCCACCCCTATCTATGCTTCTGGGTGAAATACATGGGGAAATCCCATGGGGGGAAAACCCAAATTAGGGTTAGGGTTATGCCCCCTTGAATTCGGATTGGAAAACCGATGTCGCCAATGGATTCCTATTCCATCGGTATGGTTAGGCAAGGGTCGGCATTTCAAACCCACACCCCTCTACGCTTCCGGGTGAAATACATGGGGAAATCCCATGGGGGGAAAAACCAAATTAGGGTTAGGGTTACGCCCCCTTGAATTCGGATTGGAAAACCGATGTCACCAATGGATTCCTAGCCCATCGGTATTGTTAGGAGAGGGTCGGCATTTCAAACCCACACCCCTCTACGCTTCGGGGTGAAATACATGGGGAAATCCTAGAGGGGGAAAAACCAAATTAGGGTTAGGGTTACGCCCCCTTGAATTTGGATTGGAAAACCGACATTGCCAATGGATTCCTAGCCCATCGCACACACACACACAGAGAGATAAAGTAGGGAGGGTGTGTGTGTGTGTTTGTGTGTGTGTGTGTGTAGTCAGGTAGGTAGAAGGATAGAGAGAGAGAGAGAGAGAGAAATGGAGAAATACAGTAGGTAGGTAGAAAGAGAGAGAGAGGGAGATTAGGTAGGTAGGTTGATGTTCTCAGGTTCTCCTTGTAGGTCTTCTAGTCCGACCCCCTGCGTGGGCAGGAACCTTATACCATTTCAGACAAATGGCTATCTAACATCTTTTTAAAGTCTTCCAGGGTTGGGGCATTCACAACTTCTGGAGGCAAGCTGTTCCAGAGGTTAATTGTTCTAACTGTCAGGAAATTTCTCCTTAGTTCTAAGTTGCTTCTCTCCTTGATTAGTTTCCACCCATTGGTGGAATGCATACAATACAGGCAAATAATCATACAATACAGGCAAATAAAATATATTTACTACATGAAATGTTATTGCTTCATTTAAACGTTTGAGGCAAGAAGAAGAGCCTGTATTGTAGGTAGGTAGGTAAGTAGGTAAAGGGATATAGAGAAATAGAAAGGGAAAGCGAAATACAGTAGGTAGGTAGGGAGAGTGTCTGTGTAGGTAGGTAGGTAGGTAGATAAAACGGGAGAGAAAGAAATAGATAGATAGATAGATAGATAGATAGATAGATAGATAGATAGATAGATAGATAGAGCTAGATAGATAGATAGATAGATAGATAGATAGATAGATAGATAGATAGATAGATAGATAGATAGATAGATAGATAGATAGATAGATAGAGGAAGGAAGGAAGGAAGGAAGGAAGGAAGGAAGGAAGGAAGGAAGGAAGGAAGGAAGGAAGGAAGGAAGGAAGGAAATTTCCTATACCGTGTAAGACAAATGGTTTTCCAGTCTCTTCTTAAAAACACATCCAGTGTTGGGGCATCCATAACTTCTGGTGGCAAGCTGTTCCACTGCTTAATAGTTCAAACCGGTCGGAACCGGTTCAAACCGGTCGGAACCGGTTCAAACTGGTTCAAACCGGTCGGATAAAATGGGAGAGAAAGAAATATAGTAGGTATGTAGAGGGAGGAGAATGTGTGTGTGTTTAGGTAGGTAGGTAGAAAGATAAAAGGAGATAGATAGATAGATAGATGGATGGATGGATGGAGGGAGGGAGGGAGGGAGGGAGGGAGGGAGGGAGTCTCTTCTTAAAAACACATCCAGTGTTGGGGCATCCATAACTTCTGGTGGCAAGCTGTTCCACTGCTTAATAGTTCAAACCGGTCGGAACCGGTTCAAACTGGTTCAAACCGGTCGGAACTGGTTCAAACCAGTCGGACCCGGTTCAAACTGGTTCAAACCGGTCGGAACATCAACCTACCTACCTAACATCAACCTACCTACATAATCTCCCCCTCTCTCTCTTTCTACCTACCTACTGTATTTCTCCATTTCTCTCTCTCTCTCTCTCTCTATCCTTCTACCTACCTGACTACACACACACAAACACACACACCCTCCCTACTTTCTCTCTGTGTGTGTGTGTGTGTGTGTGTGTGTGTGTGTGTGTGTATATATATATATATATATGTAGATTTTGGTTTATTCGGGTCTTAGAGACTTGCTAGCAATTCTAAGTTGCTTCTCTCCTGGATTAGTTTCCACCCATTGCTTTTAGTTCTGCCCTCAGGTGCTTTGGAGAATAGCTTGACTCCCTCTTATTTGTGGTAACTTCTGAGATATTAGAAGACTAGGCACTCCATAAGGCTCGGCACAGCCAGTTTGGAGAAGGGGCCGGAGTTCCAGGAGGCAAAAATGTAGTAAATATATTTTATTTACCTGTATTGTATGCATTTCACCAATGGGTGGAAACTAATCAAGGAGATAGATATATAGATGGATGGATGGATGGATGGATGGAGGGAGGGAGGGAGGGAGGGAGGGAGGGAGGGAGGGAGGGAGGAAGGAAGGAAGGAAGGAAGGAAGGAAGGAAGGAAGGAATCCGTTGGCAATGTCGGTTTTCCAATCCGAATTCAAGGGGGCGTAACCCTAACCCTAATTTGGTTTTTTCCCCCATGGGATTTCCCCATGTATTTCACCTGGAAGTGTAGAGGGGTGTGGGTTTGAAATGCCGACCCTCTCCTAACCATACCAATGGGCTAGGAATCCATTGGCAATGTCGGTTTTCCAATCCGAATTCAAGGGGGCGTAACCCTAACCCTAATTTGGTTTTCCCCCTATAGGATTTCCCCATGTATTTCACCCGGAAGCGTAGAGGGGTGTGGGTTTGAAATGCCGACCCTCTCCTAACCATACCGATGGGCTAGGAATCCATTGGCGACATCCAGGAATCCATTGGCGACATCAAGGAGAAATTTCCTGACAGTTAGAACAATTAACCTCTGGAACAGCTTGCCTCCAGAAGTTGTGAATGCCCCAACCCTGGAAGACTTTAAAAAGATGTTAGATAGCCATTTGTCTGAAATGGTATAAGGTTCCTGCCCACGCAGGGGGTTGGACTAGAAGACCTTCCAACTCTGCTATTGTATTATTGTATTGTTTTATTAAGGCTCTTCTTGCCTCAAAGATTTACATGCAATACAATAAAACAATAGCAGAGTTGCTTTTAAGTGTCTGTCTACCCGTTGTATTTCTTGCTTTCTCCCTCTACCTACCTACCTGCCTACCTACCTACCTACCTTGTCTGAAATGGTATAAGGTTCCTGCCCACGCAGGGAGTTGGACTAGAAGACCTACAAGGTCCCTTCCAACTCTGCTATTGTATTATTGTATTGTTTTATTAAGGCGCTTCTTGCCTCAAAGGTTTACATGCATTATTTACCTATATTGTATGCATTCCACCAATGGGTGGAAACTAATCAAGGAGAGAAGCAACTTAGAACTAAGGAGAAATTTCCTGACAGTTAGAACAATTAACCTCTGGAACAGCTTGCCTCCGGAAGTGGTGAATGCCCCAACCCTGGAAGACTTTAAAAAGATGTTAGATAGCCATTTGTCTGAAATGGTATAAGGTTCCTGCCCACGCAGGGTGTTGGACTAGAAGACCTACAAGGAGAACCTGAGAACATCAACCTACCTACCTAATCTCCCTCTCTCTCTCTTTCTACCTACCTACTGTATTTCTCCATTTCTCTTTCTCTCTCTCTCTATCCTTCTACCTACCTGACTACACACACAAACACACACACACACACCCTCCCTACTTTCTCTCTCTCTCTCTCTCTCTCTGTGTGTGTGTATATATATATGTATATATATGTATGTATGTATATACACATACATACATACATACATACATATATATATATATATACATACATACACCACATACACACACACACTCAAAGCTGAAGAACCAGCGCTGTCCAAAGACATCTCTGTGGTCATGTGGCCGGCATGACTAAACACCAAAGGCACACAGAATGCTGTTACCTTCCCACCAAAGGTGGTACCTATATATATATACACTTCTACCTACAAACACACACTCTCTCTCCCATCCTACCTACTGTATTTCTCTCTATTTCTCTCTCATCCTTCTACCTACCTACAGTACACACACATTCTCCCTCTCCCCCTACATACCTATTGTATTTCTCTCTCTCTTTCTATTTCTCTCTCATCCTTCTACCTACCTACACACACACACTCTCTCCCTACCTACCTACTGTATTTCTCTATCTTTCTATTTCTCTCTCTATCTTTCTACCTACCTACCTACACACACACACATTCTCCTCCCCCTACATACCTACTATATTTCTTTCTCTCCCGTTTTAGCTACCCATAGATTGGAAAACCGACGTCGCCAATGGATTCCTAGCCCATCGGTATGGTTAGGAGAGGGTCGGCATTTCAAACCCACCCCTATCTACGCTTCCGGGTGAAATACATGGGGAAATCCCTTGTGGGGAAAAACCAAATTAGGGTTAGGGTTACGCCCCCTTGAATTCGGATTGGAAAACCGATGTCGCCAATGGATTCCTAGCCCATCGGTATGGTTAGGAGAGGGTCAGCATTTCAAACCCACACCCCTCTACACTTCCAGGTGAAATACATGGGGAAATCCCATAGGGAGATAAACCAAATTAGGGTTAGGGTTACGCCCCCTTGAATTCGGAATGGACGTTGCCAAAGGATTCCTAGCCCATCAGTATGGTTAGGAGGGGGTCGACTTTTCGAACCCACCCCTATCTACGCTTCCGGGTGAAATACATGGGGAAATCCCATGGGGGGAAAAAACCAAATTAGGGTTAGGGTTACGCCCCCTTGAATTCGGATTGGAAAACCGACATTGCCAACGGATTCCTAGCCCACACACACACATTCTCCTCCCCCTACATACCTACTATATTTCTTTCTCTCCCGTTTTATCTACCTACCTATCTACCTACCTACCTACACAAAACAATACAATAATACAATAGCAGAGTTGGAAGGGACCTTGTAGGTCTTCTAGTCCAACCCCTGCGTGGGCAGGAACCTTATACCATTTCAGACAAATGGCTATCTAACATCTTTTTAAAGTCTTCCAGGGTTGGGGCATTCACAACTTCTGGAGGCAAGCTGTTCCAGAGGTTAATTGTTCTAACTGTCAGGAAATTTCTCCTTAGTTCTAAGTTGCTTCTCTCCTTGATTAGTTTCCACCCATTGGTGGAATGCATACAATACAGGCAAATACAGGCAAATAATGCATACAATAAAGGCAAATAAAATGGGTGGAAATTCAAAAAAATCCCCTAACGGTTCTGTGGGTGTGGCTTGCTGGGGGGATTTATGAACACCTGAGTTCTTTGGAATTTGATTAATTGTGTGAGGTCCACGTTCTGAAAGACCTTGCAATGTTTCTCAGGCGTTGTTTCTTCTAAAACCCCATTCTGGGCTCTGCAGCGCCTTCCTGTGTCTCTAATAGTTATTTATTTATCTTATTTATTTTATTAAATTTCTAGACCGCCCCTCTCCCCGAAGGGACTCAGGGTGGTGTACAGGAAAATTAAAACATAAATAAAATAAATAAATAACTATAGCAGTGCATAGGTGCCTTGGCTTGGCTTGGCTTGGCTTGGCCTGGTACGTGGCACGCGACCTGCGAACCGCGACACGTGGCACCTCACCCGTGGCAGGCGGCACGTGGCACCTCACCCGTGGCAGGCAGCACGTGGCACCTCACCCGTGGCACGCGGCACGTGGCACTTCACCCGTGGCCCGTGGCACCTCACCCATGGCACGTCTTGGAATCCATTGGCGACATCGGTTTTCCAATCCGAATTCAAGGGGGCGTAACCCTAACCCTAATTTGGTTTTTCCCCCCATGGGACTTCCCCATGTATTTCACCCGGAAGCGTAGATAGGGGTGGGTTTGAAATGCCGACCCTCTCCTAACCATACCGATGGGCTAGGAATCCATTGGCAATGTCGGTTTTCCAATCCGAATTCAAGGGGGCGTAACCCTAACCCTAATTTGGTTTTTCCCCCTATAGGATTTCCCCATGTATTTCACCCGGAAGCGTAGAGGGGTGTGGGTTTGAAATGCCGACCCTCTCCTAACCATACCGATGGGCTAGGAATCCATTTGCGACATCGGGACAATAGCACAATAAATAAAACAATAGCAGAGTTGGAAGGGACCTTGTAGGTCTTCTAGTCCAACTCCCTGCGTGGGCAGGAACCTTATACCATTTCAGACAAGGTAGGTAGGTAGGTAGGCAGGTAGGTAGGTAGAGGGAGAAAGCAAGAAATACAACGGGTAGACAGACACTTAAAAGCAACTCTGCTATTGTTTTATTGTATTGCATGTAAACCTTTGAGGCAAGAAGAGTCTTAATAAAACAATACAATAATACAATAGCAGAGTTGGAAGGGACCTTGTAGGTCTTCTAGTCCAACCCCCTGCGTGGGCAGGAACCTTATACCATTTCTGACAAATGGCTATCTAACATCTTTTTAAAGTCTTCCAGGGTTGGGGCATTCACAACTTCTGGAGGCAAGCTGTTCCAGAGGTTAATTGTTCTAACTGTCAGGAAATTTCTCCTTAATTCTATGTTGCTTCTCTCCTTGATTAGTTACCACCCATTGGTGGAATGCATACAATACAGGCAAATAATGCATACAATACAGGCAAATAAAATATATTTACTACATGAAATGTTATTGCTTCATTTAAACCTTTGAGGCAAGAAGAAGAGTGTGTATTATAGGTAGGTAGGTAAGTAGGTAAAGGGATATATTTAGAGAGAAATAGAGAGGGAAAGAGAAATACAGTAGGTAGGTAGGGAGAGAGAGTGTCTGTGTAGGTAGGTAGGTAGGTAGATAAAACGGGAGAGAAAGAAATATAGTAGGTATGTAGGGGGAGGAGAAGGTGTCCTTCTTTCCTTCCTTCCTTGTTCTTTCTTTCTTTCTTTCTTTCTTTCTTTCTTTCTTTCTTTCTTTCTTTCTTTCTTTCTTTCTTTCTTTCGTCCTTCCTTCCTTCCTTCCTTCCTTCCTTCCTACCTACCAACAAGAAGCAATGGGTGAACAAGAAACATTGTTCATGGTTCAGTTGGCTCAACTGTAAAGTTGCACCTGCCGACCTACATGAACTTTTGCCAACATATATGACCTTTTAATGGCTTGGAAAAGTCAGCCCCCTCTTAACCATACTGATAGGTGAGGAATCCATTGGTTCTTGTTCACCCATTGCTTCTTGTTCTGCCATCAGGTGTTTTGGAGAGTTGGAAGGCACCTTGGAGGTCATCTAGTCCAACCCCGCTGCTCAAGCCCTTGCAATTCACTGTATATTGGATCCTCCCCTTTGAGGATAACTGAGAAGGAGTCACTAGTCCATAATGCCCGAGCAACGAGCCACGAGCCAAGAGCCAAAATTTAATTTAATTTTGAGCCACGAGCCAAAATTAAATCAAATCAAAGTTCAAAGTTCAAAGTTCAAAGTTCCAGGTCCTAGGTTCTAAGTTCTAGGTTGGGTTCTAGGTTCACATGCCACGTGCCACGTGCCAAGCCAAGCTTGCCACCAGAAATTTGAATTAAATTCAAATTTAATTTAAATTTGAATTTAAATTTAATTTGAAATTTGAATTTTGAAACCTCTTAGGGATTGTAGCCTGCATTTCTCTGCACATCCCGTGTTTCTCAGGCGTTGCGTCTTCTGAAACCCTGTTCTGGGCTCTGCAGCGCCTGCCTGTGTCTCTAATACTTATTTATTTATTTTATTTATTTTATTAAATTTCTAGACTGCCCCCTACATTGCCACAAAGAAGAGGGTGTCTAGCTATTCTCCAAAGTACCTGAGGGCAGAAGAAGAAACAATGGGTGGAAATTCAAAAAAAATCCCCTAACGGTTCTGTGGGTGTGGCTTGCTGGGGGGATTTATGAACACCTGAGTTCTTTGGAATTTGATTAATTGTGTGAGGTCCACGTTCTGAAAGACCTTGCAATGTTTCTCAGGCGTTGTTTCTTCTAAAACCCCATTCTGGGCTCTGCAGCGCCTTCCTGTGTCTCTAATAGTTATTTATTTATCTTATTTATTTTATTAAATTTCTAGACCGCCCCTCTCCCCGAAGGGACTCAGGGTGGTGTACAGGAAAATTAAAACATAAATAAAATAAATAAATAACTATAGCAGTGCATAGGTGCCTTGGCTTGGCTTGGCTTGCCTTGGCCTGGCACGTGGCACGCGACCTGCGGACCGCGACACGTGGCACCTCACCCGTGGCAGGCGGCACGTGGCACCTTACCCGTGGCAGGCAGCACGTGGCACCTCACCCGTGGCACGCGGCACGTGGCACTTCACCCGTGGCCCGTGGCACCTCACCCATGGATAGGATAGCCCCCTGTTCCTGACTTTTTTTTAAAAAAAATAAATAAATTATAATTTGGGAAGGTTTTTAACATGGGTTTTAGCACGGGTTAATCTAATTTAATATATTTTAAATTGATATTTATTGTATTTTTGTGGTTTTAATAATGCCTGTGCGCCGCCCTGGGTCCTAACAAGGAGAAGGGCGGGGTATAAATTTAATAAAATAAAATAAAATAAATGGCACGTCTTGGAATCCATTGGCGACATCGGTTTTCCAATCCGAATTCAAGGGGGCGTAACCCTAACCCTAATTTGGTTTTCCCCCCCATGGGACTTCCCCATGTATTTCACCCGGAAGCGTAGATAGGGGTGGGTTTGAAATGCCGACCCTCTCCTAACCATACCGATGGCCTAGGAATCCATTGGCAATGTCGGTTTTCCAATCCGAATTCAAGGGGGCGTAACCCTAACCCTAATTTGGTTTTTCCCCCTATAGGATTTCCCCATGTATTTCACCCGGAAGCGTAGAGGGGTGTGGGTTTGAAATGCCGACCCTCTCCTAACCATACCGATGGGCTAGGAATCCATTGGCGACATCGGGACAATAGCACAATAAATAAAACATTAGCAGAATTGGAAGGGACCTTGTAGGTCTTCTAGTCCAACTCCCTGCGTGGGCAGGAACCTTATACCATTTCAGACAAGGTAGGTAGGTAGGTAGGCAGGTAGGTAGGTAGGTAGAGGGAGAAAGCAAGAAATACAACGGGTAGACAGACACTTAAAAGCAACTCTGCTATTGTTTTATTGTATTGCATGTAAACCTTTGAGGCAAGAAGAGCCTTAATAAAACAATACAATAATACAATAGCAGAGTTGGAAGGGACCTTGTAGGTCTTCTAGTCCAACTCCCTGCGTGGGCAGGAACCTTATACCATTTCAGACAAGGTAGGTAGGTAGGTAGGCAGGTAGGTAGGTAGAGGGAGAAAGCAAGAAATACAACGGGTAGACAGACACTTAAAAGCAACTCTGCTATTGTTTTATTGTATTGCATGTAAACCTTTGAGGCAAGAAGAGCCTTAATAAAACAATACAATAATACAATAGCAGAGTTGGAAGGGACCTTGTAGGTCTTCTAGTCCAACCCCCTGCGTGGGCAGGAACCTTATACCATTTCTGACAAATGGCTATCTAACATCTTTTTAAAGTCTTCCAGGGTTGGGGCATTCACAACTTCTGGAGGCAAGCTGTTCCAGAGGTTAATTGTTCTAACTGTCAGGAAATTTCTCCTTAGTTCTAAGTTGCTTCTCTCCTTGATTAGTTACCACCCATTGGTGGAATGCATACAATACAGGCAAATAATGCATACAATACAGGCAAATAAAATATATTTACTACATGAAATGTTATTGCTTCATTTAAACCTTTGAGGCAAGAAGAAGAGTGTGTATTGTAGGTAGGTAGGTAAGTAGGTAAAGGGATATATAGAGAGAGAAATAGAGAGGGAAAGAGAAATACAGTAGGTAGGTAGGGAGAGAGAGTGTCTGTGTAGGTAGGTAGGTAGGTAGGTAGATAAAACGGGAGAGAAAGAAATATAGTAGGTATGT
>CM077643.1:214055150-214057650 GCA_039707465.1 Rhabdophis nuchalis
ATGTATACACTACCTATCTACCTACCTACCTTGTCTGTATTGTATGCATTCCACCAATGGGTGGAAACTAATCAAAGAGAGAAGCAACTTAGAACTAAGGAGAAATTTCCTGACAGTTAGAACAATTAACCTCTGGAACAGCTTGCCTCCAGAAGTTGTGAATGCCCCAACCCTGGAAGACTTTAAAAAGATGTTAGATAGCCATTTGTCTGAAATGGTATAAGGTTCCTGCCCACGCAGGGGGTTGGACTAGAAGACCTACAAGGTCCCTTCCAACTCTGCTATTGTATTATTGTATTGTTTTATTAAGGCTCTTCTTGCCTCAAAGGTTTACATGCAATACAATAAAACAATAGCAGAGTTGCTTTTAAGTGTCTGTCTATCCGTTGTATTTCTTGCTTTCTCCCTCTACCTACCTACCTATCTACCTACTTACCTACGTACCTTGTCTGAGAATTCCCATTGGTTCCATCATAGGAAGAAGCGCTGCGAAGAGGAGAGTTGCCCCCCATAGCCTGTACCCGTGGTGAAATTCAAAATTTTCCCCTAATGTTTTGTGGGTGTGATCAATCAATCAGAATAGAGCACCCTCTCTGGTTAGGTAGGTAGGTAGGTAGGTAGAGGGACAAATCAAGAAATACAATAGGTAGACAGACACTTAAAAGCAACATATTGTATCTCAAAGAAAACATTTGCAAAAAGCAATAACATTTCATGTAGTAAATATATTTTATTTGCCTGTATTGTATGCATTTCACCAATGGGTGGAAACTAATCAAGGAGATAGATAGATAGATAGATAGATAGATAGATAGATAGATAGATAGATAGATAGATAGATAGATAGATAGAGATAGATAGATAGATAGATAGATAGATAGATAGATGAAGGAAGGAAGGAAGGAAGGAAGGAAGGAAGGAAGGAAGGAAGGAAGGAAGGAAGGAAGGAAGGAAGGATTTCCTATACCGTGTAAGACAAATGGTTTTCCAGTCTCTTCTTAAAAACACATCCAGTGTTGGGGCATCCATAACTTCTGGTGGCAAGCTGTTCCACTGCTTAATAGTTCAAACCGGTCGGAACCGGTTCAAACTGGTTCAAACCGGTCGGAACCGGTTCAAACCAGTCGGACCCGGTTCAAACTGGTTCAAACCGTTCGGAACCGGTTCAAACCAGTTCAAACCGATCGGAACCGGTTCAAACCGGTCGGAACCGGTTCAAACCCGTCGGAACCGGTTCAACCCGGTTCAAACCGGTCGGAACCGGTTCAAGCCGGTTCAAATCAGTCAGAACCGGTTTAAACTGGTTCAAACTGGTTGCAACTGGTCAGAACCGGTTCAAACCGGTTGGAACCGGTTACAACCGGTTGGAACCGGTTCAAACCAGTCGGAACCGGTTCAAACCGGTCGGAACCGGTTTAAACCGGTCGGAACCGGTTCAAACCAGTTGGAACCGGTTCAAACCGGTTCAAACTAGTTCAAACCGGTTGGAACCGGTTGGAACCGGTTGGAACCGGTTCAAACCGGTCGGAACCGGAACTGGTCGGAACCGGTTCAAACCGGTCAGAACTGCTTCAAACCGGTCGGAACCAATCTAAACCAGTCAGAACCGGTTCAAACCGGTTGGAACTGGTTCAAACCAGTTGGAACCGGTTCAAACCGGTTCAAACTAGTTCAAACCGGTTGGAACCGGTTGGAACCGGTTGGAACCGGTTCAAACCGGTCGGAACCGGAACTGGTCGGAACCGGTTCAAACCGGTCAGAACTGCTTCAAACCGGTCGGAACCAATCTAAACCAGTCAGAACCGGTTCAAACCGGTTGGAACTGGTTCAAACCAGTCGGAACCGGTTCAAACCGGTCGGAACTGGTTCAAACCGGTTCAAACCGGTCAGAACCGGTTCAAACCGGTTCCGACCGGTTTGAACCGGTTTGAACCGGTTCCGACCGGTTTGAACTGCTTTGAACCTGTTTGAACCGGTTCCGACTGGTTTGAATCGGTCTGAACCGGTTTGAACCAGTTCCGATCGGTTTGAACCGGTTTGAACTGGTTTGGACCAGTTTGAACCGGTTTGAACCGGTTTGGACCGGTTTGAAATAGTTCCGACCAGTACAAACCGGTACAAACCAGTCTGAACCGGTACGAACTGATACAAACCCCCCCAAAAGCCAAGAGATGTGGACCACGGACCAAAAGGGAGGCTCCTTATCTCTTAGGGTGGGCAAGAAGTTACTGGACCAAGTTGGAGCTGGGAAAAACAAGAAGAACAAGAACTCACCAATTGCCTCTATTTGGGTGGGAGATCCGGTGGTGGGGCCAGAGACTGGCCAGAGACAGCACTGCTGAAGGAGTCACTGAACCCATAGACCTCCATCAGGTGCTTATTCTTCTGCTGATAGATGTGCTCATTTTGTGGGGTCTGGTAGACTGAGGTTCAGAATAGTCTTCCACAAAATGCATGTAAGCCAACACTGCAGGAGAGAGAGGATGGACACATGGACCTC
>CM077643.1:214062650-214097650 GCA_039707465.1 Rhabdophis nuchalis
TGTATTGTTTTATTAAGGCTCTTCTTGCCTCAAAGGTTTACATGCAATACAATAAAACAATAGCAGAGTTGCTTTTAAGTGTCTGTCTACCCATTGTATTTCTTGCTTTCTCCCTCTACCTACCTACCTGCCTACCTACCTTGTCTGAAATGGTATACGGTTCCTGCCCACGCAGGGAGTTGGACTAGAAGATCTACAAGGCCCCTTCCAACTCTGCTATTGTTTTATTGTATTGCATGTAAACCTTTGAGGCAAGAAGAGCCTTAATAAAACAATACAATAATACAATAGCAGAGTTGGAAGGGACCTTGTAGGTCTTCTAGTCCAACCCCCTGCGTGGGCAGGAACCTTATACCATTTCAGACAAATGGCTATCTAACATCTTTTTAAAGTCTTCCAGGGTTGGGGCATTCACAACTTCTGGAGGCAAGCTGTTCCATTGGTGGAATGCATACAGGCAAATAAAATATATTTACTACATGAAATGTTATTGCTTTTTGCAAATTGAATTTAAATTTAATTTGAATTTTGAATTTTGAATTTTGAAACCTCTTAGGGATTGTAGCCTGCATTTCTCTGCACATCCCATGTTTCTCAGGTGTTGCATCTTCTGAAACCCGGTTCTTTGCTCTGCAGTGCCTGCCTGTGTCTCCAATAGTTATTTATTTATTTTATTTATTTTATTAAATTTCTAGAACGCACCCTCTCCCCGAAGGGACTCGGGGCGGTGTACAGGAAAATTAAAACCTAAATGAAATAAATAAATAATTATTGCAGTGCATAGGCACTTTGGCTTGGCTTGGCTTGGCTTGGCCCGTGGCCTGTGGCTCGTGGCACGCGGCCCGTAGCACGTGGCACGCGGCCCGTAGCACGCAGCCCGTGACACGTGACACATGAGAATCAGAATAGAGCTATGTAGATCAATCAATCAGAATAGAGCCCCCTCTCTATCTACCTACCTACCTACCTATTGTATTTTTCCCTCTTTCTCTATTCCTATTGTATTTCTTGCTTTCTTCCTCTACCTACCTACCTACCGTGTTCCTTCCTTCTTTCCTTTCTCTCCTGGATTAGTTTCTCCTTAGTTCTAAGTTGCTTCTCTCCTTGATTAGTTTCCACCCATTGGTGGAATGCATACAATACAGGTAAATAATGCATGTAAACCTTTGAGGCAAGAAGCGCCTTAATAAAACAATACAATAATACAATAGCAGAGTTGGAAGGGACCTTGTAGGTCTTCTAGTCCAACCCCCTGCGTGGGCAGGAACCTTATACCATTTCAGACAAATGGCTATCTAACATCTTTTTAAAGTCTTCCAGGGTTGGGGCATTCACAACTTCTGGAGGCAAGCTGTTCCAGAGGTTAATTGTTCTAACTGTCAGGAAATTTCTCCTTAGTTCTAAGTTCTTCTCTCCTTGATTAGTTTCCACCCATTGGTGGAATGCATAAAATACAGGCAAATAATGCATACAATACAGGCAAATAAAATATATTTACTACATGAAATGTTATTGCTTTTTGCAAATGTTTTCTTTGAGATACAATATTTTGCTTTTAAGTGTCTGTCTACCTATTGTATTTCTTGCTGTCTTCCTCTACCTACCTACCAACTGTGTTCCTTCCTTCCTTCCTTCCTTCCTTCCTTCCTTCCTTCTTCGTTCTTTCTTTCTTTCTTTCTTTCTTTCTTTCTTTCTTTCGTCCGTCCTTCCTTCCTTCCTTCCTTCCTTCTTTCATCTATCTATCCATCCATCCATCCATCCATCCATCCATGTATCCATCTATCTATCTATATCTGAGATATCTTCTAATATCTCAGAGGTTACCACAAAGAAGAGGGAGTCAAGCTATTCTCCAAAGCACCTGAGGGCAGAACAAAAAGCAATGGGTGGAAACTAACCCAGGAGAGAAGCAACTTAGAATAGAGTTAATGTAGATCAATCAATCAGAATAGAGCTATCTCAGAGGTTGCCACAAAGAAGAGGGAGTCAAGGTCCATTCCAACTCTGCTATTGTAAACATAGAAAAGGTTTCTCTTGAGCATCTCACTGAGGTCCATGTGTCCATCCTCTCTCTCCTGCAGTGTTGGTTTACATGCAGTTTGTGGAAGACTATTCTGAACCTCAGTCTACCAGACCCCACAAAATGAGCACATCTATCAGCAGAAGAATAAGCACCTGATGGAGGTCTATGGGTTCAGTGACTCCTTCAGCAGTGCTGTCTCTGGCCAGTCTCTGGCCCCACCACCGGATCTCCCACCCAAATAGAGGCAATTGGTGAGTTCTTGTTCTTCTTGTTTTTCCCAGCTCCAACTTGGTCCAGTACCTTCTTGCCCACCCTAAGAGATAAGGAGCCTCCCTTTTGGTCCGTGGTCCACATCTCTTGGCTTTTGGGGGGGTTTGTATCAGTTCGTACCGGTTCAGACTGGTTTGTACCGGTTTGTACTGGTCGGAACTATTTCAAACCGGTCCAAACCGGTTCAAACCGGTTCAAACCGATCGGAACTGGTTCAAACCGGTTCAGACCGATTCAAACCAGTCGGAACCGGTTCAAACAGGTTCAAAGCAGTTCAAACCGGTCGGAACCGGTTTGAACCAGTTCCGACCGGTTTGAACCGGTTCCGACCGGTTTGAACCAGTTCCAACCGGTTTGAACCGGTTCTGACTGGTTTAGATTGGTTCCGACCGGTTTGAAGCAGTTCTGACCGGTTTGAACCGGTTCCGACCAGTTCCGGTTCCAACCGGTTTGAACCGGTTCCAACCGGTTTAAACCGGTTCTGACCAGTTGCAACCAGTTTGAACCAGTTTAAACCGGTTCTGACTGGTTTGAACCGGCTTGAACCGGTTCCGACCGGTTTGAACCGGGTTGAACCGGTTCCAACGGGTTTGAACCGGTTCCGACCGGTTTGAACCGGTTCCGATCGGTTTGAACTGGTTTGAACCGGTTCCGAACGGTTTGAACCAGTTTGAACCGGGTCCGACTGGTTTGAACCGGTTCCGGCCGGTTTGAACCAGTTTGAACCGGTTCCGACCGGTTTGAACTATTAAGCAGTGGAACAGCTTGCCACCAGAAGTTATGGATGCCCCAACACTGGATGTGTTTTTAAGAAGAGACTGGAAAACCATTTGTCTTACACGGTAAAGGAAATTTCCTTCCTTCCTTCCTTCCTTCCTTCCTTCCTTCCTTCCTTCCTTCCTTCCTTCCTTCCTTCCTTCCTTCCTTCCTTCCTTCCTTCCTTCATCTATCTATCTATCTATCTATCTATCTATCTATCTATCTATCTATCTATCTATCTATCTATCTATCTATCTATCTATCTATCTATCTATCTATCTATCTATCTATCTATCTATCTCCTTGATTAGTTTCCACCCATTGGTGAAATGCATACAATACAGGCAAATAAAATATATTTACTACATGAAATGTTATTGCTTTTTGCAAATGTTTTCTTTGAGATACAATATGTTGCTTTTAAGTGTCTGTCTACCTATTGTATTTCTTGATTTGTCCCTCTACCTACCTACCTACCTACCTACCTACCTACCTACCTAACCAGAGAGGGTGCTCTATTCTGATTGATTGATCACACCCACAAAACATTAGGGGAAAATTTTGAATTTCACCACGGGTACAGGCTATGGGGGGCAACTCTCCTCTTCGCAGCGCTTCTTCCTATGATGGAACCAATGGGAATTCTCAGACAAGGTACGTAGGTAAGTAGGTAGATAGGTAGGTAGGTAGAGGGAGAAAGCAAGAAATACAATAGGTAGACAGACACTTAAAAGCAACTCTGCTATTGTTTTATTGTATTGCATGTAAACCTTTGAGGCAAGAAGAGCCTTAATAAAACAATACAATAATACAATAGCAGAGTTGGAAGGGACCTTGTAGGTCTTCTAGTCCAACCCCCTGCGTGGGCAGGAACCTTATACCATTTCAGACAAATGGCTATATAACATCTTTTTAAAATCTTCCAGGGTTGGGGCATTCACAACTTCTGGAGGCAAGCTGTTCCAGAGGTTAATTGTTCTAACTGTCAGGAAATTTCTTCTTAGTTCTAAGTTGCTTCTCTCCTTGATTAGTTTCCACCCATTGGTGGAATGCATACAATACAGGCAAATAATGCATACAATACAGGCAAATAAAATATATTTACTACATGAAATGTTATTGCTTCATTTAAACGTTTGAGGCAAGAAGAAGAGCCTGTATTGTAGGTAGGTAGGTAAGTAGGTCAAGGGATATAGAGGGAGAGAAATAGAAAGGGAAAGAGAAATACAGTAGGTAGGTAGGGAGAGTGTCTTTGTAGGTAGGTAGGTAGGTAGATAAAACGGGAGAGAAAGAGATAGATAGATAGATAGATAGATAGATAGATAGATAGATAGATAGATAGATAGATAGATAGATAGATAGATAGATAGATAGATAGATAGTTAGATAGAAAGATAGATAGATAGATAGATAGATAGATAGATAGATAGATAGATAGATAGATAGATAGATAGATAGATAGATAGATAGATAGATGAAGGAAGGAAGGAAGGAAGGAAGGAAGGAAGGAAGGAAGGAAGGAAGGAAGGAAGGAAGGAAATTTCCTATACCGTGTAAGACAAATGGTTTTCCAGTCTCTTCTTAAAAACACATCCAGTGTTGGGGCATCCATAACTTCTGGTGGCAAGCTGTTCCACTGCTTAATAGTTCAAACCGGTCGGAACCGGTTCAAAACGGTCGGAACCGGTTCAAACTGGTTCAAACCGGTCAGATAAAATGGGAGAGAAAGAAATATAGTAGGTATGTAGAGGGAGGAGAATGTGTGTGTGTGTAGGTAGGTAGGTAGAAAGATAGAGAGAGAAATAGAAAGATAGAGAAATACAGTAGGTAGGTAGGGAGAGTGTGTGTGTGTAGGTAGGTAGAAGGATAGAGAGAGAAATAGAAAGAGAGAGAGAAATACAGTAGGTATGTAGGGGGAGAGGGAGAATGTGTGTGTACTGTAGGTAGGTAGAAGGATGAGAGAGAAATAGAGAGAAATACAGTAGGTAGGATGGGAGAGAGAGAGTGTGTGTAGGTAGAAGTGTATATATATATATAGGGACCACCTTTGGTGGGAAGGTAACAGCATTCTGTGTGCCTTTGGTGTTTAGTCATGCCGGCCACATGACCACAGAGATGTCTTTGGACAGCGCTGGCTCTTCAGCTTTGTGTGTGTGTGTGTTGTGTATGTATGTATATATATATGTATGTATGTATGTATGTATGTATGTATGTGTATATATATATATATATATATATATACACACAGAGAGAGAGAGAGAGAGAAAGTAGGGTGTGTGTGTGTGTGTGTAGTCAGGTAGGTAGAAGGATAGAGAGAGAGAAAGAGAGAGAGAAATGGAGAAATACAGTAGGTAGGTAGAAAGAGAGAGAGATGGAGATTAGGTAGGTAGGTTGATGTTCTCAGGTTCTCCTTGTAAGTCTTCTAGTCCAACCCCCTGCGTGGGCAGGAACCTTATACCATTTCAGACAAATGGCTATCTAACATCTTTTTAAAGTCTTCCAGGGTTGGGGCATTCACCCCTTCGAGAGGCAAGCTGTTCCAGAGGTTAATTGTTCTAACTGTCAGGAAATTTCTCCTTAGTTCTAACTTGCTTCTCTCCTTGATTAGTTTCCACCCATTGGTGGAATGGATACAATACAGGTAAATAATGCATGTAAACCTTTGAGGCAAGAAGCGTCTTAATAAAACAATACAATAATTCAATAGCAGAGTTGGAAGGGACCTTGTAGGTCTTCTAGTCCAACTCCCTGCGTGGGCAGGAACCTTATACCATTTCAGACAAGGTAGGTAGGTAGGTAGGTAGGTAGGTAGGTAGGTAGGTAGAGGGAGAAAGCAAGAAATACAACGGGTAGACAGACACTTAAAAGCAACTCTGCTATTGTTTTATTGTATTGCATGTAAACCTTTGAGGCAAGAAGAGTCTTAATAAAACAATACAATAATACAATAGCAGAGTTGGAAGGGACCTTGTAGGTCTTCTAGTCCAACCCCCTGCGTGGGCAGGAACCTTATACCATTTCTGACAAATGGCTATCTAACATCTTTTTAAAGTCTTCCAGGGTTGGGGCATTCACAACTTCTGGAGGCAAGCTGTTCCAGAGGTTAATTATTCTAACTGTCAGGAAATTTCTCCTTGATGTCGCCAATGGATTCCTGGATGTCGCCAATGGATTCCCAGCCCATCGGTATGGTTAGGAGAGGGTCGGCATTTCAAACCCACACCCCTCTACGCTTCCGGGTGAAATACATGGGGAAATCCTATAGGGGGAAAAACCAAATTAGGGTTAGGGTTACGCCCCCTTGAATTCGGATTGGAAAACCGACATTGCCAATGGATTCCTAGCCCATTGGTATGGTTAGGAGAGGGTCGGCATTTCAAACCCACACCCCTCTACACTTCCAGGTGAAATACATGGGGAAATCCCATGGGGGAAAAAACCAAATTAGGGTTAGGGTTACGCCCCCTTGAATTTGGATTGGAAAACCGACATTGCCAACGGATTCCTAGCCCATCAGTATGGTTAGGAGGGGGTCGACTTTTCGAACCCACCCCTATCTACGCTTCCGGGTGAAATACATGGGGAAATTGTATCCAGGAGTTCCTGAATCTTGAAGTACTTCTTACCAGGAGTACTGACTTCATTAGTTTCCACCCATTGCTTCTTGTTCTGCCATCAGGTGCTTTGGAGAGGTGGAAGGGACCTTGGAGGTCATCTAGTCCAACCCCGCTGCTCAAGCAAGGGAACTTATACCCTGTCAGACAAATGGTTTTCCAGTCTCTTTTTAAAAACATATCCAGTGTTGGGGCATCCATAACTTCTGGTGGCAAGCTTGGCTTGGCACGTGGCACATGGCATGTGAGTGAACCTAGAACCCAACCTAGAACTTAGAACCTAGGACCTGGAACTTTGAACTTTGAACTTTGATTTGATTTAATTTTGGCTCGTGGCTCAAAATTAAATTAAATTTTGGCTCGTGGCTCGTTGCTCGGGCATTATGGACTAGTGACTCCTTCTCAGTTATCCTCAAAGGGGAGGATCCAATATACAGTGAATTGCAAGGGCTTGAGCAGCGGGGTTGGACTAGATGACCTCCAAGGTGCCTTCCAACTCTCCAAAACACCTGATGGCAGAACAAGAAGCAATGGGTGAACAAGAACCAATGGATTCCTCACCTATCAGTATGGTTAAGAGGGGGCTGACTTTTCCAAGCCAGTAAAAGGTCATATATGTTGGCAAAAGTTCATGTAGGTCGGCAGGTGCAACGTTACAGTTGAGCCAACTGAACCATGAACAATGTTTCAAATAAAGGCAGACAAGCAGGACCCAGCTATTTACATATAGAGCTTGTGGATGTATACACTACCTATCTACCTACCTACCTTGTCTGAAATGGTATAAGTCCTGTATTTTATGCATTCCACCAATGGGTGGAAACTAATCAAGGAGAGACATAACTTCTGGTGGCAAGCTGTTCCGCTGGTTAAAAGCTGTTCCGCTGACTAAAAGCAACATATTGCATCTCAAAGAAAACATTTGCAAAAAGCAATAACATTTCATGTAGTAAATATATTTTATTTGCCTTTATTGTATGCATTATTTGCCTGTATTGTATGCATTCCACCAATGGGTGGAAACTAATCAAGGAGAGAAGCAACTTAGAACTAAGGAGAAATTTCCTGACAGTTAGAACAATTAACCTCTGGAACAGCTTGCCTCCAGAAGTTGTGAATGCCCCAACCCTGGAAGACTTTAAAAAGATGTTAGATAGCCATTTGTCTGAAATGGTATAAGGTTCCTGCTCACGCAGGGGGTTGGACTAGAAGACCTACAAGGTCCCTTCCAACTCTGCTATTGTATTATTGTATTGTTTTATTAAGGCTCTTCTTGCCTCAAAGGTTTACATGCAATACAATAAATCAATAGCAGAGTTGCTTTTAAGTGTCTGTCTACCTATTGTATTTCTTGCTTTCTCCCTCTACCTACCTACCTGCCTACCTACCTACCTACCTTGTCTGAAATGGTATAAGGTTCCTGCCCGTGCAGGGAGTTGGACTAGAAGACCTACAAGGTCCCTTCCAACTCTGCTATTGTTTTATTGTATTGCATGTAAACCTTTGAGGCAAGAAGCGCCTTAATAAAACAATACAATAATGCAATAGCAGAGTTGGAAGGGACCTTGTAGGTCTTCTAGTCCAACCCCCTGTGTGGCAGGAACCTTATACCATTTCAGACAAGGTAGGTAGGTAGATAAGTAGTGTATGCATCCACGAGCTCTATATGTAAATAGCTGGGTCATGACTCCTGCTTGTCTGCCTTTATTTGAAACATTGTTCATGGTTCAGTTGGCTCAACTGTAAAGTTGCACCTGCCGACCTACATGAACTTTTGCCAACATATATGACCTTTTAATGGCTTGGAAAAGTCAGCAACCTCTTAACCATCCTGATAGGTGAGGAATCCATTGGTTCTTGTTCACCCATTGCTTCTTGTTCTGCCATCAGGTGTTTTGGAGAGTTGGAAGGCACCTTGGAGGTCATCTAGTCCAACCCCGCTGCTCAAGCCCTTGCAATTCACTGAATATTGGATCCTCCCCTTTGAGGATAACTGAGAAGGAGTCACTAGTCCATAATGCCCGAGCAACGAGCCAAGAGCCAAAATGTAATTTAATTTTGAGCCACGAGCCAAAATTAAATCAAATCAAAGTTCAAAGTTCAAAGTTCAAAGTTCCAGGTCCTAGGTTCTAAGTTCTAGGTTGGGTTCTAGGTTCACGTGCCACGTGCCACGTGCCAAGCCAAGCTTGCCACCAGAAGTTATGGAAGCCCCAACACTGGATGTGTTTTTAAAAAGAGACTGGAAAACCATTTGTCTGACAGGGTATAAGGTCCCCTGCTTGAGCAGCGGGGTTGGACTAGATGACCTCCAAGGTCCCTTCCACCTCTCCAAAGCACCTGATGGCAGAACAAGAAGCAATGGGTGGAAACTAATGAAGTCAGTACTCCTGGTAAGAAGTACTTCAAGATTCAGGAACTCCTGGACACAATCCCTGGCACAAGGTATAGTTATGGGGGGGAACTCATACGGTATGGTAGAGGAATAGAGAAAGAGGGAAAAATACAGAAGGTAGGTAGGTAGGTAGATAGAGAGGGTTGCCACAAAGAAGAGGGTGTCAAGCTATTCTCCAAAGCACCTGAGGGCAGAAGAAGAAACAATGGGTGGAAACTAATCTAGGAGAGAAGCAACTTGGAACTGACGAGAAATTTCCTGACAGTTACAACAAGGGAGTTGGACGAGATGACCCCCAAGGGATAGATAGATAGAGAGAAATATGGTAGGTAGGTAGGTAGGTAGGTAGGTAGGTGTATAGATAGATAGATAGATAGATAGATAGATAGATAGATAGATAGATAGATAGATAGATAGATAGATAGATAGATAGATAGATAGATAGATAGATAGATAGATAGATAGACAAGAGAGAGAGAGAGAGAGAGAGAGAGACAGAGAGACAGAGAGACATTGAGACAGAGATACAGAGAGACAGAGAAAGAGAGATAGAGAGAAAGATAGATAATTTAAGTTGCTTCTCTCTTCGATTAGTTTCCACCCATTGGTGGAATGCATACAATACAGGTAAATAATGCATACAATACAGGCTCTTCTTCTTGCCTCAAAGGTTTAAATGAAGCAATAACATTTCATGTAGTAAATATATTTTATTTGCCTGTATTGTATGCATTATTTGCCTAGGGAGAAATACGGAGAACTAAGGAGAAATTTCCTGACAGTTAGAACAATTAACCTCTGGAACAGCTTGCCTCCAGAAGTTGTGAATGCCCCAACCCTGGAGTTTGGAGAGATGTTTTGGAGAGATCAATCAATCAGAATAGAGCTAATGTAGATCAATCAATCAGAATAGAGCCCCCTCTCTATCCCTCTACTTATCTACCTACTTTATTTCTCCCTCTTTCTCTATTCCTCTACCTACATACCTACCTACCTTGTGTGAAATGGTATAAGGTCTTCTAGTCCAACCCCCTGCGTGGGCAGGAACCTTATACCATTTCAGACAAATGGCTATCTAACATCTTTTTAAAGTCTTCCAGGGTTGGGGCATTCACAACTTCTGGAGGCAAGCTATTCCAGAGGTTAATTGTTCTAACTGTCAGGAAATTTCTCCTTAGTTTATAAGTTGCTTCTCTCCTTGATTAGTTTCCACCCATTGGTGGAATGCATACAATACAGGCAAATAATGCATACAATACAGGCAAATAAAATATATTTACTACATGAAATGTTATTGCTTCATTTAAACCTTTGAGGCAAGAAGAAGAGCCTGTATTGTATGCATTATTTACCTGTATTGTATGCATTCCACCAATGGGTGGAAACTAATCAAAGAGAGAAGCAACTTAAATTATCTATCTTTCTCTCTATCTCTCATTCTCTGTCTCTCTGTCTCTGTCTCTGTGTCTGTCTCTGTCTCTGTCTCTCTCTCTCTCTCTCTCTCTCTCTCTCTCTCTATCTATCTATCTATCTATCTATCTATCTATCTATCTATACACCTACCTACCTACCTACCTACCTACCTACCTACCTACCTACCTACCTTATTTCTCTCTATCTATCTATCCCTTGAGCTGCCCCTCCCTCCAAATTGAACATATTCGCCCTCCCTCCCTTCTCTGAAGTCAAGAGAGACTCTGCCCGGAGACCGATGATGCTGCAGAAGGGAGAATTCCTATTGGTCCGCTGGGGCTTCGTCGCTTCCTGAGAAAATATGATTCGCTGGTTGTAGCCTGCATTTCTCTGTACATCCCGTGTTTCTCAGGCGTTGCGTCTTCTGAAACCCCGTTCTGGGCTCTGCAGCGCCTGCTTGTGTCTCTAATAGTTATTTATTTATTTTATTTAGTTTAAAGCATTTTTAACCACCAGTTCATGAGAACCAGTAGTTTAAAAATGCTTTTAAAAAGTTTAAAAAGAAGTTGTCGTTGCCCATCCAGTCACATGATCCCCCCCCCCCAGCAAGCCACACCCACACAACCGTTAGGGGAAAGTTTTGAATTTCACCACTGGTACAAGGTCTCCTGCTTAAGCAGGGTGTAGGACTAAATGATCTCCAAAGTTGCAATACAATAAAACAATAGCAGAGTTGGAAGGGACTTTGTAGGTCTTCTAGTCCAACCCCCTGCGTGGGCAGGAACCTTATACCATTTCAGACAAGGTAGGTAGGTAGGTAGGTGTGTAGGTAGGTAGATAGAGGGAGAAAGCAAGAAATACAATAGGTAGACAGACACTTAAAAGCAACTCTGCTATTGTTTTATTGTATTGCATGTAAACCTTTGAGACAAGAAGAGCCTTAATAAAACAATACAATAATACAATAGCAGAGTTGGAAGGGACCTTGTAGGTCTTCTAGTCCAACCCCCTGCGTGGGCAGGAACCTTATACCATTTCAGACAAATGGCTATCTAACATCGTTTTAAAGTCTTCCAGGGTTGGGGCATTCACAACTTCTGGAGGCAAGCTATTCCAGAGGTTAATTGTTCTAACTGTCAGGAAGTTTCTCCTTAGTTCTAAGTTGCTTCTCTCCTTGATTAGTTTCCACCCATTGGTGGAATGCATACAATACAGGCAAATAATGCATACAATACAGGCAAATAATGCATACAATACAGGCAAATAAAATATATTTACTACATGAAATGTTATTGCTTTTTGAAAATTGAATTTAAATTTAATTTGAAATTTGAATTTTGAAACCTCTTAGGGATTGTAGCCTGCATTTCTCTGCACATCCCATGTTTCTCAGGCGTTGCGTCTTCTGAAACCCGGTTCTGGGCTCTGCAGTGCCTGCCTGTGTCTCCAATAGTTATTTATTTATTTTATTTATTTTATTAAATTTCTAGAACGCCCCCTCTCCACGAAGGGACTCGGGGCGGTGTACAGGAAAATTAAAACATAAATGAAATAAATAAATAATTATTGCAGTGCATAGGCACTTTGGCTTGGCTTAGCTTGGCTTGGCTTGGCCCGTGGCCGTGGCTCGTGGCACGCGGCCCGTGGCACGTGGTACGCGGCCCGTGGCACGTGGCCCGTGGCACGTGACACATGACACATGAGAATCAGAATAGAGCTAATGTAGATCAATCAATCAGAATAGAGCCCCCTCTCTACCTACCTACCTACCTACCTATTGTATTTTTCCCTCTTTCTCTATTCCTATTGTATTTCTTGCTTTCTTCCTCTACCTACCTACCTACCAACTGTGTTCCTTCCTTCCTTCCTTCCTTCCTTCCTTCCTTCCTTCCTTCCTTCCTTCCTTCCTTCCTTCCTTCCTTCCTTCCTTCCTTCCTCGTTGCTGTGAATGCCCTGGAAGACTTTAAAAAGATGTTAGATAGCCATTTGTCTGAAATGGTATAAGGTTCCTGCCCACGCAGGGGGTTGGACTAGAAGACCTACAAGGTCCCTTCCAACTCTGCTATTGTATTATTGTATTGTTTTATTAAGGCGCTTCTTGCCTCAAAGGTTTACATGCAATACAATAAAACAATAGCAGAGTTGAAAGGGACTTTGTAGGTCTTCTAGTCCAACCCCCTGCGTGGGCAGGAACCTTATACCATTTCACACAAGGTAGGTAGGTATGTAGGTAGAGTTATAGAGAAAGAGGGAGAAATAAAGTAGGTAGATAAGTAGAGGGATAGAGAGGGGGCTCTATTCTGATTGATTGATCTACATTAGCTCTATTCTGATTGATTGATCTCTCCAAAACATCTCTCCAAACTCCAGGGTTGGGGCATTCACAACTTCTGGAGGCAAGCTGTTCCAGAGGTTAATTGTTCTAACTGTCAGGAAATTTCTCCTTAGTTCTCCGTATTTCTCCCTAGGCAAATAATGCATACAATACAGGCAAATAAAATATATTTACTACATGAAATGTTATTGCTTCATTTAAACCTTTGAGGCAAGAAGAAGAGCCTGTATTGTATGCATTATTTACCTGTATTGTATGCATTCCACCAATGGGTGGAAACTAATCGAAGAGAGAAGCAACTTAAATTATCTATCTTTCTCTCTATCTCTCTTTCTCTGTCTCTCTGTATCTCTGTCTCAATGTCTCTCTGTCTCTCTCTCTCTCTCTCTCTCTCTCTCTTGTCTATCTATCTATCTATCTATCTATCTATCTATCTATCTATCTATCTATCTATCTATCTATCTATCTATCTATCTATCTATCTATCTATCTATCTATCTATCTATCTATCTATCTATACACCTACCTACCTACCTACCATATTTCTCTCTATCTATCTATCCCTTGGGGGTCATCTCGTCCAACTCCCTTGTTGTAACTGTCAGGAAATTTCTCGTCAGTTCCAAGTTGCTTCTCTCCTAGATTAGTTTCCACCCATTGTTTCTTCTTCTGCCCTCAGGTGCTTTGGAGAATAGCTTGACACCCTCTTCTTTGTGGCAACCCTCTCTATCTACCTACCTACCTACCTTCTGTATTTTTCCCTCTTTCTCTATTCCTCTACCATACCGTATGAGTTCCCCCCCATAACTATACCTTGTGCCAGGGATTGTGTCCAGGAGTTCCTGAATCTTGAAGTACTTCTTACCAGGAGTACTGACTTCATTAGTTTCCACCCATTGCTTCTTGTTCTGCCATCAGGTGCTTTGGAGAGGTGGAAGGGACCTTGGAGGTCATCTAGTCCAACCCCGCTGCTCAAGCAGGGGACCTTATACCCTGTCAGACAAATGGTTTTCCAGTCTCTTTTTAAAAACACATCCAGTGTTGGGGCTTCCATAACTTCTGGTGGCAAGCTTGGCTTGGCACGTGGCACGTGGCACGTGAACCTAGAACCCAACCTAGAACTTAGAACCTAGGACCTGGAACTTTGAACTTTGAACTTTGAACTTTGATTTGATTTAATTTTGGCTCGTGGCTCAAAATTAAATTACATTTTGGCTCTTGGCTCGTTGCTCGGGCATTATGGACTAGTGACTCCTTCTCAGTTATCCTCAAAGGGGAGGATCCAATATTCAGTGAATTGCAAGGGCTTGAGCAGCGGGGTTGGACTAGATGACCTCCAAGGTCCCTTCCACCTCTCCAAAGCACCTGATGGCAGAACAAGAAGCAATGGGTGGAAACTAATGAAGTCAGTACTCCTGGTAAGAAGTACTTCAAGATTCAGGAACTCCTGGACACAATCCCTGGCACAAGGTATAGTTATGGGGGGGAACTCATACGGTATGGTAGAGGAATAGAGAAAGAGGGAAAAATACAGAAGGTAGGTAGGTAGGTAGATAGAGAGGGTTGCCACAAAGAAGAGGGTGTCAAGCTATTCTCCAAAGCACCTGAGGGCAGAAGAAGAAACAATGGGTGGAAACTAATCTAGGAGAGAAGCAACTTGGAACTGACGAGAAATTTCCTGACAGTTACAACAAGGGAGTTGGACGAGATGACCCCCAAGGGATAGATAGATAGAGAGAAATATGGTAGGTAGGTAGGTAGGTGTATAGATAGATAGATAGATAGATAGATAGATAGATAGATAGATAGATAGATAGATAGATAGATAGATAGATAGATAGATAGATAGATAGACAAGAGAGAGAGAGAGAGAGAGACAGAGAGACAGAGAGACATTGAGACAGAGATACAGAGAGACAGAGAAAGAGAGATAGAGAGAAAGATAGATAATTTAAGTTGCTTCTCTCTTCGATTAGTTTCCACCCATTGGTGGAATGCATACAATACAGGTAAATAATGCATACAATACAGGCTCTTCTTCTTGCCTCAAAGGTTTAAATGAAGCAATAACATTTCATGTAGTAAATATATTTTATTTGCCTGTATTGTATGCATTATTTGCCTAGGGAGAAATACGGAGAACTAAGGAGAAATTTCCTGACAGTTAGAACAATTAACCTCTGGAACAGCTTGCCTCCAGAAGTTGTGAATGCCCCAACCCTGGAGTTTGGAGAGATGTTTTGGAGAGATCAATCAATCAGAATAGAGCTAATGTAGATCAATCAATCAGAATAGAGCCCCCTCTCTATCCCTCTACTTATCTACCTACTTTATTTCTCCCTCTTTCTCTATTCCTCTACCTACATACCTACCTACCTTGTGTGAAATGGTATAAGGTTCCTGCCCACGCAGGGGGTTGGACTAGAAGACCTACAAAGTCCCTTTCAACTCTGCTATTGTTTTATTGTATTGCATGTAAACCTTTGAGGCAAGAAGCGCCTTAATAAAACAATACAATAATACAATAGCAGAGTTGGAAGGGACCTTGTAGGTCTTCTAGTCCAACCCCCTGCGTGGGCAGGAACCTTATACCATTTCAGACAAATGGCTATCTAACATCTTTTTAAAGTCTTCCAGGGCATTCACAGCAACGAGGAAGGAAGGAAGGAAGGAAGGAAGGAAGGAAGGAAGGAAGGAAGGAAGGAAGGAAGGAAGGAAGGAAGGAAGGAAGGAAGGAACACAGTTGGTAGGTAGGTAGGTAGAGGAAGAAAGCAAGAAATACAATAGGAATAGAGAAAGAGGGAAAAATACAATAGGTAGGTAGGTAGGTAGGTAGAGAGGGGGCTCTATTCTGATTGATTGATCTACATTAGGTCTATTCTGATTCTCATGTGTCATGTGTCACGTGCCACGTGCCACGGGCCGCGTGCCACGTGCCACGGGCCGCGTGCCACGAGCCACGGGCCACGGGCCAAGCCAAGCCAAGCCAAGCTAAGCCAAGCCAAAGTGCCTATGCACTGCAATAATTATTTATTTATTTCATTTATGTTTTAATTTTCCTGTACACCGCCCCGAGTCCCTTCGTGGAGAGGGGGCATTCTAGAAATTTAATAAAATAAATAAAATAAATAAATAACTATTGGAGACACAGGCAGGCACTGCAGAGCCCAGAACCGGGTTTCAGAAGACGCAACGCCTGAGAAACATGGGATGTGCAGAGAAATGCAGGCTACAATCCCTAAGAGGTTTCAAAATTCAAATTTCAAATTAAATTTAAATTCAATTTGCAAAAAGCAATAACATTTCATGTAGTAAATATATTTTATTTGCCTGTATTGTATGCATTATTTGCCTGTATTGTATGCATTATTTGCCTGTATTGTATGCATTCCACCAATGGGTGGAAACTAATCAAGGAGAGAAGCAACTTAGAACTAAGGAGAAACTTCCTGACAGTTAGAACAATTAACCTCTGGAATAGCTTGCCTCCAGAAGTTGTGAATGCCCCAACCCTGGAAGACTTTAAAACGATGTTAGATAGCCATTTGTCTGAAATGGTATAAGGTTCCTGCCCACGCAGGGGGTTGGACTAGAAGACCTACAAGGTCCCTTCCAACTCTGCTATTGTATTATTGTATTGTTTTATTAAGGCTCTTCTTGCCTCAAAGGTTTACATGCAATACAATAAAACAATAGCAGAGTTGCTTTTAAGTGTCTGTCTACCTATTGTATTTCTTGCTTTCTCCCTCTATCTACCTACCTACCTACCTACCTACCTACCTACCTACCTACCTTGTCTGAAATGGTATAAGGTTCCTGCCCACGCAGGGGGTTGGACTAGAAGACCTACAAAGTCCCTTCCAACTCTGCTATTGTTTTATTGTATTGCAACTTTGGAGATCATTTAGTCCTACACCCTGCTTAAGCAGGAGACCTTGTACCAGTGGTGAAATTCAAAACTTTCCCCTAACGGTTGTGTGGGTGTGGCTTGCTGGGGGGGGGGGGATCATGTGACTGGATGGGCAACGACAACTTCTTTTTAAACTTTTTAAAAGCATTTTTAAACTACTGGTTCTCATGAACTGGTGGTTAAAAATGCTTTAAACTAAATAAAATAAATAAATAACTATTAGAGACACAAGCAGGCGCTGCAGAACCCAGAACGGGGTTTCAGAAGACGCAACGCCTGAGAAACACGGGATGTACAGAGAAATGCAGGCTACAACCAGCGAATCATATTTTCTCAGGAAGCGACGAAGCCCCAGCGGACCAATAGGAATTCTCCCTTCTGCAGCATCATCGGTCTCCGGGCAGAGTCTCTCTTGACTTCAGAGAAGGGAGGGAGGGCGAATATGTTCAATTTGGAGGGAGGGGCAGCTCAAGGGATAGATAGATAGAGAGAAATAAGGTAGGTAGGTAGGTAGGTAGGTAGGTAGGTAGGTAGGTAGGTAGGTAGGTAGGTAGATAGATAGATAGATAGATAGATAGATAGATAGATAGATCGATAGATAGATAGATAGATAGATAGAGACAGAGACAGAGACAGAGACAGAGACAGAGACAGAGACAGAGAGACAGAGAATGAGAGATAGAGAGAAAGATAGATAATTTAGGTTGCTTCTCTCTTTGATTAGTTTCCACCCATTGGTGGAATGCATACAATACAGGTAAATAATGCATACAATACAGGCTCTTCTTCTTGCCTCAAAGGTTTAAATGAAGCAATAACATTTCATGTAGTAAATATATTTTATTTGCCTGTATTGTATGCATTATTTGCCTGTATTGTATGCATTCCACCAATGGGTGGAAACTAATCAAGGAGAGAAGCAACTTATAAACTAAGGAGAAATTTCCTGACAGTTAGAACAATTAACCTCTGGAATAGCTTGCCTCCAGAAGTTGTGAATGCCCCAACCCTGGAAGACTTTAAAAAGATGTTAGATAGCCATTTGTCTGAAATGGTATAAGGTTCCTGCCCACGCAGGGGGTTGGACTAGAAGACCTTATACCATTTCACACAAGGTAGGTAGGTATGTAGGTAGAGGAATAGAGAAAGAGGGAGAAATAAAGTAGGTAGATAAGTAGAGGGATAGAGAGGGGGCTCTATTCTGATTGATTGATCTACATTAGCTCTATTCTGATTGATTGATCTCTCCAAAACATCTCTCCAAACTCCAGGGTTGGGGCATTCACAACTTCTGGAGGCAAGCTGTTCCAGAGGTTAATTGTTCTAACTGTCAGGAAATTTCTCCTTAGTTCTCCGTATTTCTCCCTAGGCAAATAATGCATACAATACAGGCAAATAAAATATATTTACTACATGAAATGTTATTGCTTCATTTAAACCTTTGAGGCAAGAAGAAGAGCCTGTATTGTATGCATTATTTACCTGTATTGTATGCATTCCACCAATGGGTGGAAACTAATCGAAGAGAGAAGCAACTTAAATTATCTATCTTTCTCTCTATCTCTCTTTCTCTGTCTCTCTGTATCTCTGTCTCAATGTCTCTCTGTCTCTCTGTCTCTGTCTCTCTCTCTCTCTCTCTCTTGTCTATCTATCTATCTATCTATCTATCTATCTATCTATCTATCTATCTATCTATCTATCTATCTATCTATCTATCTATCTATCTATCTATACACCTACCTACCTACCTACCTACCTACCTACCATATTTCTCTCTATCTATCTATCCCTTGGGGGTCATCTCGTCCAACTCCCTTGTTGTAACTGTCAGGAAATTTCTCGTCAGTTCCAAGTTGCTTCTCTCCTAGATTAGTTTCCACCCATTGTTTCTTCTTCTGCCCTCAGGTGCTTTGGAGAATAGCTTGACACCCTCTTCTTTGTGGCAACCCTCTCTATCTACCTACCTACCTACCTTCTGTATTTTTCCCTCTTTCTCTATTCCTCTACCATACCGTATGAGTTCCCCCCCATAACTATACCTTGTGCCAGGGATTGTGTCCAGGAGTTCCTGAATCTTGAAGTACTTCTTACCAGGAGTACTGACTTCATTAGTTTCCACCCATTGCTTCTTGTTCTGCCATCAGGTGCTTTGGAGAGGTGGAAGGGACCTTGGAGGTCATCTAGTCCAACCCCGCTGCTCAAGCCCTTGCAATTCACTGAATATTGGATCCTCCCCTTTGAGGATAACTGAGAAGGAGTCACTAGTCCATAATGCCCGAGCAACGAGCCAAGAGCCAAAATGTAATTTAATTTTGAGCCACGAGCCAAAATTAAATCAAATCAAAGTTCAAAGTTCAAAGTTCCAGGTCCTAGGTTCTAAGTTCTAGGTTGGGTTCTAGGTTCACGTGCCACGTGCCACGTGCCAAGCCAAGCTTGCCACCAGAAGTTATGGAAGCCCCAACACTGGATGTGTTTTTAAAAAGAGACTGGAAAACCATTTGTCTGACAGGGTATAAGGTCCCCTGCTTGAGCAGCGGGGTTGGACTAGATGACCTCCAAGGTCCCTTCCACCTCTCCAAAGCACCTGATGGCAGAACAAGAAGCAATGGGTGGAAACTAATGAAGTCAGTACTCCTGGTAAGAAGTACTTCAAGATTCAGGAACTCCTGGACACAATCCCTGGCACAAGGTATAGTTATGGGGGGGAACTCATACGGTATGGTAGAGGAATAGAGAAAGAGGGAAAAATACAGAAGGTAGGTAGGTAGGTAGATAGAGAGGGTTGCCACAAAGAAGAGGGTGTCAAGCTATTCTCCAAAGCACCTGAGGGCAGAAGAAGAAACAATGGGTGGAAACTAATCTAGGAGAGAAGCAACTTGGAACTGACGAGAAATTTCCTGACAGTTACAACAAGGGAGTTGGACGAGATGACCCCCAAGGGATAGATAGATAGAGAGAAATATGGTAGGTAGGTAGGTAGGTGTATAGATAGATAGATAGATAGATAGATAGATAGATAGATAGATAGATAGATAGATAGATAGATAGATAGATAGATAGATAGATAGATAGATAGATAGATAGATAGACAAGAGAGAGAGAGAGAGAGAGAGAGAGAGACAGAGAGACATTGAGACAGAGATACAGAGAGACAGAGAAAGAGAGATAGAGAGAAAGATAGATAATTTAAGTTGCTTCTCTCTTCGATTAGTTTCCACCCATTGGTGGAATGCATACAATACAGGTAAATAATGCATACAATACAGGCTCTTCTTCTTGCCTCAAAGGTTTAAATGAAGCAATAACATTTCATGTAGTAAATATATTTTATTTGCCTGTATTGTATGCATTATTTGCCTAGGGAGAAATACGGAGAACTAAGGAGAAATTTCCTGACAGTTAGAACAATTAACCTCTGGAACAGCTTGCCTCCAGAAGTTGTGAATGCCCCAACCCTGGAGTTTGGAGAGATGTTTTGGAGAGATCAATCAATCAGAATAGAGCTAATGTAGATCAATCAATCAGAATAGAGCCCCCTCTCTATCCCTCTACTTATCTACCTACTTTATTTCTCCCTCTTTCTCTATAACTCTACCTACATACCTACCTACCTTGTGTGAAATGGTATAAGGTTCCTGCCCACGCAGGGGGTTGGACTAGAAGACCTACAAAGTCCCTTTCAACTCTGCTATTGTTTTATTGTATTGCATGTAAACCTTTGAGGCAAGAAGCGCCTTAATAAAACAATACAATAATACAATAGCAGAGTTGGAAGGGACCTTGTAGGTCTTCTAGTCCAACCCCCTGCGTGGGCAGGAACCTTATACCATTTCAGACAAATGGCTATCTAACATCTTTTTAAAGTCTTCCAGGGCATTCACAGCAACGAGGAAGGAAGGAAGGAAGGAAGGAAGGAAGGAAGGAAGGAAGGAAGGAAGGAAGGAAGGAACACAGTTGGTAGGTAGGTAGGTAGAGGAAGAAAGCAAGAAATACAATAGGAATAGAGAAAGAGGGAAAAATACAATAGGTAGGTAGGTAGGTAGGTAGAGAGGGGGCTCTATTCTGATTGATTGATCTACATTAGCTCTATTCTGATTCTCATGTGTCATGTGTCACGTGCCACGGGCCACGTGCCACGGGCCGCGTACCACGTGCCACGGGCCGCGTGCCACGAGCCACGGCCACGGGCCAAGCCAAGCCAAGCTAAGCCAAGCCAAAGTGCCTATGCACTGCAATAATTATTTATTTATTTCATTTATGTTTTAATTTTCCTGTACACCGCCCCGAGTCCCTTCGTGGAGAGGGGGCGTTCTAGAAATTTAATAAAATAAATAAAATAAATAAATAACTATTGGAGACACAGGCAGGCACTGCAGAGCCCAGAACCGGGTTTCAGAAGACGCAACGCCTGAGAAACATGGGATGTGCAGAGAAATGCAGGCTACAATCCCTAAGAGGTTTCAAAATTCAAATTTCAAATTAAATTTAAATTCAATTTTCAAAAAGCAATAACATTTCATGTAGTAAATATATTTTATTTGCCTGTATTGTATGCATTATTTGCCTGTATTGTATGCATTATTTGCCTGTATTGTATGCATTCCACCAATGGGTGGAAACTAATCAAGGAGAGAAGCAACTTAGAACTAAGGAGAAACTTCCTGACAGTTAGAACAATTAACCTCTGGAATAGCTTGCCTCCAGAAGTTGTGAATGCCCCAACCCTGGAAGACTTTAAAACGATGTTAGATAGCCATTTGTCTGAAATGGTATAAGGTTCCTGCCCACGCAGGGGGTTGGACTAGAAGACCTACAAGGTCCCTTCCAACTCTGCTATTGTATTATTGTATTGTTTTATTAAGGCTCTTCTTGTCTCAAAGGTTTACATGCAATACAATAAAACAATAGCAGAGTTGCTTTTAAGTGTCTGTCTACCTATTGTATTTCTTGCTTTCTCCCTCTATCTACCTACCTACCTACCTACCTACCTACCTACCTACCTTGTCTGAAATGGTATAAGGTTCCTGCCCACGCAGGGGGTTGGACTAGAAGACCTACAAAGTCCCTTCCAACTCTGCTATTGTTTTATTGTATTGCAACTTTGGAGATCATTTAGTCCTACACCCTGCTTAAGCAGGAGACCTTGTACCAGTGGTGAAATTCAAAACTTTCCCCTAACGGTTGTGTGGGTGTGGCTTGCTGGGGGGGGGGGATCATGTGACTGGATGGGCAACGACAACTTCTTTTTAAACTTTTTAAAAGCATTTTTAAACTACTGGTTCTCATGAACTGGTGGTTAAAAATGCTTTAAACTAAATAAAATAAATAGAGACACAAGCAGGCGCTGCAGAGCCCAGAACGGGGTTTCAGAAGACGCAACGCCTGAGAAACACGGGATGTACAGAGAAATGCAGGCTACAACCAGCGAATCATATTTTCTCAGGAAGCGACGAAGCCCCAGCGGACCAATAGGAATTCTCCCTTCTGCAGCATCATCGGTCTCCGGGCAGAGTCTCTCTTGACTTCAGAGAAGGGAGGGAGGGCGAATATGTTCAATTTGGAGGGAGGGGCAGCTCAAGGGATAGATAGATAGAGAGAAATAAGGTAGGTAGGTAGGTAGGTAGGTAGGTAGGTAGGTAGGTAGGTAGGTAGGTGTATAGATAGATAGATAGATAGATAGATAGATAGATAGATAGAGAGAGAGAGAGAGAGAGAGAGAGAGAGAGAGAGACAGAGACAGAGACAGACACAGAGACAGAGACAGAGAGACAGAGAATGAGAGATAGAGAGAAAGATAGATAATTTAAGTTGCTTCTCTCTTTGATTAGTTTCCACCCATTGGTGGAATGCATACAATACAGGTAAATAATGCATACAATACAGGCTCTTCTTCTTGCCTCAAAGGTTTAAATGAAGCAATAACATTTCATGTAGTAAATATATTTTATTTGCCTGTATTGTATGCATTATTTGCCTGTATTGTATGCATTCCACCAATGGGTGGAAACTAATCAAGGAGAGAAGCAACTTATAAACTAAGGAGAAATTTCCTGACAGTTAGAACAATTAACCTCTGGAATAGCTTGCCTCCAGAAGTTGTGAATGCCCCAACCCTGGAAGACTTTAAAAAGATGTTAGATAGCCATTTGTCTGAAATGGTATAAGGTTCCTGCCCACGCAGGGGGTTGGACTAGAAGACCTTATACCATTTCACACAAGGTAGGTAGGTATGTAGGTAGAGGAATAGAGAAAGAGGGAGAAATAAAGTAGGTAGATAAGTAGAGGGATAGAGAGGGGGCTCTATTCTGATTGATTGATCTACATTAGCTCTATTCTGATTGATTGATCTCTCCAAAACATCTCTCCAAACTCCAGGGTTGGGGCATTCACAACTTCTGGAGGCAAGCTGTTCCAGAGGTTAATTGTTCTAACTGTCAGGAAATTTCTCCTTAGTTCTCCGTATTTCTCCCTAGGCAAATAATGCATACAATACAGGCAAATAAAATATATTTACTACATGAAATGTTATTGCTTCATTTAAACCTTTGAGGCAAGAAGAAGAGCCTGTATTGTATGCATTATTTACCTGTATTGTATGCATTCCACCAATGGGTGGAAACTAATCGAAGAGAGAAGCAACTTAAATTATCTATCTTTCTCTCTATCTCTCTTTCTCTGTCTCTCTGTATCTCTGTCTCAATGTCTCTCTGTCTCTCTGTCTCTCTCTCTCTCTCTCTCTCTCTCTTGTCTATCTATCTATCTATCTATCTATCTATCTATCTATCTATCTATCTATCTATCTATCTATCTATCTATCTATCTATCTATCTATCTATCTATCCTACCTACCTACCTACCTACCTACCTACCATATTTCTCTCTATCTATCTATCCCTTGGGGGTCATCTCGTCCAACTCCCTTGTTGTAACTGTCAGGAAATTTCTCGTCAGTTCCAAGTTGCTTCTCTCCTAGATTAGTTTCCACCCATTGTTTCTTCTTCTGCCCTCAGGTGCTTTGGAGAATAGCTTGACACCCTCTTCTTTGTGGCAACCCTCTCTATCTACCTACCTACCTACCTTCTGTATTTTTCCCTCTTTCTCTATTCCTCTACCATACCGTATGAGTTCCCCCCCATAACTATACCTTGTGCCAGGGATTGTGTCCAGGAGTTCCTGAATCTTGAAGTACTTCTTACCAGGAGTACTGACTTCATTAGTTTCCACCCATTGCTTCTTGTTCTGCCATCAGGTGCTTTGGAGAGGTGGAAGGGACCTTGGAGGTCATCTAGTCCAACCCCGCTGCTCAAGCAGGGGACCTTATACCCTGTCAGACAAATGGTTTTCCAGTCTCTTTTTAAAAACACATCCAGTGTTGGGGCTTCCATAACTTCTGGTGGCAAGCTTGGCTTGGCACGTGGCACGTGGCACGTGAACCTAGAACCCAACCTAGAACTTAGAACCTAGGACCTGGAACTTTGAACTTTGAACTTTGAACTTTGATTTGATTTAATTTTGGCTCGTGGCTCAAAATTAAATTACATTTTGGCTCTTGGCTCGTTGCTCGGGCATTATGGACTAGTGACTCCTTCTCAGTTATCCTCAAAGGGGAGGATCCAATATTCAGTGAATTGCAAGGGCTTGAGCAGCGGGGTTGGACTAGATGACCTCCAAGGTGCCTTCCAACTCTCCAAAACACCTGATGGCAGAACAAGAAGCAATGGGTGAACAAGAACCAATGGATTCCTCACCTATCAGGATGGTTAAGAGGTTGCTGACTTTTCCAAGCCATTAAAAGGTCATATATGTTGGCAAAAGTTCATGTAGGTCGGCAGGTGCAACTTTACAGTTGAGCCAACTGAACCATGAACAATGTTTCAAATAAAGGCAGACAAGCAGGAGTCATGACCCAGCTATTTACATATAGAGCTCGTGGATGCATACACTACTTATCTACCTACCTACCTTGTCTGAAATGGTATAAGGTTCCTGCCACACAGGGGGTTGGACTAGAAGACCTACAAGGTCCCTTCCAACTCTGCTATTGCATTATTGTATTGTTTTATTAAGGCGCTTCTTGCCTCAAAGGTTTACATGCAATACAATAAAACAATAGCAGAGTTGGAAGGGACCTTGTAGGTCTTCTAGTCCAACTCCCTGCACGGGCAGGAACCTTATACCATTTCAGACAAGGTAGGTAGGTAGGTAGGCAGGTAGGTAGGTAGAGGGAGAAAGCAAGAAATACAATAGGTAGACAGACACTTAAAAGCAACTCTGCTATTGATTTATTGTATTGCATGTAAACCTTTGAGGCAAGAAGAGCCTTAATAAAACAATACAATAATACAATAGCAGAGTTGGAAGGGACCTTGTAGGTCTTCTAGTCCAACCCCCTGCGTGAGCAGGAACCTTATACCATTTCAGACAAATGGCTATCTAACATCTTTTTAAAGTCTTCCAGGGTTGGGGCATTCACAACTTCTGGAGGCAAGCTGTTCCAGAGGTTAATTGTTCTAACTGTCAGGAAATTTCTCCTTAGTTCTAAGTTGCTTCTCTCCTTGATTAGTTTCCACCCATTGGTGGAATGCATACAATACAGGCAAATAATGCATACAATAAAGGCAAATAAAATATATTTACTACATGAAATGTTATTGCTTTTTGCAAATGTTTTCTTTGAGATGCAATATGTTGCTTTTAGTCAGCGGAACAGCTTTTAACCAGCGGAACAGCTTGCCACCAGAAGTTATGTCTCTCCTTGATTAGTTTCCACCCATTGGTGGAATGCATAAAATACAGGACTTATACCATTTCAGACAAGGTAGGTAGGTAGATAGGTAGTGTATACATCCACAAGCTCTATATGTAAATAGCTGGGTCCTGCTTGTCTGCCTTTATTTGAAACATTGTTCATGGTTCAGTTGGCTCAACTGTAACGTTGCACCTGCCGACCTACATGAACTTTTGCCAACATATATGACCTTTTACTGGCTTGGAAAAGTCAGCCCCCTCTTAACCATACTGATAGGTGAGGAATCCATTGGTTCTTGTTCACCCATTGCTTCTTGTTCTGCCATCAGGTGTTTTGGAGAGTTGGAAGGCACCTTGGAGGTCATCTAGTCCAACCCCGCTGCTCAAGCCCTTGCAATTCACTGTATATTGGATCCTCCCCTTTGAGGATAACTGAGAAGGAGTCACTAGTCCATAATGCCCGAGCAACGAGCCACGAGCCAAAATTTAATTTAATTTTGAGCCACGAGCCAAAATTAAATCAAATCAAAGTTCAAAGTTCAAAGTTCCAGGTCCTAGGTTCTAAGTTCTAGGTTGGGTTCTAGGTTCACATGCCATGTGCCACGTGCCAAGCCAAGCTTGCCACCAGAAGTTATGGATGCCCCAACACTGGATATGTTTTTAAAAAGAGACTGGAAAACCATTTGTCTGACAGGGTATAAGTTCCCTTGCTTGAGCAGCGGGGTTGGACTAGATGACCTCCAAGGTCCCTTCCACCTCTCCAAAGCACCTGATGGCAGAACAAGAAGCAATGGGTGGAAACTAATGAAGTCAGTACTCCTGGTAAGAAGTACTTCAAGATTCAGGAACTCCTGGATACAATTTCCCCATGTATTTCACCCGGAAGCGTAGATAGGGGTGGGTTCGAAAAGTCGACCCCCTCCTAACCATACTGATGGGCTAGGAATCCGTTGGCAATGTCGGTTTTCCAATCCAAATTCAAGGGGGCGTAACCCTAACCCTAATTTGGTTTTTTCCCCCATGGGATTTCCCCATGTATTTCACCTGGAAGTGTAGAGGGGTGTGGGTTTGAAATGCCGACCCTCTCCTAACCATACCAATGGGCTAGGAATCCATTGGCAATGTCGGTTTTCCAATCCGAATTCAAGGGGGCGTAACCCTAACCCTAATTTGGTTTTTCCCCCTATAGGATTTCCCCATGTATTTCACCCGGAAGCGTAGAGGGGTGTGGGTTTGAAATGCCGACCCTCTCCTAACCATACCGATGGGCTGGGAATCCATTGGCGACATCCAGGAATCCATTGGCGACATCAAGGAGAAATTTCCTGACAGTTAGAATAATTAACCTCTGGAACAGCTTGCCTCCAGAAGTTGTGAATGCCCCAACCCTGGAAGACTTTAAAAAGATGTTAGATAGCCATTTGTCAGAAATGGTATAAGGTTCCTGCCCACGCAGGGGGTTGGACTAGAAGACCTACAAGGTCCCTTCCAACTCTGCTATTGTATTATTGTATTGTTTTATTAAGACTCTTCTTGCCTCAAAGGTTTACATGCAATACAATAAAACAATAGCAGAGTTGCTTTTAAGTGTCTGTCTACCCGTTGTATTTCTTGCTTTCTCCCTCTACCTACCTACCTACCTACCTACCTACCTACCTACCTACCTTGTCTGAAATGGTATAAGGTTCCTGCCCACGCAGGGAGTTGGACTAGAAGACCTACAAGGTCCCTTCCAACTCTGCTATTGAATTATTGTATTGTTTTATTAAGACGCTTCTTGCCTCAAAGGTTTACATGCATTATTTACCTGTATTGTATCCATTCCACCAATGGGTGGAAACTAATCAAGGAGAGAAGCAAGTTAGAACTAAGGAGAAATTTCCTGACAGTTAGAACAATTAACCTCTGGAACAGCTTGCCTCTCGAAGGGGTGAATGCCCCAACCCTGGAAGACTTTAAAAAGATGTTAGATAGCCATTTGTCTGAAATGGTATAAGGTTCCTGCCCACGCAGGGGGTTGGACTAGAAGACTTACAAGGAGAACCTGAGAACATCAACCTACCTACCTAATCTCCATCTCTCTCTCTTTCTACCTACCTACTGTATTTCTCCATTTCTCTCTCTCTTTCTCTCTCTCTATCCTTCTACCTACCTGACTACACACACACACACACACCCTACTTTCTCTCTCTCTCTCTCTCTGTGTGTATATATATATATATATATATATATATACACATACATACATACATACATACATACATACATATATATATACATACATACACAACACACACACACACAAAGCTGAAGAGCCAGCGCTGTCCAAAGACATCTCTGTGGTCATGTGGCCGGCATGACTAAACACCAAAGGCACACAGAATGCTGTTACCTTCCCACCAAAGGTGGTCCCTATATATATATATACACTTCTACCTACACACACTCTCTCTCTCCCATCCTACCTACTGTATTTCTCTCTATTTCTCTCTCATCCTTCTACCTACCTACAGTACACACACATTCTCCCTCTCCCCCTACATACCTACTGTATTTCTCTCTCTCTTTCTATTTCTCTCTCTATCCTTCTACCTACCTACACACACACACTCTCCCTACCTACCTACTGTATTTCTCTATCTTTCTATTTCTCTCTCTATCTTTCTACCTACCTACCTACACACACACACATTCTCCTCCCTCTACATACCTACTATATTTCTTTCTCTCCCATTTTATCTGACCGGTTTGAACCAGTTTGAACCGGTTCCGACCGTTTTGAACCGGTTCCGACCGGTTTGAACTATTAAGCAGTGGAACAGCTTGCCACCAGAAGTTATGGATGCCCCAACACTGGATGTGTTTTTAAGAAGAGACTGGAAAACCATTTGTCTTACACGGTATAGGAAATTTCCTTCCTTCCTTCCTTCCTTCCTTCCTTCCTTCCTTCCTTCCTTCCTTCCTTCCTTCCTTCCTTCTTCATTCTATCTATCTATCTATCTATCTATCTATCTATCTATCTATCTATCTATCTATCTATCTATCTATCTATCTATCTATCTATCTATCTATCTATCTTTCTATCTAACTATCTATCTATCTATCTATCTATCTATCTATCTATCTATCTATCTATCTATCTATCTATCTATCTATCTATCTATCTATCTATCTATCTATCTATCTATCTATCTATCTATCTCTTTCTCTCCCGTTTTATCTACCTACCTACCTACCTACAAAGACACTCTCCCTACCTACCTACTGTATTTCTCTTTCCCTTTCTATTTCTCTCCCTCTATATCCCTTGACCTACTTACCTACCTACCTACAATACAGGCTCTTCTTCTTGCCTCAAACGTTTAAATGAAGCAATAACATTTCATGTAGTAAATATATTTTATTTGCCTGTATTGTATGCATTATTTGCCTGTATTGTATGCATTCCACCAATGGGTGGAAACTAATCAAGGAGAGAAGCAACTTAGAACTAAGAAGAAATTTCCTGACAGTTAGAACAATTAACCTCTGGAACAGCTTGCCTCCAGAAGTTGTGAATGCCCCAACCCTGGAAGATTTTAAAAAGATGTTATATAGCCATTTGTCTGAAATGGTATAAGGTTCCTGCCCACGCAGGGGGTTGGACTAGAAGACCTACAAGGTCCCTTCCAACTCTGCTATTGTATTATTGTATTGTTTTATTAAGGCTCTTCTTGCCTCAAAGGTTTACATGCAATACAATAAAACAATAGCAGAGTTGCTTTTAAGTGTCTGTCTACCTATTGTATTTCTTGCTTTCTCCCTCTACCTACCTACCTATCTACCTACTTACCTACGTACCTTGTCTGAGAATTCCCATTGGTTCCATCATAGGAAGAAGCGCTGCGAAGAGGAGAGTTGCCCCCCATAGCCTGTACCCGTGGTGAAATTCAAAATTTTCCCCTAATGTTTTGTGGGTGTGATCAATCAATCAGAATAGAGCACCCTCTCTGGTTAGGTAGGTAGGTAGGTAGGTAGGTAGGTAGGTAGGTAGAGGGACAAATCAAGAAATACAATAGGTAGACAGACACTTAAAAGCAACATATTGTATCTCAAAGAAAACATTTGCAAAAAGCAATAACATTTCATGTAGTAAATATATTTTATTTGCCTGTATTGTATGCATTTCACCAATGGGTGGAAACTAATCAAGGAGATAGATAGATAGATAGATAGATAGATAGATAGATAGATAGATAGATAGATAGATAGATAGATAGATAGATAGATAGATAGATAGATAGATAGATAGATAGATAGATAGATAGATAGGAAGGAAGGAAGGAAGGAAGGAAGGAAGGAAGGAAGGAAGGAAGGAAGGAAGGAAGGAAGGAAGGAAGGAAGGAAGGAAGGAAGGAAGGAAATTTCCTTTACCGTGTAAGACAAATGGTTTTCCAGTCTCTTCTTAAAAACACATCCAGTGTTGGGGCATCCATAACTTCTGGTGGCAAGCTGTTCCACTGCTTAATAGTTCAAACCGGTCGGAACCGGTTCAAACTGGTTCAAACCGGCCGGAACCGGTTCAAACCAGTCGGACCCGGTTCAAACTGGTTCAAACCGTTCGGAACCGGTTCAAACCAGTTCAAACCGATCGGAACCGGTTCAAACCGGTCGGAACCGGTTCAAACCCGTTGGAACCGGTTCAACCCGGTTCAAACCGGTCGGAACCGGTTCAAGCCGGTTCAAACCAGTCAGAACCGGTTTAAACTGGTTCAAACTGGTTGCAACTGGTCAGAACCGGTTTAAACCGGTTGGAACCGGTTCAAACCGGTTGGAACCGGAACTGGTCGGAACCGGTTCAAACCGGTCAGAACTGCTTCAAACCGGTCGGAACCAATCTAAACCAGTCAGAACCGGTTCAAACCGGTTGGAACTGGTTCAAACCGGTCGGAACCGGTTCAAACCGGTCGGAACTGGTTCAAACCGGTTCCGACCGGTTTGAACTGCTTTGAACCTGTTTGAACCGGTTCCGACTGGTTTGAATCGGTCTGAACCGGTTTGAACCAGTTCCGATCGGTTTGAACCGGTTTGAACCGGTTTGGACCGGTTTGAAATAGTTCCGACCAGTACAAACCGGTACAAACCAGTCTGAACCGGTACGAACTGATACAAACCCCCCCAAAAGCCAAGAGATGTGGACCACGGACCAAAAGGGAGGCTCCTTATCTCTTAGGGTGGGCAAGAAGGTACTGGACCAAGTTGGAGCTGGGAAAAACAAGAAGAACAAGAACTCACCAATTGCCTCTATTTGGGTGGGAGATCCGGTGGTGGGGCCAGAGACTGGCCAGAGACAGCACTGCTGAAGGAGTCACTGAACCCATAGACCTCCATCAGGTGCTTATTCTTCTGCTGATAGATGTGCTCATTTTGTGGGGTCTGGTAGACTGAGGTTCAGAATAGTCTTCCACAAACTGCATGTAAACCAACACTGCAGGAGAGAGAGGATGGACACATGGACCTCAGTGAGATGCTCAAGAGAAACCTTTTCTATGTTTACAATAGCAGAGTTGGAATGGACCTTGACTCCCTCTTCTTTGTGGCAACCTCTGAGATAGCTCTATTCTGATTGATTGATCTACATTAACTCTATTCTAAGTTGCTTCTCTCCTGGGTTAGTTTCCACCCATTGCTTTTTGTTCTGCCCTCAGGTGCTTTGGAGAATAGCTTGACTCCCTCTTCTTTGTGGTAACCTCTGAGATATTAGAAGATATCTCAGATATAGATAGATAGATGGATACATGGATGGATGGATGGATGGATGGATGGATAGATAGATGAAAGAAGGAAGGAAGGAAGGAAGGAAGGACGGACGAAAGAAAGAAAGAAAGAAAGAAAGAAAGAAACGAAGAAGGAAGGAAGGAAGGAAGGAAGGAAGGAAGGAAGGAACACAGTTGGTAGGTAGGTAGAGGAAGACAGCAAGAAATACAATAGGTAGACAGACACTTAAAAGCAAAATATTGTATCTCAAAGAAAACATTTGCAAAAAGCAATAACATTTCATGTAGTAAATATATTTTATTTGCCTGTATTGTATGCATTATTTGCCTGTATTTTATGCATTCCACCAATGGGTGGAAACTAATCAAGGAGAGAAGAACTTAGAACTAAGGAGAAATTTCCTGACAGTTAGAACAATTAACCTCTGGAACAGCTTGCCTCCAGAAGTTGTGAATGCCCCAACCCTGGAAGACTTTAAAAAGATGTTAGATAGCCATTTGTCTGAAATGGTATAAGGTTCCTGCCCACGCAGGGGGTTGGACTAGAAGACCTACAAGGTCCCTTCCAACTCTGCTATTGTATTATTGTATTGTTTTATTAAGGCGCTTCTTGCCTCAAAGGTTTACATGCATTATTTACCTGTATTGTATGCATTCCACCAATGGGTGGAAACTAATCAAGGAGAGAAGCAACTTAGAACTAAGGAGAAACTAATCCAGGAGAGAAAGGAAAGAAGGAAGGAACACGGTAGGTAGGTAGGTAGAGGAAGAAAGCAAGAAATACAATAGGAATAGAGAAAGAGGGAAAAATACAATAGGTAGGTAGGTAGGTAGATAGAGAGGGGGCTCTATTCTGATTGATTGATCTACATAGCTCTATTCTGATTCTCATGTGTCACGTGTCACGTGTCACGGGCTGCGTGCTACGGGCCGCGTGCCACGTGCTACGGGCCGCGTGCCACGAGCCACAGGCCACGGGCCAAGCCAAGCCAAGCCAAGCCAAAGTGCCTATGCACTGCAATAATTATTTATTTATTTCATTTAGGTTTTAATTTTCCTGTACACCGCCCCGAGTCCCTTCGGGGAGAGGGTGCGTTCTAGAAATTTAATAAAATAAATAAAATAAATAAATAACTATTGGAGACACAGGCAGGCACTGCAGAGCAAAGAACCGGGTTTCAGAAGATGCAACACCTGAGAAACATGGGATGTGCAGAGAAATGCAGGCTACAATCCCTAAGAGGTTTCAAAATTCAAAATTCAAAATTCAAATTAAATTTAAATTCAATTTGCAAAAAGCAATAACATTTCATGTAGTAAATATATTTTATTTGCCTGTATGCATTCCACCAATGGAACAGCTTGCCTCCAGAAGTTGTGAATGCCCCAACCCTGGAAGACTTTAAAAAGATGTTAGATAGCCATTTGTCTGAAATGGTATAAGGTTCCTGCCCACGCAGGGGGTTGGACTAGAAGACCTACAAGGTCCCTTCCAACTCTGCTATTGTATTATTGTATTGTTTTATTAAGGCTCTTCTTGCCTCAAAGGTTTACATGCAATACAATAAAACAATAGCAGAGTTGGAAGGGGCCTTGTAGATCTTCTAGTCCAACTCCCTGCGTGGGCAGGAACCGTATACCATTTCAGACAAGGTAGGTAGGCAGGTAGGTAGGTAGAGGGAGAAAGCAAGAAATACAATGGGTAGACAGACACTTAAAAGCAACTCTGCTATTGTTTTATTGTATTGCATGTAAACCTTTGAGGCAAGAAGAGCCTTAATAAAACAATACAATAATACAATAGCAGAGAGAGAGAGAAAGTAGGGAGGGTGTGTGTGTTTGTGTGTGTGTAGTCAGGTAGGTAGAAGGATAGAGACAGAGAGAGAGAGAGAGAAATGGAGAAATACAGTAGGTAGGTAGAAAGAGAGAGGGGGGGAGATTAGGTAGGTAGGTTGATGTTCTCAGGTGTATTTATTTATGTCCTGCAGAAGGAAATCGCAGACAAACCTTAAAACGTCGTTTCTGCTTGCTCAGAAAAAGTTAGAGCCTTCCGAAAGGTTGGGGGGGGGAGCCTTTGCACTCGGCAAACTTCCAAAACAGCCCATTTCTCCGTGAAAATGAGGCTGTTTTTTTTTTAAATAAAAAGCATACGTAGCCTTGGGGGGGGGGGGGCTTGCAGAGTGAGCTGGGGGGGGGGTGAAAAATGAGCAAAAAAAAAGCCCCGTTTACCCAGGAGACTAGGCACTCCATAAGACTCGGCACAGCCAGTTTGGTGAAGGGGGCGGGGTTCCAGGAGGCAAAAAGGGTTTTTTTGCGCTTTGCATACTTCCTCCAAACTGCTCTTTCTCCGCGAAAACGGGGCCGATTTTCTTCAAATAAAAAGCATGACTAGGCTTGGGGGGGCTTGCAGAATGCTCCTGGGGGGGCGGGGGGGGGACAAAAAACCTCCCCATTTATCTTCTTGCCTCAAAGGTTTAAATGAAGCAATAACATTTCATGTAGTAAATATATTTTATTTGCCTACAATTAACCTCTGGAATAGCTTGCCTCCAGAAGTTGCGAATGCCCCAACCCTGGAAGACTTTAAAAAGATGTTAGATAGCCATTTGTCTGAAATGGTATAAGGTTCCTGCCCAAGCAGGGGGTTGGACTAGAAGACCTACAAGGTCCCTTCCAACTCTGCTATTGTATTATTGTATTGTTTTATTAAGGCTCTTCTTGCCTCAAAGGTTTACATGCAATACAATAAAACAATAGCATATATATATACATACATACATACATACATACATACATACATACATACATACATACATACATACATACAGCCTGCATTTCTCTGCACATCCCATGTTTCTCAGGTGTTGCATCTTCTGAAACCCGGTTCTGGGCTCTGCAGTCCCTGCCTGTGTCTCCAATAGTTATTTATTTATTTTATTTATTTTATTAAATTTCTAGAACGCACCCTCTCCCCGAAGGGACTCGGGGCGGTGTACAGGAAAACTAAAACCTAAATGAAATAAATAAATAATTATTGCAGTGCATAGGCACTTTGGCTTGGCTTAGCTTGGCTTGGCTTGGCTTGGCCCGTGGCCTGTGGCTCGTGGCCCGTGGCCCGTAGCACGTGGCACGCGGCCCGTGGCACGCAGCCCGTGACACGTGACACGTGACACATGAGAATCAGAATAGAGCTAATGTAGATCAATCAATCAGAATAGAGCCCCCTCTCTATCTACCTACCTACCTACCTATTGTATTTTTCCCTCTTTCTCTATTCCTATTGTATTTCTTGCTTTCTTCCTCTACCTACCTACCTACCAACTGTGTTCCTTCCTTCTTTCCTTTCTTCCTCTTTCTTTCTTTCTTTCTTTCTTTCTTTCTTTCTTTCTTTCTTTCTTTCTTTCTTTCTTTCTTTCTTTCTTTCTTTCTTTCTTTCTTTCGTCCGTCCTTCCTTCCTTCCTTCCTTCCTTCCTTCCTTCCTTCCTTCCTTCCTTCCTTCCTCTATCTATCTATCTATCTATCTATCTATCTATCTATCTATCTATCTATCTATCTATCTATCTATCTATCTATCTATCTATTTATATCTGAGATATCTTCTAATATCTTAGAAGTTACCACAAATAAGAGGGAGTCAAGCTATTCTCCAAAGCACCTGAGGGCAGAACTAAAAGCAATGGGTGGAAACTAATCCAGGAGAGAAGCAACTTAGAATTGCTAGCAAGTCTCTAATAGTTATTTATTTATTTTATTTTATTTATTAAATTTCTAGACCGCCCC